>BSBM01000515.1:14800000-15400000 GCA_027924585.1 Larix kaempferi
TTGGACCTGTTGAAATGCTTTTTAAACAAGTCCATTTTTATCATGAGTATCGTCAAAACCATATCAAGATTTTAATCTAAAAACGAACCCGTTGGAACCGGGTGAACCATAGCGTGTTAAAGTTACAACATCATGAGTCATTCTCCAGGTCAATATTGTGTGTCAATATTGAGCCTCGTTTGTCTAGGTAGTTCTTTAAGGGATCCTAATTTGGACTCAAGAAACTTGGAGAAGAATCTTGAGTTGGACTCAAGGATGGATAAGCTTCATGTGTTAAGGAAAGTTCTTTGTCTGTCAAAGTGATGATGTTGTACAGTCTTGTTAGTCAAGTCTAAGGTCTTGTGTGTCAAGACAGATCCTCATGTGTTGAGGTGATGCTTTTCATGTCGAAGCATGTATGGTGTGTGATGTACTACTAATCGTGGTTGATATATTAAGTCTCCTATAGAGACTGGCCACCTCTAGAGTGAGTTAATTTAGCATATAACCACTTGGAACGATAGTAGAACAATATGATCACATCATTGGGAAAATCTCCATATTATATTTGATATGATAATTAAGCTGGCACATGTGGACCATGCAGATAGGACAAGAGATAAATATAAGATATGATAAGATATGAGAGAATTTGAATTCTACATAAAGAATTAATTAAGAGAGAATTCGAATTGCTAAACTTCAGTGAAGACTTCAGTAAAAAGGATAACTTGAATTTATCACTACACCATACTAAAGAAACGATATCAAAATAACACTCCTCTTTACATGGAAATCATTATTATTATTATTAATGATAATTTGCTATAATATTGATTATAGCAATCATTATTATATCAATGTTAGTATTATAATAATGATTTGTATAGTAATATCCTCCCTTAAATTATAATCATTAGTATAATCAAACCATAAATTTCATTAGTTTTAATACTATACTATAATAAAATTGATAGTTAATAATAACAATATTAAAATAATAATCACCTCCTCCCTTACAGAATAATCATTATTATTATTATAACTAATATTTCCTTAGTATTATATTTTTAAAGTTTAAATTTAAATTTAAATTAAATAAAGACCTAAGTTTGAAAACCTAAAAACATGAATGAAATCGACTCTCGTCATTAGAAAGAATTATATCATAGATTCATATCAATAGGTTCACGAGCATCTTATTCTCCCTTAAGCTTCAATTGTCTCCTGATGATGATCTCATAAGGGATCGAAACGTCGAGTTTCAAATTGACTAACGCAGCTTCTTCTTAGTACTCAATTGATCCTGTGTATTGTTGTCTTCAAACAAAGAAAGAATCAGTTAAGAGAGTTAACTAGGTGATAACAAAGAAGATCTATTTAACTAAGTGTTATTGCATGACAACACATATGTTAAACTAAAATATGACACTTGAGTTGTGACACTTGGATGACGACACTTAATTTATCCACCTAACTAAGTGGGAAAGCTTTCAGTTAAGGGGCGAGTTCATCATAAGAGTCAGTTCAGTGAGTTAATGCATTGCATGAGAAGTGGGGCACACTTCTTCATGCAAGGTTGCTGCATCCAATTAGAGGGTGAGTTCATCTTGAAGTCATAAGATAAAAATAGAAGCTAATGTATGAGAATAATATATAAATATGTTATACAGGATTGATGAATCCAATGTGAAGTGAATTCTCTTCTCTCTTGAAGGCAATGCGCTTCTTCTTTGTGCGGGATATTATTCTAAGTCTCTCTTCTTTATCTTTATCTTGATTTTTAATTGCACCAAGGGTGCTTGATGTAAAAGACATTCTCTACTATCTATCAATAAACTAAGGTTTTGATGGGGTTTTCTCCCTCAATTCATAGAGGGTTTCCCCAAGGTAAATTCATGTTTCAAATGTGATTGCTTATGTGCACGATTGTTATTCGATTTCAAGTATTATTGTAGCTCCTAATTAAAGATAAAAAAAAATTAACATGGTATCAGAGCTTAGGGCATGAAAGATCTAAGTTCAACAATCAATCTTGAGCCGACGTATATCATGAATGTGCACAGTACTTGAAGAATAATGGCTTCAATCTCAATAAGACCGGAAGACCGTCTTGAAGGAACTTTGAACTTCAATATTTGGAAGGCTAGGATCTTGAATATCCTAGAAGAGTATGATTTGGATGGATATGTATCCCATGTTATTGGAGAACCTACTTCTAATGCAAGCTGCATTACCATCAAGAAGAATCAAGCCAAAGTAAAGAGAATCATTTAATATTCCGTTAAAGACAACTTGATGCTCGTGATCACTCCATTGAATACTGCAAAGGAATGCTTCGACACTTTGACAAATATTTATGAGAAGAAGGAACCCAATCAAAAGAGAGCATTGAAGAACAAGCTTTGAAATATGAAGATGGAAAAGGATGAAATGGTGGCTTCCTTCTTCTCAAATATATCTCAAGTAAGAGATCAACTCATGAGTATTGGTGTGATGATCGATGATGATGATCTCATTCATACTGTTGTTGAATGTCTTCAATTGTAATGTCCCCTCCCATCCTACCAGTGCGATGGAGAGAACGTGATTCTAAAGCTGGGCATCTGGCCCCATGATTACTAAATAAAGATTTACATAATATAAAAAGACATATGTAGATGTATAAATGTAAGAAACACAGCGGAAGTAAATTCAATTGCACATTTATCATACATTCAAGATATTCATGAGATTCATCAAATAAATACATTGTAGAGTTAACACAAGAGAGTACTTATCTTATAACAAAGTAGTCCCGAGCAACTGGCTATGCAACTGCAACGTTCCACCCAACCATAGGCCAGTTGTGGTCATCAATTTCTCAACACAATTTCCACCCCCGCGATGGGAATGATCTCTACAAGGAAAAAGGGAGCAACAGACTCACACATAGCCCAAAGATACACCAAAATTAGCCAAGCCAATCTAAAGTTGGGTTTATCAAGCTGCTAAGGCAATGGAAAGGGAGAATTGCTAAGCTAGTGAGCTCAACCCCAGAGATATGGACACCCTTTGCAAGATCTATCTAGCTTGGTCCCCACAATACCCACACACGTGGGACAAGGAAGTATTCCCTTCACTACTACACAGTCCCTCAGGCCATACCTTCCATTCTAGTGTTCTTCAAGGTGTGCATAGAAGAGAAACCAGCCCTTTTGATCTTTTTGAGAGGTTGCCTCCTCACTAGGTTTATCAAGCCAATTCTGGTCCACTTCCACTCCTAATTCTTGCTCACAAGTCCCAACCAAAATAGGGATGCACATAACAGTAAAATCACAAGTGATGGGTATGAAGAAAAACGTGGGAAACCAAAAACGAAGTGGTAGATTGGGATTCAACCATGGGAGAGCAAAAATAGTTTCCTGCAAACGTTCATGGGAATTCCAGGGGCAGAAACGACCTCCATAAACTCCCAAAATGTGACTCCCTTTCTCCTAGCCACTGTGCAATACAAAAATGAGCTCCCAGCTATGGGAAATGTAGGCAAATGGTAGAAAACATGAAGGAGAAAGACCTAGCTAGCTCAGACTGCATGAGAGAGCAAAGATTATGGGTGAAGAATGGCTTTGGGTACAATTTCATGGGTGTTTTCTTGCCCCAGAAGCAAAAGTACGTTTTTCCAGGTTGATGGCTTGCCCATGCACAAAATTGGCTTCCATACCTCTTCATTCCCAAGGCATTAAATACCTCAACCAACTCTTAGAAGACTTAAATGATTGGGTGCATAAGTCAAAATGGGTAGTTGGGGTTCATTCATTGACATTTGGCTTATCACCATTGGCTCAAGGGTTTGAATAATTTCCCTCCCTATTCCTTGTAGAATCATGCCCCCATCTCTTGTTGCATTTCATAGACAGTTGTGGGTATTTCATTAAAATTCATATTTACGTGATGTCTTAATTTCTATTGTGCATGGCTAGCACAAGAACCATATGCATCGATTTTTAATTGCCAATACATAAAACACTAAATCAATGGTGAGGCCTTGGCCTTGAGCTCCTCACCATGATTTAATAACGATATTTGCATCATTTACAATTTTAATGCAAAAGGGTCAAAATCGGGATATTACATCCATCCTCATGGGAGATATTCTTGGTTGTAGTAAATGATCGAGAAGTGCAACCTAACTTTGAGATATTGTGGCATGATTTCCTACAAGAAGAAGGGTGAATCTAGAGCAAGTATACTTCCTCCAAAGAATAGAACCTCGCTCTTGTGGCATGGATGAAAAGAGGTAATAAATCTCAAAATAAATTCTCTCATCAAAAGGAGAATGATTTCAAGAACACATGGCTGGTGGATAGTGGTGTGTCAAATCACATGATTGGATATAGGAGCGTTATCACATATCTGAAGGAAAACAAATTTTCCTGTAAAGTGGCGCTTGGAGACAGTACCACCTATTCAATCCAAGGAATTGTATCCACTTCTTTTCAGTTGGATTTAGGAGATGTACTGCATGTGGATGAAATTATTTTTTCCCCATATTGAAGAAGAACCTCTAGCCTATTTCGGTTCTAGAAGATAAAGGATTCAGAGTTATCTTTATGGACAATAAAGAGTTTCTGCGGCGTAAGCATGAAGACTTGAACTCTGCATTTGTGATTGGAGTTAAAGAGTGAGTTCTCTACAAAGCTCTTGGAAATCTCATTCAAGCCATGATCCATGACATAGTCATTCTGTGTGAGCTCTGGCATAGAAGGCTTGGTCATATCCATTTCAAAATGATACCTATATTCCAAAAGATGGTGAAAGGTATGCCCATAATTAAATCTGATTTTGATAGTGTTTGTAGAGGTTGTGCTCTTGGAAAGAACATTAAGAAGGGTTTTCCAAGTAGTACCAAAAGATCCAAAGGGATCCTTGACTTGATTCATTCCAATCTATGTGCACCTATGTTTGCACCCTCCTTGAGTGGTTATTTATTTTATGTGTTTTTCATAGATGACTTCTCTCGCAAGTCATGAGTTTATTTTTTGCAAGCAAAGAGTGAAACTTTCAACAAGTTTCAAGAGTTTAAATCATTGATTGAGAATCAGGCTGGAAAGCACATTCATTCTTTGAGATCTGATAATGGAGGGGATTTTGAGTCCCATGAATTCAATGACTTATATTGAGATGCATGAATAAAAAGACAGTTGGCTGCACCCTACAACCCCCAACAGAATGGGGTTGTTGAAAGAAAGAACAAAACAATATGTGAGGCTACAAAAGCCATGATGTGTGATCGGGATCTGCCCACATCCTTATGGGTAGAAGCCTCCAACATTGTTGTCTATATTCATAATAGAATCCTTCATGCTATCTTGGGCGAAAAGAATCATGAAGAGGTTTTCACTGTTCAAAACCAAATGTTGGACACTTGAAGATTTTCGATTGTCCTGTATACATTCATGTACCAAAAGAGAAGAGGACAAAGATGGAGCCATCTAGAAAGAAAGGAACATTTTTTAGATATAGTGAATAATCTAAATCTTACAGAGCCTATGTTCCAGGACAAAGAAACATTGAAGTCGGTAGAGATGTAACATTCCATGAAGAGGTTTCCTTCAAGCACTCCAAAGAACTTTAGTGTGATTCAGATATGGAGGAGAATGATACTCCTATGATGGAGGATCCAATTTTTTATTCTCCCCTTTCATATGTTGAGAGAGAGAATATATAATAGTTCATAGTTCTACTTGATCCTAAAGAACCAGAAGATATGATAGAAAGATCAGTTGATGAACCTCCTGCTAAGAGGAGATCTACATGGTGTTGAGACATTTTGAAAGAGGCAGAAAAGCATGGAGCACCTCCAGTCTCATCCAAAGAGCGAAAGAGGCCTGAAATATTTTCAAGATATGTATAAAAACTTAAGAAATCCTTGTATGGGATTAATCAGGCCTAGAGGTCTTGGTATTCAAGGATTGATAGCTCTCTTCTGAGCTTAGGTTTCTCCAAAAGTGAAGTTGACCCCAACCTGTACTTCAAGGTTGTGAAGAACCAGCCACCGATCTTGGTTCTCTATGTTGATAACTTGTTCCTTACTAGAGATGAACAAAAGATAGCTCATTGCAATAGGTATCTCACTTCTAAGTTCAAAATGAAATACTTGGGTCTTATATTGCACTACTTTCTTGGTCTGGAATTTTGGAAAAGGAAAGATGAGATCTTTCTTTCACAAGGAAAGTACACAGTTGATGTCTTGCAGAGATTTGGTATGGTCGACTGTAATTCCATGTCTACTCCAATGGTGTCTAATCTAAAGAAGATACATGATTCATATTTTGGATCGTATCTAGTGGATCCTACCATGTACAGACATCTCGTTAGTTCCTTGATGTATTTGATACATAGTAGACCAAACATATGTTATGCAGTGAGTATCTTGATTCAGTTCATGTCTGAACCAAGACATAGACATTGGGTTGCTTCCAAGCATGTGCTTAGATACCTTCGAGGTACTATTGCTTGTGGACTCATATATGCTTTCAATGGTGGAGTGATGCTACTTAGATATGCCGACTCCAATTGGGGTGGTAGAATCGTGGACCAAAAAAGTACATCCATATTTTATTTAGCTTGGGATCAGTTATGATCTCTTAGTCTAGTAGGAAGCAGGGCTCCATATCCCATAGTACTACATAAGCAAAGTATATTGCAGGTAGTACCACTTGTCTAGAAGATGTGTGGCTTAGGAAGCTACGTGTTGGGTTGTTCGATGAGAATATTGAGAGTATTTTTATTCGCTTTGACAATCATAGTTTCATTAAGCTCTCTGAAAACACTGTGTTTCATGACAGATCGAAACGCATTGAGATGAAGTATCACTACATCAAAGACATGGTCCAGAGAGGTGCCATAAGACTTCAGTACATTGCTACGGGTGAGCATATTGTAGATATGTTGGCTACGCATCTGTCCGTGACAAAGTATAGGTACTTACAAGATAAACTTGGCATGGAAGAGAATTCCTCCCTTATTGAGAGGGAGTGTTAAAGTTATAGCATCATGAGTCATTCTCTAGGTTAATCTTGTGTGTCAATATTGAGCCTCGTGTGTCAAGGTAGTTCCTTATAGGAGCTTGAGTTGGACTCGGGAAACATGGATAAGAATCTTGATTTGGAATAAAGAATTGATAAGCTTCATGTGTTGAGGCAAGTGCTTTGTATTTCAAAGTAATGATGTTGTACAGTCTTTCTAGTTAAGGCTAAGGTCTTGTGTGTCAAGACACATCCTCATGTGTTGAGGTGATTCTTTGCATGTCGAAGCATGTATGGTGTGTGATGTACTACTAACCATGGTTGAGCTATTAAGTCTCCTCTAGAGACTCGCCACCTCTAGAGTGAATTACTTTATCATATAACCACTTGGAATGATAGTAGAACAATATGATCACATCATTGGAAAAATATCCTTAGTGTATTTGATATGATAATTAAGATGGAACATGTGGACCATGCAGATAAGACAAGAGATAAAGATAATATATGATAAGATATGAGAGAATTCGAATTGCACATAAAGAATTAATTAAGAGAGAATTCGAATTGTTAAAATTCAGTGGAGACTTCAATAAATCAAAGGAGAACTCGAATTGATCACTAAATTGATGTTAACAAGAAAGAATCAGTTAAGAGAGTTAATTAAGTGATAACAAATAAGATCTAGTTAACTAAGTGTTATTGCATGACGACACTTATGTTAAACTAAAAGACAACACTTGAGTTGCGACACTTGCATGAAGACACTTAAATTATCCACCTAACTAAGTGAGCAAGCTTTCAGTTAAGGGGTGAGTTCATTTGAAGAGTCATTTCAGTGAGTTAATGCATTGCATGAGAAGTGGGGTGCACTTCTTCATGCAAGGTTGATGCATCCAGTTAGAGGGAAAGTTCATCCTGAAGTCAGAAGATAAAAATAGAAGCTAATGCATGAGAAGAGTATATAAATATGTTATACAGGATTGATGAATCCAATGTGAAGCGAATTATCTTCTCTCTTGAAGGCAATGCGCTTCTTCTTTGTGCAAAATATTATTCTGAGTCTCTCTTCTTTATCTTTCTATTGCTCTATAATTGCATCGAGGGTGCTTGATGTACAAGACATTCTCTGCTATCTATCAATATACTAAGGAAGGTTTTGTTGGGGTTTTCTCCCTCAAGTCATAGAGGGTTTCCCCAATGTAAATTCACGTGTCAAATGTGATTACTTATGTGTATGATTTTTATTTGATTTCAAGTATTATTGCAACTCTGAATTAAAGATAAAAAAATTAACATAGTGTGGGTAGAAAATCGTGCAGTAAACCGAAGGAAATAAAAACTAGAATTAGTCCCCATATATTGCCCTTTTTTAGAGTGTGTTTTGAAAATTCTAATCCTTGTTGGGTTGGTAGGTTGTAAACTATGTTTTTATTTTTCAATGGTAGAATTAGTAATTGTGTTACAACCTACTAACAAACAAATTTAGTATACTAAAGTCTATCAATCTACAACATGTTTATTCAACATTTCACACCCTACAATGAAATAAAATTGTGAGCAATATGATAAATTCTTGTGGCTTTTCGAGCCTTATCAATGTTTTAGTAACAGGATGGTGTAGATCTATTGTGCTTGGTTAGGATAATTGTTGGCGCGTAAACCCTAGATACTTGTGTAAGAAGGAAGGACAACATTTAATCTGCATATCGATCATGTGTTACTTAGATCGAACCATTTGAACTCCTTAATGTTTCCATACTTGAAAGCTCTTAATCGCACCTCCTTCTGCATCGAAAAATCCTCCCACAGTGGTTGTCAAATCCTATGACACCGCATTGGAACGAAACCATCATGGCATCAGCGTTAACCTTAAGAACATGTATTTGCAGTTAGAAAATCACCAACTAGTATCAGATTACCCGCATTGACTCCTCTGTCTAATTTTGATAAGTAAGTTGACAGGGAATCCACGGTATATCGACTTTTGGTTATTTGAGCATTTGTATTTAAAGATATGTGAAATTATTAGTTAGGACGATTATGTTTTCATTGCTTACATATACTAACGAGTTTGATTGGTGGGATAGGTGACAGAAGGATTGTGTGTTGTTCCTTTATATATATAAAGTAATGAGAATTGTTAAATAAAGATGGATAGGTAGATTTAATTGTTTATATATATATGTGTGTGTGTATTTTGAAATGGTGAAATAAAGTTGGAATATAGTCTTAATTGTTTGTAAATGTATTGGATTTAAAATGGTGGAATCAATTTTGGGATATAGTTTTAATTGTTTGTAAACACCAGCCTAGATGCAAATCCTAGGATCTATCAAGTGCCGAGAGGGATAAAATCTCTCAAGGTGCAAACCTCTCCTCAAAAATCTCTTTGAGTGCATTACCTGAGAACAGGTTTGCACCTTAGGAGATTTGATCCCTCACGGCACTTGATAGAGCCTAGGATTTGGATCTAGGTTCGTTTCAGGCATGGGCGGTGACACAAAACTGGAGTTTGATCAACATGGTAAGGAACATGTTAAGTTGAAAACACATATACATTTACAAGGATTATCATAATGTAAGTAATAAGTATTAAGGATTGAGTAAATTGTTAAACTGAAAAATAGAGACAATAATTTTGTAAGGATTAAATAAATGAAAATATTGTTCAAATCATGATCATTGTCAATCTATCTTCTTCATCTTTTCTTATCTTCACACTTGGTAGTTTTGACATCTTCTCATATTGATCATATGAGAATGGAGGTTGAAATCGTAGACCTACCAAATCTTTTCATTCAATTGTTGGTTTTCAAATATGAATTGTAGTGCACAATTGGAAGTTTCTATATCAACAAAATTAGAGTTCCAATTTTCCTTGTTATCACATTCCATGTATCGAAGTATGTTATATTCATTGGTATTTATATATTTATTCCTATATAACCCTAAAATTATCTCCCATTCATGCTTTTGAGAATCCCTTTACACAAATAACACTTATTCATGATCTCTTTAGTTCACGGTCGTGTTTTCTAGGTTCTTCTATATGTTTAAATTTGATGATTTTTTTCTCTTTCTCTTCTATACATTTGTCGTACTTTTCTTTTTTGATCATCAATATCTTCATTATTTGCAATATTATCATGAAGATCCACAATATACCCTAAAATAGAGAAACAAAACTTTAATATGTTGAAATCATTGCAAATGGTTTTTCTATTATATAGATAAATTCAATGTATAAATGTAAATAACAAAAAACACTGCATTGTTGAAATCAATGCAAATTTTTTACTTTTTATTAAATTGATAAATTGAATACATGCATGTAAAAATCAAAACAAAATACGCATTGCTAAAATCAATGTAACAAATCAAATAAATATGCATCTTGTGTTATTTAACAACATTTGTGTGTGGTCTATTGGTAAGTAGTAAAGTTATTGGGCTTGTCTTAACGTAGAGACCAAGGTTCAAAACCCTTTTGGCTTGGAGTTATATTTAGTTATCAAATCTAACTATTATTATGATTGGCATTGTTGAAATCAATGCAACGAATCAAATCAATATGCATCTTGTGTTTTCGAAGAACATTGTTTTTTTATTAAATTGATAAATTCAATGTATACATGTAAAAAACAAAAACAATGTATTGTTGAAATCAATGCAACTAATCAAATCAACATACATCTTGTGTTTTTTAAGAACATTTGTTTGTTATCTATTGGTAAGTAGTGAGATGATTGGACTTAAGGTTCAAATCTCTTCTATTTTTTCTATTTCGTATGTCGGTTATAGTAATTTTCTTTTACTTCTTTTGTTTCTCTTTCTTATGTCTTTCTAATATATTTTTTACTTATTTATTTTATTTCCTATATTTCTACTTTTTATGTCAACTATACTATTTTTTACTTCTTTATCTTTAACATATTGTTGAAATCAATGCAACCATGTTTTCTTATTAAGGTTCAAATCCCTTCTATTTTTTCTATTTCTTATGTCGGCTATAATATTTATTTTCCTTCTTTTGTTTCTACTTCTTATGGCTACTATAATATATTTTTTACTTCTTTCTTTTATTTCTTATGTTTCTTCTTTTTATGTCAGTTATTCTTTATCTTTTTTACTTCTTATATCTCTAATATTTGTTTTACACATTGTTGAAATCAATGCAACCATATTTCTGATTTTTATGTCAGCTATTATTTATCTTTTTTAATTCTTATATTTCTAATATTTGTTTTAAGCATTGTTGAAATCAATACAACCATGTTTTTTTTATTAAGGTTCAAATCCCTTCTATTTTTTTTTATTTCTTATGTCGGCTATAGTAACTTTTTTTGAAATCAATGCAACCATGTTTCTACTTCTTATATTTCTAATATTTGTTTTACGCGCTGTTGAAATCAATGCAACCATGTTTCTACTTTTTATGTCAGCTATTCTTTAACTTTTTTTACTTCTTATATTTCTAATAATTTTTTTACGCATTGTTGAAATCAATGCAACCATATTTTTTTATTAAGGTTCAAAGCCTTTCTATTTTTTCTATTTCTTATGTTAGCTATAGTATTTATTTTACTTCTTTTGTTTCTACTTCTTATGGCTACTTTAATATATTTTTTACTTCTTTATTTTATTTCTTATGTTTTCACTTTTTATGTCAGTTATTCTTGATCTTTTTTACTTTTTATATTTCTAATATTTGTTTTTCGCATTGTTGAAATCAATGCAACCATGTTTCTATTTTTTATGTTAGCTATTCTTTATCTTTTTTACTTCTTATATTTCTAATATTTTTTTACGCATTGTTGAAATAAATGCAACCATGTTTCTCATTTTTAGGTCAGCTATTCTTTATCTTTTTTACTTCTTATATTTCTAATATTTGTTTTACGCATTGTTGAAATCAATGCAACCATGTTTCTATTTTTTATGTCATTTATTCTTTATCTTTTTTACTTCTTATATTTCTAATATTTGTTTTACGCATTATTGAAATCAATGCAACCATGTTTTTTTATTAAAGTTCAAATCCCTTCTATTTTTTTATATTTCTTATGTCGGCTATAGTTTTTTTATTTTTATTTTTTTTGTTTCTACTTCTTATGTCTACTATAATATATTTTTTACTTCTTTCTTTTATTTCTTATGTTTCTACTTTTTATGTCACATATTCTTTATCTTTTTTACTTCTTAGATTTCTAATATTTTTTTTACTTATTTATCATTTTTACTTCTTATATTTATAGTTTTTATGGCCGACATGTTAGGAACAAACGTTACAACATCTCCCTCATACTCGACAAACATTACTCAACAAACCCGACAAAATATTTATTATTTTTTTCTTTTTATTACATTTTATAGATGGACGACAATAATATCAACAAACGTTACAATATCTCCCTCATATTATTACTTTTTACTTTTTATTATTACATTTTATTAATGGCTGACAATAATATCGACAAACGTTACATGTTACATGCATTACAAGATCTCCCTCATATTATTACTTTTTACTTTTTATTATTACATTTTATTAATGGCCAACAATAATATCGACAAACGTTACATGTTACATGCATTACAAGATCTCCCTCATGTTATTGTTTTTTACTTTTTATTATTACATTTTATTAATGGCTGACAATAATATCGACATACGTTACATGTTACATGTGTTACAACATCTCCCTCATACTGGGATGTAGAGCGCCTCTCAGCTCAATAGTGGATAAATATGAGTGGATGCAATTATATATATACATATGTGTGTGTGTGTGTGTGTGTGTGTTGAAATAAAGTTATATAGTTTTAATTGTTTGTAAATATAATGGACTCAAAATGGTGGTATAAAGTATGGGATTTAGTTTTTGATTGTTTATAAATATGTTGGATTTGAAATGGTTGATATTTTGGAAGTTGAATTAATGTTTATACATATATATGATGAAAATATTAAATAAGGGTGGGAGTGCAGTTCCTATTTGGAGTGTAGTTCACATTACATTTATAATGGGGTAAATGATGTTACAATGTATATGTTTAAATTTGAATTCAAAGGTTTTCTTAATATTAATGTAAATTAGTTTTAAGGATTATTATATATATCTTTTAAAATATGTTGGGAGAATTTCACTTTCACATTTATTAGAATCCGAAGGTTTTTATTAAATATGTTTTAAATGATATCAAGGGTATTCCCATTTTATAATTTAAGAAATAATTGCTAAGGTTTAAAATCATTCTGTAAATGGAACAATAATAGATGGTGTCAACTTTTATGTATTGATAGGGAACACATTACATAATTCAAATTTGAATATTGTTGATGTTGTCCATGTGTTGAGTGCAATAATATAAATAATTACGTCTTTCTAGGTGCTAAGATGAAGGTCCCTACATCCTCTGACCTCCAAGCATATAGAATTCCACATGAACTGACAATATACAACATCAAATGCCCCATATCTCGAGGAACAATCCTCCATATCTCTACCAAGTTAGAGTCTCACATGATCTCCTACACCCACACAAGATGGACTCCCCATCGAACCAACAATGTGTACAAGTTGTCCGTCACATCCTCTTGAAACCTATTATATGGCCTACATCGCGGGCTAGGTCTAGTCAACGCAATCAACTCAGGCTCTTGCATATCCTCGTCAACCTGAACTGGGGAAGTCCCCTCCCCATCATACATGCCAATTTCTACAAAATATATATTACACAACAATAATTACACAATTTCATTAAATAATTTAAATAAAATGTTAGAATAAATTATATTTGCATTAAGTAAGACAATAAAATGAAACTAGATTAATTTAAACATAACCCTAATATCACATATGTCATCAGGTGACTCATCATGGGTGAAAAAATGTTGTGACAAACTCTCTAGTCCAACCTTGTGTACAAATATGGAACAAGGTCCAATGTATGGTCCTCCTTGCTTGCTAGCATCTCCAGCACCTTTGATGTGATCCTCGTTGGGAACTATACTTGGCCCCTCTTAGGAAGCATCTCTCTTGACATGTGCATCCACACCCCAATCATCTCCCTAGGAGGGTGGCAATCAAATAATGGCCTCGTGGCTGGAAAACTCCCAGAAATTAAACAAAAAAAATATCTAAACCAAAAGGGATTTTGACCCTCCCATCAATTTTTGTATGCCATTGATCCATAGAAGAAAAAAAACTACCGTGAAAAATGGCAAGCCACCTATTGCATATAGGTATCCGCACTAAATAATATACATAAAATAAAAGAGGGAAACTAATGTGATGCCCATCACTGATGAAGTGTGTGATTTTCATCACCAACAGTGAGAGGAACCTACCCTCCTCTGCATCAAAAGAAGAAATATGTAGTTATCCACCACGCACCTAAAAAATCATCAAGATTAGTGATTTCCTCATTGATATATATGTGATATTAAGCGACCTGACTCTCTACTGCAACACTAGTTGTGACATCAGGGAACTAGGGAAAACCATCCTCTCTCCTGGATAACACATTGATGAAGTAAATTTCCTCCTCAATGGGCCAGAACCACTAATCGGGACCAATATGAAAGGAATTTGTACATTGATCCCAATGATGGATCAACTACGTCAACAAAGCTTAATTCCTCTTAAGGGATGTAGCCTCTTGATAGAAATTCAAGAGGTATTGTGCCTAAACGGTAATAGATTAAGGGTACATATCCCTCTCCCTCTCCCTTTCCTTCCACTACCATACAACATCGTATAGGTCAACCCACGCCTACTTCTACTGATGGGCATCTCACCACTGACATCTCTGATTCACATATAACATTAATCAACCTCATAAATAGACATAAAAAAACATTAAATATTTCATTAAATGAGCATGTTATTTATTAACATCAAATAATAATTGTTTTCTCATACTAAACGAATTTAAAAAGCGGTGCACCTAAATTATAGTAAAGCACCGACATCAATTCTCTTGTAATACAAGTGCATTGCAAATGGTGTGCTATAATATCCTAAACACACCAGGTACGTACATAATAAAAAAAATCATATGGAGAATTGGTGCATTAAAATTCTAGATGCACCATAAAGGATGTGCTACGTTGGCCCTAGCACACTAGGTGTTGAATTTTTTAATGAAAATAAAAACTATGCGCTTTTACAGCAAAAGAACCAATGTGTGCGTTCTATTGAAGTGTGCCGGAAATATTTTATAAATATTAAAAATGGTGCTTCCATAAATAAGAAGCACCAATGCAGTGTGGACACGTCATCACATCGTATATGGTGCTCAAACGTTTTTAGAGCAAAAAATAATAAGATCGTCTCTTTCTAAGATTAATAAAAAAATATCGGCATAACAGTCACATTTTAAATGTAAGCACATTGACTTATCAATGCGTACTAGTTAACAAAGTGCATTGATTAACATGGTGATTTTTTTTTTAATTTAGTGTGGCAGTATATCTAAAAATATCTCAAGCACCACAAAATGGTGCTCTGTGTGTTTACCAGAACCGATGTGCATGTTCTACTAAAGTGCATAGGAAATATTTTATAAACCTTCAAAATGATCTTCCATCAATAGGAAGCATCGGTGTTGTGTGGACACATCAGTGCACTGTAAACAATACTCAAACGGTTTTGGAGCGCATCATAATAGGAGCAACTCTTTTTGAATTTATAATTATTTTTTATTAGAATCATAGTGTGGTTGTTAAACATAAGTGCACTGATTGATCGGTGCATACATGTTATCAAAGCGCACCAGTTAACGAAGTGAATTTTTTTTTTAAATTTAGTGTGCCAGTGAATCTAAAAATATCTCAAGCACCGCAAATGGTGCTCTATGTGTTTAACAACACGAGTGCATGCGTTCTACTAAAGTGCACCGACAATATTTTATAAATCTTCAAAACAATGCTTCCTTCAATAGGAATAACTAATGTAGTGTAGACACATCAATGCACCATAAAAGGTGCTCAAACATTTTTAGAGCGCACCATAGTAGGAGCATCTCTTTCTAAAGTTTACAATTATGTTTTATCGGTATCCCAATGTTCCTATTAATCGTAAGCACGCCAAATTATTGATGTGTACTTGTTAACAAAGTGCACCAGTTAACGTGGTGATTTTTTTTTAAATTTAGTGTGGCGGTGCGTCTAGAAATATCTCAAGCACCACAAAACGGTGCTCTATGTGTTTAATTCCACTGGTGCATTACAATAGCATAGTGCACCGCTAACCGTGTGTTATTTTGTTAAATGCACTAGTTATCTTTGATGTGTAAAAGTCATTTTCAAATTTTGGTGGTGCATTATGAAATGTATAGTGCACCATGCACGCGGTGCACTACACATTGGAAATGCAACACTCAAGGTGCACCCTATAAATTTACAGGATGCACTATATTTCGTAGTGCAAGTCAAACGGATCGAATGCACTATGTAGGTTTTTTAAACTATTTTTTAAAGGAAAATAAAGTTCAATTTTAATTTTCTATCTGCTAAAAATTTAAATTAAGAGGTAACAAAGAGTTTACTTGGTCACTTGCTCATCGAAGAGGCATGGTTGCGATGTACACCAAATTTCAAATTTTAACCACCATTTGGAAAATTTCAAAATCCACTAAACAATCAATGGAATAGAGAAATGGCACCACATGGAGAACCAATGGTAGGCTGTCTAAACAAGGAAAGTACGACACCAATGCTTAGGTGGTCAAAAGCACTGCAAATGGTAAAAACAGTTTTTTCATTCAATGATTTTTTTTACCCTATTTCACTGCGCCTAAAACCATAACGCACCGATGCGGTTATTTAGAATGAATACATCACAAATGAAAATAAAAAATAAAAAATCACTCTAATCCAGTGCCCTCCACTATGGACGCACCGATGCGTTTTTGAAAAATAAACACACCAGTGTCAAATATAAAATTACAAAAAATACATTTTTTCGTTTGATTTTAATCCTAATTCAATGCAATAATTTATGTTATGCATCGGTGCAATGGAAAAATACAAACGCACTGCTTATGATTAGAAAGAAATGAAATATTTTTCGTCACGATTTTTTTTATTTTACCCTATACCAGTCAATATCTATCAAAATGCACCGATGTGTTTATGTTAGGTAAATGCACCACTTGTGAATATAAAAATATTTACGAAAATTTCATCCAGGTTTTTCATTTACCCTACTTAGGTGCTTTCAAATATGTTGTGCATGAGTGCATCATAGTAAGTTAAACACATCGACTATAGAATTATACAAAAAAATGCACTTGATGGTGTTTTCGACCATCGTGCCACATGATTTATGTCTTTTCCGATGCATACAAGACTTAGGCACACCGATTCATTTTGTTTGTATAAAAGCACCGAAAAAAAATCCACTAAAACCCTTGCCACATCCTCTAGTGACCTTCGCTATAAACAGATATTTGGACTCTTTTTAGAGGAGCATTGACAAAAACCTCCGTTAGAGAGTCTTTTCCTTGTAGTGTAAATACCAATTTGATTATGACCTGGATAAGGAGGTAGAATCTAATTGTTATTGGGAAATATAAGCTAGCGGAGGATATTATCCAGCCAGTTCTCAAGGACATAGATATTACAACATCAATAACCTCCATTACCATGCATCTCGTGAAGGATCTAATTCTGACTGATTCAACAATGTTGTCCATTATTCCATTCATTCCTTGAGTTGATTCCTAACAATTATGATACATTATGTTCAAGGAATGTGCTCCTGTAATTCTTTTCATTTTAAGTGATTTATGCTAGTGATTGATGTTAGGATATTTTTGACACTTAGGAGTTAGTTAAGTCCAACTTGTTCTAATATATCCGTTAGGTATGGATTTTTATATATGTAATCCGACGGTCACAATATAAAGTGATATGATGGTTCAACTTCTCTCGATCTTAACGACACTTGATCCGTGGCTTAACACCCGATTGGTCCATGATCTCTATTTAAAGAGCATGGAGGGTCACTTGTCGAATGATCCTTTGTTGAGACAAGCTCATGTAATATTTTTCTTCTACATAATAAACTGCTCCGTAGAATCTATTTGGACGGAGCCGTGGACTGTTTCCCTCTAGGGGGTTTTAACCATGTCAAACATCTGGTGTACTGATCTGTGATCTTTTTGTGTGAGTGATGTCCTTGGTGTTCGATCTTTGTGGATGTACCTGTTATTCAAACATGGTATCAGAGCACTGTTGAGGGAAGTATCCGTTTTATTCCTATCTAGATATGAAGCCGGTGCAGGTGCATGGGGGATCTACTGTCGAGATCTACTATTTATGGCTATTTTTTTTATTGTTTTAAGCGCTACATTTTTTTCATAGCATTGTTTTTAGTAGGGATCGCCCTTCGTTTTGTATGAAAAGGATTTTGTTTTCCCTAACTGCGGCCTTTTTCACAAATCTGAGGTATACTGTTTTGTTTTCCACTTTTTTTCTCTGTCTCTATTTCATTTCGATTTGTTCCCTTTTTTATTTTTTTTCTGGAAGTGATAGCCTCCTTTCTGCACATATTGGCGGTCTCGGCCGACCACAAACAATAGGAAATGCATTCCACTTATAGGAAGTACTAACATAAAACTAATAGAGAACAAGAAACCCTTCAGTTTTTTTGTCTTGTTTTTCTGTTTCTGGTGTGTGAAGTTGTTTTGCAGGTTGAAACAGGGGTCTACGGGGTAAGCATGCACAACAAGGAAGGAAGAGTAAAAAAAAAAAAAAACCCTTCTTCTTTACAATATTTTCTATGTTTTTACTCTAGCTCACTTGGTTTAAAGTTACTTATTAAAGAGGTCTTAAGTTCAAATCCTGTTAGTATTTGTTGCATTGATTTCATATATTAAAAAAAAAAGGAAAGTTACTTAAGAGCTCACATAAGTTACTTTCTTTCCTTTTAAGTTTTTCCCTTTTTCTTTTCTAAAGCAACTTTATAAAATAAACAAAAACAAAAGTTTCCTTTTATTTTTAAGTTGTTTTTTCTTCTTTTTTTTAAGCAACTTTATGTAAAAATGACCTTCACTTATTTATAGAAGTAAGGCACATAATTTTTTTTTAAAGTGAGCTCAGGATTTAAGTTAGGAATAAATGGGATTTTTTTAATTGATGAGCACTTATCTCCACACACCATGTGGTTCCTTGGCTGCTCTTTCAATTTGTTTTCAAAATGATATGCTTCTTACCAGTACTAACTATTTTGTATGGAAGTCTCGTATGGAAGATATTCTTAGAAGCAAAGGGTTATATAGACTTACCCTTGGCATGAGAAATCCTCCCTCTGATATTGATAAACTATAAAAATGGGAAAATAGAAGTGATTCAGCTCATGGTTTAATTAGTTTGTCAGTTTCTCCTGATCTGCAGTTTCATCTTCAAGGCATTCATGCATCGGATGATGCTTGGCAAAAGATAAATATTATTTTTGGTATTAAAAATGAGATTAGAGCTCATCAGCTTGAGAATGAGTTGCTTACATTAGATCCTAATAATTTTTATTGCATGGAAGATTTTATAACAAAATTTAAGACCCTTAGAGTCTTATTGGCTGCACGTAAAGTCATAAAGGAAGATGATGGCCTTATTTACGCCATTCTTTCCAAGTTGGGGCCTACATATTCTGTATTTGTCTCAACCTTTCATTCCACTAGAGAAGCTCTTATTTCTTCAGGATCTCAATACAAATATCCCTCTTTTGATGTTTTTTGTGATTCTTTAATAAGAGAACAGGAAAAACTCTTACATCTTGGACTAATTAATACTACCAGTACTTCAAAAAAATCTTTAGTGGATCAACAGTCGCATGGTCCGAAGAATTACAAGAATCCAAAGAAGCAATATCCAAAGAAGCAAAATCAAAATAGCAAGGGTCCTAAATCTTCTTAGCCTCAAAATTATCTTCAACAAGATAAAGCTGCCAAATTTCAAGGAAAGAAGACACAAAGACATTGCAACTTTTGTAATCGCGATGGCCATCAAGAGTCAAGGTGTTTTAAGAGGATGGAAGCTCTGGAAGCAGCAATGAAGAAGCATCACATTCAGCTTGATTCTTCTTCAACTTCATCTTCAGGACAAGCACTTTCAGCCTCTGGTTTTGCACTTACATCATCTTCTCATTCTTCTTCAAATGAATGGATTATAGATTCTGGAGGATCTTATCATATGGCTAAGGATAAAACCATATTTTCTTATTTAAATAATTGTAACACCAACAAATATTCGTTGGTGATGATAGATCACTTAGTGTTGAAGGGTATGGTTTTGTTCATCTAGACAATGGAGAGTTTAATGATGCATTATGTGTTCCTACTCGTTCATGTAATCTTTTATCAGTATACCGGATCACTCATTCTGGTGAAGGCAAGACCATAGAGTTTTCACCTCACCAAGTTGTAATCATAAATTTAAAAGATCCACGACATGTATTAGCTACTGGAACAATTGATGATATTACCAGGTTGTACAAGTTTGACAACTTTGGTTCATCTTCACTTCCATGTTTGTGTTGCTCATAGTGATGAACTGAGCAAGCTTTGGCATGAACAATTTGGTCACTTAAATTATCGCTCATTGCAACAACTATGTAAAGAAAATATGGTGACAGTTCTTCCTATGGTCTCTTGCAAGGATGGTGTTTGTCTTGGTTGTGTACTCGGAAAAAATCATTAGGACAGTTTTGACAAAAGTGCCTCTTGGCACGCCTCAGCTCCTTTGCAGCTTGTGCACAGTAACTTTTGTGGTCCTCTCCTTTATGCTTCCTTCTCTGGTTTCAAATACTTCTTGACTTTCATTGATGACTACTCCAGACGCACTTGGGTTTACTTCTTAAAACCTAAGAGCGATTTTTTGGCATGTTCTTGGCCTACAAGGCCCTTGTTGAGAAACAATCTGGTCATCAAATTCTTAAGTTAAGATCTAATAATGGGGGATAATTTGTTAACTACAAGTTCACTAATTTCTGCAATGATCAAGGAATCCAACAACAACATACCGTTCCATACACACCACAACAAAATGGTGTAGCTGAAAGGAAAAAACGCACTCTAAAAGAAATGGCTAATTGTATGCTCCAAGCTAAAGGACTAAGTCTTCCATATTGGGTTGAATCTATAAATTGTGCAAATTACATAATTAATCGCACCCCCACTAAATATTTACAAGGGATTACACCAGAAGAAGCATGGACTAAAAATAAACCAGATGTCAGTCATTTCCGTGTGTTTGGTAGTGAAGCACAGGCTCATATTCCAGATGAAAAACGGAAAGCTTTACAACCTAAAAGTGAAAAGTGCATATTTGTTGGTTATTCTAAAGATGTTAAAGGCTATAGGATTCTTCTGCCACATTCTCATGATATAATTATAAGAAGAGACGTCAAATTTGATGAACATATTGGCCTGCGTGCCTAATTCGGTGCTTGTGCCATCATCTTCTTCTTCTTCTTTTTCACCTCTTGATATTACTCCTACTCCGGTTACTTCTTTAGATGATGATGATAGTGAGGATGAAAATCCTCCTCCTCTTGCTTAACCTCCTCCAGCACCAGCTTCACAGCTTCCTAAATCATTATGTTCTACTAGAGAAGCTGCAGGTGATCTTGTTGGTGATCCTACAGATCGACGTCATACTCGCTCTCAGTTTCAGCAAGCCTCAATACTTCTGGCTCAAGTTACCGAAAACTGTGATCTAGAGACATTCAAAGAATATTCTGGCCATCCATATTGGGATGCAACAATGGATGAAGAATACAAATCCTTAATGAAAAATAAGACTTGGGATCATGTTCCTCTTCCCAAAGGTAGAAAACTTGTTAGATGTAAGTGGGTTTACAGAACCAAATATGGACCAGATGGAAGTATTGACAAACATAAGGAAAGACTAGTTGCTAAAGTATTCTCTCAAGTTGAAGGCATATACTACACCGAAACCTTTTCACTGGTAGCCAAAATGAATTCCATCCACCTTGTTCTTTCCCTTTCCACATCTTTTCATAGGGAAGTTCATAAGATGGATGTTAAATCTTCCTTCTTTCATGGGAATTTGCAAGAAGAAATCTACATGGAACAACCTCCTGGTTACATTCAGTCTGACTCAAGTCTTGTTTGTCGCCTCAAGAAATCTCTCTATGGCCTTAAGCAAGCCCCTCGGTCCTGGTATGCTAAAATGGACACATTTCTTCTAAATACTGGTTTTTCTAGATGCCATTATGATTCAAATGTCTATACCAAGAAATTTAATGACCATCTCATAATCCTAGTCCTTTCTGTTGATAACCTCATCCTTACTGGTAGTGACCCCAAACTTATCCATCATGTGAAGTTAAGTCTTAAGCAGCAGTTTGAAATGATAGACCTTCGACACTTGCACTATTTTCTTGGCCTCCAAGTCTTTCAAACCCAGAAAGGTATCTCCCTTTCCCAGTCTAGACCTTCGACACTTGCACTATTTTCTCCGCCGCTTTCACATGGAATATTGTAAACCCGCTCCCTCTCCTTTCCAATCTGGAGTCAAACTTTCTACCACTTGTTCAACACCTGAAGTAGATGCTACTTTCTACTGTCAACTTGTTGGTAACCTCTTGTACTTAACTCACACCCATCCTGACCTTTCCTTTGTTTTTGGTCTTGTTTCCCGATATATGCAATGCCCTCATGAAAGTCATTGGAAAGCAGCAAAAAGAATCCTTCGGTATGTTCGAGGTACAGTTCAGTTCGGGATACATTACAGTTCGGGGGGGACTCCTTCTTTAATTGGTTACACTGTTTCCGATTGGGTTGGTGACCCTGATGATCAGAAGTCCACTGCAGGATATGTATTCACTTTGAGTTCAGGACCTATTTCTTGGGATTCTAAGAAACAAAGTGCACTTGCTCTTTCTTCAATCGAAACCAAGTACCGTGCAGTTGTTCGTGCTAGTCAGGAAGCCATGTGGCTTTGGAATATCCTTTCAGAGTTTGGGTTCCAGCAGCAGCATCCGACTACACTATGGTGTGACAATCAGAGTGTCATTCAGTTATCCAAATATCCAGTCCAACATCAATGCAACAAACACATTGAACTTCACATGCACTTCATTAGAAAGCTCCTCTAGGATCATGTTATTGAAGTGCGATATTGTCAAACAAATGATCAATTTGCAGACATTTTCACCAAGTCTCTTACAGAAGCAAAGTTTTCCAAACTTCAAACTATGCTAGGAGTACAGGAAGTTGTCATTAAGGGGGGATAGGATTTAATGCCTCCTTCCTTCTCCTAATTTTGTGTCACCTTTGTAAATCCTTCAATCCTATCCTAAGTTGTTCTTAAGGGGGGATGTTAGGATATTTTTGACACTTAGGAGTTAGTTAAGTCCAACTTGGTCTAATATATCCATTAGGTATGCATTTGTATATATGTAATCTGACGGTCACGATATAAAGTGATATGACTGTTCAACTTCTCTCTATCTTAACGACACTTGATCCATGGCTTAACACCCGATTGGTCCATGATCTCGATTTAAAGAGCATGGAGGGTCACTTGTCGAATGATCCATTGTTGAGAGAATCTGATGTAATATTTTTCTTATGCATAATAAACTGCTCCGTAGAAGCTATTTGGCCTGGGTCGTGGACTGTTTCCCTCTAGGGGGTTTTAACCACATCAAACATCTAGTGTATTGATCTATGATCTTTGTGTGTGAGTGGTGTCCTTGGTTTTCGATCTTTGTGGATGTACCTGTTATTCAAACAATTGAGGGAGATTAACCTTTTTATGCTAACTCATGAAGACGCACAACTAACATCCCAAGGTTATTATGTGTAGGTTGCTGCTACACAATTTCTCTTACACTCATTTTTGTTGTCATGATGTTGTTGCATCAATGTAATTACACTAGCACAAAGCTTCTAGACTATTTTAGTTACACTAGCATGATGCCACTACACCCTGGTGGCATGATGTCACTACACCAGGTGGTTAACCAAACACCATGATGTTGCTACACCATTAATCTTGATGCTGCTACACAATTTCCCAGGCATCATAGTATGATGTTAATCATCCTACTGGAAGAATATTAGTATGGATAAGTGATAGTTGTCCTCTAACTGCATTTAATGGGTGCATTTGGATCTTCCACATGCATTTCTGATAGTTATAAGAATTCAAGAATCCAGCTAAAGGTTTTTTTGAAATAATTGTAACTGCATCACGCTTTTAGTTGATTGTTAGAAACAAATGCTTGTTTTAGGGTAAAAGGTGGAATAGCCTAAACATCATAGATTCTCATGGTTATCCATGAATATTCTTATGCCTGGGATATTTATTTGAAGAATGTATAAGTATTCCATCTCATTTGAGAGAAGGAGTTGAAGAATATATTGTAACGTTGCTACTATGTAACTCAATTCCTATTTAATAAAGAAATTTGTGTTATGTGCCTATGTTTTCTTGAATATTTAATGTAGTTGTTGTTGTTCATTTTTCCAGTACCTTATCTAAGGAGGTAGGGACCCCTTCTTGGTTGGGTATTGTTTTAGTTTTAGGTAGATTAGTTGTCTCACAATTTGTTTCATTTTTTCAGTACTTAGTGCAAGTATACCTATTATTTCATTGGTGCATCTTCAAAAGGTTTACAGTTTTGACTAGTATTTTTATTATTTTTTGTGGTTCAATTAATTACTTATTGAAAAAATCTGGTATGAATGAATGAGTGGATTGTAGTAAATCTTACCGGAGCTTAAGCCATGATTTCAAATCAATTCACTATATCAGAACTTTTCATGGGTCCAATATTTGTCTAATTGCAATTAGAGGGTTGATGAATATAGATTAATAGGGTCAACTTATATTCCTTTTAATTTTCCTACAAGTTATATCATTTTTTACAGCAAGTAGTTTATTTTATGTTATGAAATTAGAAATTAGAATTAAATTTACTTTAATGGAACTATAGAGTAGTTGTTTCCTTTTTACAACAAGTTCATTTCGTAGAATTTCCTTTTCCTTCCAAGTAGTTAGTATGCATAAGATATTGTTGAATTAAGTTACTTTGCAGTCAAGCATTTTTTTGTGGTAACCATGTGCATACCACTTGCCAACAAAAAAAACCTACAAATATCATTCATCTTCTTCTTCATCCAACTCCACATCAGTATCATCTGGTTCATAAACTAAAATGAAAGGACCATCCATATCAACATCATCATCAACGTCAATTTTGATATTATCATTGTCAATATCATCATCATGAACATTATCGTCTACATCTGGCTCGAATTCTTCAACGTATTCATCTAACGCATCTTGCTCATGTTCCTCTATATGATCATCTTCTTCTTCAATATCGTCTTTTTCCATAACATTATACTTTGGATTCCTTCCTCTTGGATCATATCTAACAACGTATGACCAAACTAGTTTACCTAGAACCTCTAAGTAAAATACCTGCTCACATTTTCTTGGAAGAACATAATTTTCAGTACCCAGATCAAACATCCTCATATTAACCATGGTGAATCCATAGTTATGCTCAATAACAGTATTTTCAAAATCATGTTTATTTATATGTAACCTATACCGTTTGACCTTGAACAAAACTAACTTGAAGATTTCATAGTCACACTCAAGTATAGCATCCAAATGCCCATAGTATATCTTTTCAAATAATATTGGATGCATGTCACTTCTAGAGGAAACATTAGTGACCTTAAAGACCACATATATCCCACAATCATAGGTTTTTTTCTTGTCATCCAGCTTTTTGATGTGAAATTTACGGTCGTTATACCACATACCCTTGTGGTGTTTCAACTGCCTAACATGTTATAGAAAATGTATTGTCAATTAAGGAACATATTTACACTTAAAAAATATTATTAAAAAAACACCAATTATATTAATATAGTGGAAAATAACTACAAAAATGTGGGTGAATATGCTTGCATGTTTATCTTTTAAACCATATGCTAAATCAATTCCCCTCTGCTTAAAATTGGTATTTTGATTCAGGTGAGCTCCTTTAATCAATGTAGCTACCCCTTCCCATGATAACCTACCATCATATTGTATACAATGTTTTATCCATACCTTCGTCCAATCAACATTATTTGTAATGTATAATTGTAGTGCATTCCACTCTTATCCAACTATATATTGGAAAAGGAAGAATTCATCATTAATGAGGTACCATGGTAAAGATTAATAATTGATGGAAAAATAAAATTTAAATAAGTAAAATATAGATAAAATGAGTAATCAAAAGTATTATAGATCTCAACCAGCTAATTACCTTTCACTTTCCTCATTCTACCATTCCCCACTAGTTGGACCTTCCCTTCAAATTTTTTGATGGAGTTGACATCCCAAATTCAAGGCACTTCCATATTTGCAGCTAATTTAGGAATATATTGAGTTATATACACCAAGGATTGGTACCATATAGCCCTAAACCATAGAACCCTTAGAACATGCTCTTTGTCTAACCAAATCCTTTAGTCATTTCAAGTGCCTCTCCACCATCCACATTCACCTTTTGTGTATAGGTCAACACATTTCAATCTTCTCAACTTGGTGTATGAGGTAGTTTTTTTGTGCATCGAAAAATGTCATAGGTAGATACTTTTGTATTTCACAAATTAGCTGAGTTATTTATCTCCTCCAATACTTTATATCTTCATTATGGATTTCTTTAGTTGACAACCACCTACACATGATACAATCAAATCACACCTTTCAACAAACAAGCATATACATGTCAACATATTCTCAAACAATTTTTTTCACATATGTTATTTACCTCATGTATTTTCCAAGCTCGTATATAAGTTTTTTATGTTGTTTTCAAAGCTATATGGGAGAGATAGAGGTAGAAAGTATTATAACAAAAAAGAAATCATTTTTTTAAAATATAATAATAAATACTAAAAATAATTAGTAGCAATATATAAATATACAAAAATTATTACCTCTATGAAGGTATTCTAGACATGATTTTTTACCCCACAAAAGTCACCTTTCCTTGTTAAGATATTCTTTATGTTTGAAGAAAATACCATGGGAAATTTAATTTTCTGAATGATATATTTTACAACATTGTGTTCATGCACTGTAATTAACCACGGAAGACTATTTTGGTGTAATCCATCGTTATTTTAGTGGGTCACATTTTGCATTGCATAATTGGATTCTTGAATGTCAATACAAATTTTGACCCTTTTTTTTTGTCACTCCTTCCATCTAACATTCTCCATAATGTTTCTATTACATTCTTCCCAATGTGCATTGTATCAAACAAATGAGATATTTGTAGATGCTCATAATAGGGAAACCTACTGAATTGTATGGAGTAAATTTTCATTCCTCGTGGAAGACCAACAATGCTTTAACGATGTAACATCCCCAAAATTCACAAAATTTAAAAAAATTATAAATAGTATAAATGCTATTTATTTGTTATGTGGAAGATATCTTTAATGAAAATTGTCTTATTAAGAACTATTCTCTCATATTTATGTTGTCGTTCTTGTATTTATTTATGCATCGTCGTAAATCATTTTAAATGTCGTAGTGACATAAATGTCTATGAAGCTACTGTTGGAATTTATGTATTAAAATCTTTGATTAAATGTCTCTTATCTTTATTTTAAAATGCATACAGCCTTATTCTTTCGATTTAATTATAGATCGGTATTTAATCTTGTCTTTGCAACTTGACCAATATAATTTTATGCTTACTAATATTTTTTTCTTTGATGAAGGGTTCCTGTGGATACCCAAAGGCTTACTTAGCTATTTGCATAGCTAATTCTCTTACTGCCATTGTACAGATTGCAGGTGAGAGTACTATCTTCAGTTGAAGATCAAATTACTGTACATCAATTGGCTTGTTGTAATACCCTATACTTTGATATTAGCGACGTACGTGAGAAATTAAACTTGAAAACCTAGGGTAAGGCCTACCCTAGATATGGTGCCATTTAAAAGAGTTTTATTCATTTTAAATGTCATTTATATACATTTTAAAAGTATATACTTACCTATATATATTTTGGATTAAAATTGTCATAATGATTACTATGTATATAGATCAATATGATTTATCAAATGATTAGAAAATCTATACTTCGATTCTATCCAAATAAACTATTGTTTTATGGTCATTGCAAAATACTCAAATTCTAATGATATGGTTTTTAATGCATGTTTATTTTAAATGGGCAGGGTCATAAGCCCAAGGCCACGAATAATAAACTTATAATATGTAAAGGCCTTCGGTTGCAACTATACAAACCTACGTACAACATGGACCATAATTAATAAGATCTAGTAGATATCTTCGTTAGCAGGTGACGAGTTTAGAATGTAATGTTGACTTAAATGAGTTGTGGTGGAAATCACAGTGGCAAACTCGTGGCATGGATTCACGTGGTAGCTTTGGTTTTTGGGATAAACCTAACCAAATGTTGAAGGACTATCAACCCTTGTAACTTATTCATTTTTCAATGTAGAGATAGGGGATGGCGACAGGCTTCCAGCTATGTAGGGTTTTTGAATGCTTCCTGCGATGTTACATGGTTTCGATGGTGGATTCATTAATACAGTTTGGAAGCTCGGTTGAATGGCACTGCCATAGGTAAGCCACTACTCGCAGTCCTGTGTAATTCGTTATTGTTTTCTTTTTTTTATCGATCTTTTAAATCTCATTGCTAAAACCTATTTCTTGTTGTGTTCACTGTGGAGTGACAGGGTTACAATCTTGACTGGGTTTGCTACCAAATATCTAGGAAACTACTCTATCATGGCTTCAAAAATAGACACTTGTAAGAATCAGCGATTCTTCAACAACCATGAGTCGTGACTCTGTTAAGAATGGTGATGATAGGCAATGAAGTCGAACAGTAAAATTTGTTGAAATGAAGGTTGTACCGGTATTTGATTTATGCAGTTTGTTTTTATAACTTAGAATTCGGATGGAAATTTGTAACTAAGAAGGCTGGACCTTCGAACCTAGGCTTGTGTTGGTTTCTCAACGCTTCCATTGATTATTGTTATGTAAATAATTTCATGGATTAAATAAAATGGTTTTCAAAAATCAGAGTATGGTTTGTTTCAATGTTCAGAGAAATTGCTTTCGGCATTATTGTCATTTTAATATGGATAGATTTTGATACCGGCTACAAGTGTTTAGGGCTAAGCCCATCTTTTTAACTCTGTTGGAAAATGTTTTTGTTATTCGTTTGTAAAAGCCATTCCAATTATGAACGTGTTACAGGGATGAAACCCTACCCTAAATGTTACAATAGTGGAATGGTTCTATTGTTGAAAGGTTAGGGGTTTTGAACCCAAAACTTAATTACGCATTTAAGATTTATTTTGATAACTTATATTCTAAGACCTAGGTTGGGTGATTCGAAACTCTAAGCCTAAACCTCTACGTGTTAGGATACCTGTACCATTTGTTTTATAATTTTATAACTGTTATAAATTTTTTGACCCATTTGGGTGATCCCTTACGGGTCTCGAACCCGGGTCGGGAATTATTTCTTTTAGAAAAACTATGTTGTATTTTTATGTGTGTAAATATATTTGACCCGAGTGATGCCTTCTAATATGGCTTGAGCCTGTTGTTAACACCCAAAATGACCCCCTAGGTTGTGGGAGAGGGAAAACTAGGGTAACCACTAACCAATATTTAGACTTAAGCTACTAACCCAGCTTAGTCTGAGAGGGCTCTCTCTACATATCTATGAAAGACTGTAATAATCAAAGTTGTCAACAATGAAAACTTGCACCAGTATTCATCATTCAAGATATTCAATTACAACAATACATTAGTAGATATGAACCCAAAATCCGACGAGCAAATCCGACGACCTCCGACAAAATGGACTGTGTCGTTGGATTTTTCTTTCAAAATTACTTTTTTTGTTTTTTTATATAAATTTGGAGAGGCATCCGTCATATATCCGACGTAATTTTGAATATCCGATGAGGCTCGTAGAATATCCTATGGCTCTGCAAATATCCGACGCCTATTCGGGTATCTGATGCTTTGGATGTCGGATAACCAACTTCATTTCGAACCCGAAGAAGTTGGATATCTAACGGATTTTTCCCAACGGTAACTAGATTATTGTCGTCGGATATCCGATGTAAGTTTGACTTTTTGACTTTTAAAATTTATAAATATCTAACCATTCCGACATGTTTTCTATACCAGCGACGATTTGTGGATGTTTTTTTTGTTCGGCAGACTGTTTTTCGTTGTTTTTGTTATTCAATTTAGCAAAGTACTGTGGAGCTTCATTTTCTAAGATCAAAAATCTTCATTTAAGCTCTTTACGAGAAAATGTCAACTATGAATATTCCTGATTTAGACGAACAAAATCGACAATTGCTTGCTAGATTGTGGGAAGGAGTTGAAAGAAGGGGTGATGGTAAATGCTATTGTCCATGTAATCAATGTAGGGGCTTTAAGAAGAGAAGAATTTTGATCACAACAACCACAAAACATTGTAGGGAGCATGGGCACGCCAAGGGGGGACATGAATACCATCCATTTGTAAGTTTTGCATTATATATGTTTTTATTTTGATTGCTTTTGTAAATTTATGTGTTATTATAATATTTCTTATTTTTGACCAACAATACAATTGGTCGTTGTTCTTTTCATCCCAACAATACAAAATTTGTTAAATTTTTAATGTATCACATAAATTTTTACATTTTGCGTTTGAATTTCTTATATTAACTTTTATCTATTGATTGTTTCATGTATTTATAAAGGAAAGACATCCTACGGCATATCGTCCGGATCAGCAAGTGCTTCCAGAACAAGTACCGGAGGAACATGGAGCTATGAATATTAATGGAGAACAAGTTAATGATCACATTGAAGAAGATGATGATACTGATAACATAGTTGAAGATGATGTTACAAATACTTTGATCCATGATTCATTTAATGTTGGAATGGATGATGCTCATGAAAATGATGAACATTTTGATGATATTCATGATACACCTCTTCTTGACAAGGCATACGAACCCCTTTATGATGGCTCCAAGACAAATCTTCTCTCTGCTATATTGTTGGTAATGAACTTGAAGGTTATGAATGGTCTTTCAAACATATCAGTCACATGGATGTTAAGGTATGTAATATATTCCATCACAAAATATATATGATTGTCATGTATTTAATTGTTAATTCATATATAAGTCAAATTACTACAGATGAAATTTGTTTCATTAATATTATTTCTATATTATATTAACTGGATTTTTATTTTAATTTGTTGTAGCATGATAGGTGAATATTTGTTACCACCGTCAAATATTTTACCTTGCACATATCGAGATTTATCTGCCATCATGAAAGAAATTAATATGTAGTATGAAGCAATTCATGCATGCCCCGATGATCATGTTATTTATTACAACCAGCATGAATTTGCAACAGAATGTCCTGAATGTCATATCAATAGATATCGCATAGATCAAGTAACTAAAAAGGTGCCTCGCAAGGTTCTACGTTATATTCTCATTATTCCCCGTTTGCAACGACTGTTCAAGTGCAAAAGCATAGCGAAATTTATGGATTACCATGCACGGAACAGAAGCCAAGATGACATTATTTGGATGCCTGCAGATGGGTCTGCATTTAGAGATATGGAGGAAAAATGGCCTCACTTTAAAGACGAACCTCATAATATTAGGATTTCTTTGGCAGCAAATGATGTCAATCCTTTTGCAGAGATGAGATTTGTTTACTCGGTGTGGCCTATTTTTGTTATCAAAACAACATTACTCCATGGTTGACAATAAAGAGGGAGCACATAATGTTGTCGATGATTATTCTAGGTACGAACACTGCATTTTTTTTTATTGCAGTGGTATATTCTCATTTTTGTCGTTTTTTTGTCTCATAATGTTATATATATATTTAAAGTTTTTCTATTGCAAAATATGGTTTATATATCTAAATGGTACGTCTCATAATCAGAATATTTATTTTATATGTTCAAATCAATTAGGTAAGTACCAATTCAAAGATATGAATGTATACATCGAACCTCTTATTTACGAGCTACTGAAGTTATGGAATGGCATCACTATGTATGACTTATCTAGACCAATACGACAAAGGCAATTCCAATTCCATGCAATGCTTGTATGGACAATACATGATGCCCCAAGGTTAACCCATTTCTGTGGTATGTAATTATAAGTTCCACTTTAGATGCATTTAATTTTACGAACTACTAGTTAATATAATATGCATGCATGTTTTTCTAAATAATCCAGTCATTTTTTATATAATTATAATAGACAATATTGATATTCCATCTTTTTATTTAGGTCTTCAGACAAAGGGGAAATTTGCATGTCCAGTTTGTGGTCGTAAGATCAAATATCGTCGTTCAAAAAGCTTAGGAAAGGAGTTGTTTGATGAGTATAGGCACTTCCTCTCCAAGAATCATAGGTATCAAACTATCGAAAAACATCTTTTCAATGGAAAGCAAGAGACTGCATTAAAACCAAAGAGAATGACACCTCAACTATGGAAGTTGCAATATAATAGAAATCGTCAAGGTACGTATAATCAATCATTGTATATATATGATCATATTGTATTTTATTATATTATGTGTTGTTTAGTGTAATTGACATTGATTTAATATTTAATTTCATCATTGTTGTTCATGTGGTCGTCATGAAGGCATTAATGGGCTTCCACTAGGAATGAAAAGTTATCCTAGACAATTTAGTAGGTTTCCCTACTATGAGCCTAACTCCTTACGAACCTAACCTTGTGCATGGATACAAATTACAATACATCTTGTTACCCATGTGACCCATATTGTAGGCATTCTTATCACATCGCTAGTGCCAACATCATCATGATCATCGTAATCTTTTTTGTCTTCGTCTTGATCGTAATTGTAGGAATTCAAGACTCGAATGAATGACACTCACCATTGCAACATCAAAAACCATACCTATAAATTAAATAATGTGATACATGGGGCCAACGTTGAAATTTTTTAAATATGTGTTGGCTTGGATTGAAATTTGGCATGGTTAGACTAGATGCATGCATTGACGGTGTGGGAGGGTTTCTAGACTCAAAAATGACTGACACCAACCATTAATGGAGCATTAAAAACCATGTAATGATACTCAATAAGGAGTAATTTGATCATCATGGTTTCACTTTGAAATAACTTATTTTTTTGTGGACTCGCTAGTACCATTGCTTATGGACCCTCACAAGGAAATCCTCTTAGGTCGTTGATTGTGTTGGGATAAATCATCACTAACCTCTTTGATGGACCTAATGGTCCCATGATAAACACTCATAACATGTAAAATATAGAGGACATACAAAAAAAGGTTGATTCTCTCACCCAATTAGTTAGCAAAATGGAAACCAAGAATCACTTCTCATTTTCCGACCCTTCCAATAGTATGACGCCTCATTTTTTTGAAGTAATTCTAAACAAGTTTGGCGGGTCAGATCCGATTGGTTGGTTCGATCAATCAAATGAAGCACTAACTTTCCCTTAATGTAATATTTTAATACCTAATGAAATTCATTATAGGAGTCATCAAAGTTCATTTTTTTTTCGTAAAAATTAATTGATTATTTTTTAAGCAATTCCTTATTAGTGGTCTTAAAGAGAAAATTAAATCCCACTTAGAGGTGAACCACCCTACTACTTGGTCGGAGGACAATAATATTTATTGTCATGCCTGTGTTATATCCTATGCTCAGTCCAAAATCCCCAACTTTATTTCATTTCCTTTCCCCAACTATGGTGGCTCTTCAACAACCTCTTCCACCTTTCAAGGTACATAAGTTGGCATAGGACAAAATGGAGGAACATCAACTTAAGGTTCTATGCTACGATTGTATTGAAAAATATTCTCTTGAGCATAGATGTAAGGAACATCAATTATTTGTGGACATATTTGAGGACATTTATGATGATGAACTTGATGGAAGAACTCAAAAGGAAGCCCCTCCCATCATTGAGAAATTTTTTCTTCCTAACCCTGTGAAGAACCCTATATCTCCCTTAATTATTTGACTAGTATTTATTATACTCATTAATGTTAAACATGGTTGGTTATATCAAGAAGAGAAAATTCATTATCTTGATTAATGGCAGAACCACCCATATTTCATTCATCATTGAGTTTCCCAAGAAACCAATTGAAATCATTGTTACTAAGAAATTTTAGATAATGATTATTGATGGGAGATCTATGAAATATGGTGGAAGTTGTGAAAATGTGATGCTTCAAATGGGTGATTACTCCCGGAAAACTAACATGTTTTCCATTGAAACGGGTGGGCGTGATACTGTTCTTGGTGTGAATGGATAATAAGATTATTTCATATGACCATGGATTTATTGGAATTACAAATGAGAGAGCATGATCATAGCATCTCATTGCTTCATCATATCCTCCCATCCAATGTGTGATCATATTGTCATACTTTTGAACAAAATAATATATGAAATTAAAAATATTGTATCGTTGTCCTTAGCTATTGGTATCATTCATCCTAGTGCCAACCCATACTCTTCTTTGGTTGTCATGGTCCTTAAAAAACAAGTCACTTGGCACATGTGTCCCAATTTTTTATCTCTTAACTCCTTGATAGTGAAAGATAAATTTCTCATTCTAGTCATTAATTATCTCTTATATGATACATGGAGATAAATTCTTCATTGATCTTGACCTTCGCTCTAGTTATCGCCAAATTCACATGAATGAAGAAAATATTCCTAAAATATCTTTCCACAATCATTAAGGTCAACATGAGTTTTTGGTGATTCCTTTTATCCTTTGCAATGACCACTCCACTTTTCAGAGCCTGGCATGAACCATATTTTTTAAGCCCCTTCTTGAAAGTATGAGGAAGGGTGCATATTTTCCTTATCTTCCCTAGTAGCCAATTGGCTATAGGAGGTAGTTAAGAATGGTCAACATATACCAAGATCATGATGATGGCAATGATTATATAACAAACATTAAAAAAAACATTATATATATAACAATTAGATAATAATTTAAAAAACATTATATATATAACAATTAAAAAAAACATTATATATAACAAAACAAAACCAATTTAAAATTAAAAAAATGAATATATAATAAATTAAATTAAAACATGAATATATAACAATGGTTTTTTTAATTTGTTTTTAATTATATATATATATATATATATATATATATAACAATTAAAATTTAAAAATGAATATATTCATGTAATATTTAATTAAAAACAAATTAAAAAAACAAAAAAACAAACATTATATAAAATATATATAGAACAAATAAAAAAAATCCCATATGCATGATTTCATAAACCACACCCATAAACCCTCTGCGATTTGGACCTGCTCTCGACTGTTATCGATTTGGAGTGACGGCCTACTCTCGATTTGGAGTGATGGCCTACTATCGATTTGGAGTGACGGCCTACTCTAGATTTGGAGTGACGGCCTGCTATCGATTTGGAGTGACCCAACGAGCAAGCATTGGGAGAGGCGGTTTGGACCAGTGGATAGTGGGAGAGGCAGTTTGGACCAGTGGATAGTGGGAGAGGCGGTTTGCGATTGCAGAAGGGGGCAGGGAGTCCAAGCAAAGAAACTATAAGAGGAGACAGAAATGCCTCCCAAGTCCGTGAGTACCAAGCCCTAAATTTTTTTGATTTGACAAATTTAAAAATTAGGTATCAAATCACTGTGGTTTCATTGCTAATTCAATCTACATTGGGGTAGAACCTTTGAATCTACATTGGGGTATTTTTTTCTTATTGCATCTAGTGTTTTTTTTAGTTTGATGGGTGAACCCTCACCTCTTTTTCATTTCCCATGGAAGTTATTATGCTTCTCATAAGCCAAAAATATTGTTGAAAATGTAGATGCTACAAATTTGGAAGTAGGACTGACAATTCTTTTTTCCTAGTTCTGAAAACAAATGACTTGTATGAAATGAAAATGACCTTAATATCTCATAGAAAAAAGAATGTAGTGACTTTTTCTTATTGCCTTACGTTTGGTCCTGGAAGGGCCTTCATCAGAATGAGAATACTGTGGTTGACGAACATAGGCTTGTTGTCCTCGAGCAGAGGAATCAATGTTCAACCTTCGTTGAAGCCGAGCACTGTGACCAATATCATGAAATAGATGTATTAGATCAAAAAGTTGAGTTTCAACATTCCAAATAGATGATTTCCTATGTTGATTCAAAATAAGATCCACATAGTGTCCAACAGAAGTTGGTAAGTGATCATCAATTTCATTTGCATGCGCATCCAAATCAGTTGTGACACTGCTGGAAACATTGCCATCATCTTTCTTTAGCAGCGCCTTTGAATCCTCAGTAAGTGCAACTTTCCATAGTATTTCTTGATGTATCATCCCAATATCAAGAAGCACATCCTTGCTATCATTTCCAATCTCTGTCGTTAATGCTACCAACCATCGATTCTCTTTAGTAGCATCAGCTAGAAAGACAAAAAATTGTACCACAAACAAGCACCAAAATACTTTCCGATTCAGTCCATCTTTTGCAGCTAATAAATTAGTCCTTGCAACATGATCCAAAACATTTCATGTAGTCTTCAGATGTTCCTTAAGATGGGCACAAAATACCCTTGCAAGGGAAACTGAGTGTTGTTGCGTGAATGCTTTGCAAACCCCAACCATGTGCACAGCTAAAGACATCCCTTTTGAAGATAGCGGAATACTTGGAAGAGTCAAGAACCTCATAAGAGATTCAATGCCCTTTTTCTCAACAAATATTCTACAAGTTTCAGGATTTTCCATTGCCAAATGCACAAACACCATGGCATGTGAAATGCTTAATTTTAGAAAGCGTTCATTACTCATATTTTCAAGAGACAATCCACTAGTTCCAACCCTGTCATTATGCTTATCTTGAGAATCAGTATCCATAGGAACAGGACTATCCAATTTGTCTTTGGCCTCTACTCTAATCCTATGGGCCTTACTGGGGCATATATTGTTGATCCCTGCTGGCTGTCAACTATTGCAGAAAGGGTTTATTGAAAAATATATCTGATTATAAGGAAGGTCTAAACCAGCATTACTGATGCTAGTTGTTAGTTATGTTTAACTTGTTCATTACTTTATTAATTCCGTTGTTATTTATTGTCCTTTTCTACTTCAACTTTAACACAGGGACCTTTGGGAGTGTTAAAGTTGAAAGAGATGAAAATTATGTTTAAATTTATCTTACCTTGTCACAACTATACTATTTTGTTTCTAACATTGATTTAGGAATTTATTTATGCATTAAAGTATAAATATTTTAATTTTTTGCTCCAAACCCTAACCTAACCCAATTTTCAACTCATACAACAAGCTGTAGCCTCTCCTGAGCAGACCTCAGTTCCAAAACAATCCTGAAGTAGTCATTTTTGTAAACTAAAATCATCATACTTTGAACTTTCCTCAAGTCTCGACATGGAAGCAACCTCCATCTCCGATTTTGAAATGAATGCCTCTGCCTCCACCAAATTAAATGAATGCCACAAATATTTGTTGTGAATTGGAGGGATGTTAAGTTAACCAACCAAACCGTGAATGCAAAAAGCAAGACTTAAGGCCACCCACATTGTAGTTTTGAAGGTTCCCTATGTTATTAGTGAAGTAGCATGGAATCCAGATATGACTTGGAGTTTTTTTCATGGGGCCTATCAAGGCTCCATAGAGTAGTGCAAGATCAGGTTTTACACATGGATATGGATATGGATTGCTAATAAAAAGTTCTAACATGGATCTTTGCAAGGTATCCACAATATTTAGTTTGTCAGTCATCTGATATCTTGCTTAATAGACTTGCTCTATCATAGGAATTGTGAAGGGTTCAGGCTGGATATAGATCCTTAAACTAGAGTATTTTACTATTTAGCCTTTGAGATTCCTCTTAGAAGGAGGTGAGATAAATAAACAACAAAGTTCCCGATTAAAGGTCAGTGTATGCGAGATTCCTCTTAAACTAAGTTTTCATATTTGTTGTAGAGGCATGCCAATGGTAATACCATAACTATTTATGAGCATTACATTACAGAGAAACCATTCACGTCACATTTATTTATGTGCTTTGCATTATAGAGGATCCATGCATGACATAACCAACTTTATAGATTCTATACCTAAAACATTTAGTGCCTTAATCTGAGCTAAAGCGATTCTATGAGCCATTATAATAGAGTAGTAAATATAGAAAAATGGGAAGAAGAGGATAAATAGAATGGTGTAATCAGGGTCATGAGAATGATAATTTATAAAGTAAGGGGTCCAAGGGTTTTCCACAAGAAATTCCTACTGAAATTAAAAGCCCAGATCTAATCAAGGGGCAAGGGAATCCTCCATCTCCATGTCACAAGTAAATCTGTACAATTTTAGAAATTGTCTCTTATGAAACAAGATCAACACCACTCCTAGCTATCACATCACACCACTCTTCACTCTTCACTCTAGATCTCATTGTTAGAATTCATGTGCACCTCCTTCACTTTTGTAGAACAAAATATAGGGGAGTTACAAGTTACATTTTAAATAGAAATCAGCTCTAGAAAAATCAAATTAGCATACTGAATATGCACCAACAATCACTTGTCTTTCTATTATAGTAGAAAAGAGAATTACATAATCCAAAATCAGAGTCTCCCAAGCTTACTATACAAAACCAACGACCTTCTCACAACCTCATAAAGAAATACACTTTAAATAGAATACCCTAGCTATCACATCACACCACTCTTCACTCTAGCTCTCATGCTTAGAAGTCATGTGCACCTCCTTCTCTTTTATGGAACAATAGAGAGGGGAGTTATAGCTAAAAACATTATACTAGGTCCACAAAAGAGAATGGGTCCACAAGTGGATCACTCCACCTTGACAAGGTTCATTTTAACGGTTAACATAACCAACTCATGCGCCTCACATGGGATAAGGTATGTGGTGACATGAAAACTTGTGCCAAGCATGCTTCTCCAAGTAACTAACTCAAGTAGTTCACCCCACATGTGTCAAGGTGGGAAGCTGAAAGTTTCAGTTATTCTGAAATTGTAAGTGTGTATTCTTAGTGCATAATAAAGGAAAGTGCAGCAATATTTATTTTGTATCATTTCTTCCATCTACATATGTGCAACTTTGAGTTTTTATCCCATGTATCCTAACCTTACTATCTAAGTATGGTATGTTTCTCCATGTCATTAGCCGGGCCAATAAATAGGAAAGGAATTGAATACCATTCTTGTTAGGAGTGTGTGTGTAATGTGTGAAGTTTACAAAATGACAAACGAATAAGTGGACAGATTCTAGGTGTGCATATGAGTGAATAGGAAATGATAGGCCATTTCAGAAACAAAGGGATGAATTTGATTAATAAAAGAGCCAAATCACTAAATGGTCTATCCCTTATCTCAAGCTTACATATGTTTATACAACTTGATAGAACACATTGCATCCCAATGTCACTATCACCAACAAAAGCAACACTAAGCCTCTCCAAACACTTTACATAAGTACCAGACGACCAAAAGTCCTTATTTTTATGCATACCACTCAAAGACAAACAAAACTGAGTGAGAAGTAAGCATTTTTGTTTCTTGCAATAGTGACTAATGTTGCATTTGTTGTTTCACAATAAAAAAACATAGTACAAAGGTGATCCTAGGATAAGAGCTTGAAGCATCCATAAGGCCTTCCTCTATCACAATGCCTTAATCATTAGGTCTAATGGAAAAGCATGCAATTCCTACAAATGTTTGAAAGTTGAGGAGACGATTTCAAGCCCTTTATCTTAATTTTAATCCAATACATGTAGTTGCTGACAAATATAAGCCTAATGTGTAGCCGAGATAAAATTGTTTCCATATGCTACAATTTTATGTATAGCATTGCAAATGGTGACCATTAATTGTAGTTCACCATATTTCAACTGCAGAGCATGTAGAGGGTGAAACTGTATAGGTTGAGACTGGACAAGAACATCAACAACATGATTTGGTCACACCTGGTAAAAAAACACCTTCGTAATGAATTTTTTTAAATGAAAAACTTGTCATTACAATAGAAAAATATAACAATGTAACATTTTCACATCGTTGCAGCAAATCCGAACCCCTTGCCGCAAAATCCACGTCTAGAACAACAATCAGCTAGGATATTGCAAACATCACCAAAAGCGCCTGCTAAAGAACCAAGAAGTGGAAGAGAAAGTCCAGATGATGTAGATGGTCCTCTTATAGATTATATACCACTGAAGAGAAGAAAAACTTATAAAAAGAAGGACGGGAAAAACGACGTCTAAATATTTTTGATAACAATATAACATCCACGATTTTTGGTCTAATGAATGAATTAATGGTTTAATGAATGTTCTAATGTTTTAATGATTCAGTGTAGTAAACTGTTACCTTCATTGAATTTTAACTTTTATTGAATGAATGTGTTGACTAAATGATTAATGAATGGTGTATTGAATGTTATCTTTTATTGAATGAATGTGTTGATCGACTGAAACGATGGTTTAGTGAATGTTAGCATTTATTGAATGAATAATGGATGAAAGTTCATGATGAAATATGGATGAATTTGCACATATTTGTTCTTTTCAAGTGCATGCATTGGGTATGGGGAATTGAGAATGATGTGAGGGGGGGAGGGGCCATAAGAGCTTCCACCTTCATGTGGTTGGCCCTGTTCAGTAGAGAATATGAAATTATTCTCGAAACAGAGAGGAGCTCAATGAATGGCTACGATGCTGGATTTCTACAACTCACTCACGTGTTGTCTAAATTTTGACAATTTCTTGGAGCTTGTTGTGATTTTTGGTTTCTCCTCATAACCAATTTCTAGTTTCCACAACTTCAAAGGTTGAGTAAATGATGCACTAGAATCAATATCCTTAACCTTCTCTTTAATTTCCTTGGAATCAATATCCTTAACCTCACATTAAACCCTTCCAAATTGGTATATTTACCATTCAAGGATGGCTTTCTCTGAAGCATGATATTTGCAACTAAGCTAGCATACACCAAGAAGAATTAGAGACATGTTGCTTGTTGTCAATGTTCATCTTTTTTTTAGGAATGCAACTTGACCATAATGGCTCCTCCTACGCTAGGGAATTAAATTCAACAGCAAATTAAAGAAAACATATAGTTTGCATTGAAAAAATAACAGGGTATGAACTAAACTGAGGAGATTCGAACCTGCGACCTATGTCTAGTCCCGAGGCTACCACCTTCAAGCTTGAAGTGCAGCTGGAAAGGGAGACCACCTTCAAGCTTGATTCATTCTGCATGCATTTCACAATGGGAGATGGAGGGTTACCACATTCAACCTTGATTCATTCTGTATGCTTTTCACTATGCAATCGTCTCATATTCTCGTTGTGTTTTCCCTCTATTAGTTTATCAATTCGATATGACCCATGCCCACCGTCTAAGGAGTGTTTCCGCGGTCTTAAGTTCTAGCCTGACAACGGCGATGATTCATTCTATATTTATGTTTCCCTTAAGCTGCAATATGGAAAAATCATAGTTCACTATCAAGATTTCTCTGACCGTCAGCTTTGTCAGACAAACCTTAATAGTGAACTATGAGTTTGTCATTTGCAGCCGAAGGGAAACGTAATACCATGAATCGTCAACAGTTGCTAGGCTGAAACTGAAGACCACGGAAATTCACTCATTGGATGGTGGACGTGGGTCATACTGAATTGATAAACTAATTGATGGAAAATGCAATGGGAATTTGAGACGGTTGCATAGTGAAATGCATGCAGAATAAATGAAGAGTGGGTGTCGAGAGAAATGGTTTTGGGACGTCGTATGAGAGGAAATGGCGATGGGAATTGATTGATAAGGTCAATCTTGAAGGTGGTATCCTTGGGACTAGACATAGGTCGTAGGTTCAAATATCATCTAAATATTTTTGATAACAATATATCGTCCACGATTTTTGGCCTAATTAATGAATGAATGGTTTAATGAATTTTCTAATGTTTTAATGATTCAGTGTAGTAAACTGTTACCTTTATTGAATTTCAGCTTTTATTGAATGAAATTATTCAGAGCTTCCACCTTCACGTGGTTGGCCCTATTCAGTAGAGAGAATATGAAATTATTCTCGAAACAGAGAGGAGCTCAATGAATGGCTACAATGCTGGCTTTCTACAACCCACTCTCGTGTCGTTTAAATTTTGACAATTTCTTGGAGCTTGTTGTGATTTTTGGTTGCTCCTCATAACCAATTTCGAGTTTCCATAACTTCAAAGGTTGAGTAAATGATGCACTAGAATCAATATCCTTAACCTTCTCTTTAATTTCCTTGGAATCAATATCTAGCTTAACCTCAAATAAATATAAGTGAACAAAAGAAAATGCAAGAAAGAGATTAAACTTGCAAAATATAACACTTGTATTAATAAATTCAAAAAGAGAGAGTAATGTTCATGGGCCTCTTTGAGAGGATGAGCTCCTTTGAGCAAAGCTTCAATACAATACCAATATTTGACAAAACAATATACATCCTTCTAGCACTATAAATAGTTTCTTAATAACTACCAAAACCCTAACTACATGCAATCTCAAAATTAATGACTACCAACCACCTACTGATTCTTATTTAATAAAAATGAACCTTTTACATTAAGTAACTACCCATTAACTATCTAATGAGCCTTATTCAAAGAATATGATCTCATACATGAATATACAAACTCCTCAATATACCAAATTAGAGATTTTAGATAAGAGTACCTTGACACAATGGAAGCACACTACCAACCATCTCTTTGTGACGAATATGCCACAATGTTACATAAGCATAGGGATTAGAGAACATGTATTCAATATGAAAAGTTTTATTTCAAAAATGTTATTTTTTTTTAAAAATGTATTGGGTAGTCACTTAACCGACGACCTAATCCCGACGACCATAGGGTAATATCTGACGGTTTTGCAATAATTCCGATGGCTCGGAACGTCGGATCCTTTTTTTGTATAGCATCCACGTCACTTCACCGACGACCTATCCGACGATCGCAGGGTAGTATCCGATGCTTGTGCCATACTTCTGATGGCTCTTAACATTGGATATGCCTTTTTTTTTTAAGGCATACACGTCACTTAACCGATGACCAAACCGACGCATAATCGATGGAAAAACGATGGTATCCGACCAATATTGGAAGTTAACGCTGTCGCTTATCCAACTACCTATGAAGCTGGAGGAAGTCGGTTAACCGACGAGGTAGGGTAGTTGAATATCCGACATCTTCAACTATGTCGGATTTTAGCCGATATCCCACCGATAGTTAAAAAAGACTGGAATTGTCAAATAGGCGACCATAGGTTGTAGCAAATTCGACTTTTTCACCGTCGGATTTTGGGTCAAAAAAAAATAGTGATACAGAAGATCAGATTTCTGTTGGAAAACAAAATGGTTTAAATGTAGCTTGGCTGAAACATATGAATCTTTATTTGGGAAATGGAGTCACATTCAAACAAACTCTAAAAATTCATTTACAAATGCTTCACAAATGCATTAACATAGGGGCAAGATAGCAAACAGCTCGTAGTCAAAGTGATTTTAATTGGTGAAACAGAAGAGAAAGAAACAATCCATTGACATAAGGCATACAATGATGAATCCTATATCAATTTTAGCATAAAAGTAATGGTGGAATACTTGGAAAAAGATAAGTATAGCATAATTTATATGAATTCTACTTAGCTATCACACTACACCAAGTATGAAAGAATGTTTTAGACTGGAATTAGCAATGAGAGATACACAATTCACATGGAAAAAGAAGGGACGGACTACCAGACCAGTTACACAAGAATCCATGAGAAAACATTGGCTCAGCTCTGCAAATATTTTTTCAAAATATAGCTCAAAATGTCTTACAGAGCAATACACAAAATTCCCATAAAAGATTTCAACAATATTTTTCAACCTTTTATCATTCTATTACATCACATATATATAGATTCTAGGAGCCCTTTTATCAACTCGCCTAAACCAAAACAGTAATATCTTAGTGACACCTCATTGACCCAAAAATCCAGGAATATTACATACGCGTCATGTTCCAAACATACTGATTAAGACAAGGAACGGAATATCATAGACAGAGGGCCGTCTTAACCCTGGTTTCACAAATGACCTTGCGAGTCAAAGAAATCTTCCAATTTCAATGAGCTATCAATCTACGATGCGTCATCCGGAAGGATAGGCGTCGCTTATTCAGTGGAGATTACAAAATCGTGAACCATTTCTATGTCTAGCTGGCTTCCCCACTTGGTCTCAGGATTTTTCTCCTTCCTGTGTGGTCGGGATTCTTTGGACACTTGTCATCTATCAAGCTCCTTGTCTTTGCTAGCAGAGATGGACTCTATGAGGTCAAATATCATAAGATATAGAGGAGTAAGCTTTTCCTCCACCTAAACCCATGTTTGCTCAGGCATGAACACCAGTTCCGATTCCTTCCCTTTCTCCATGATCAAATCCCAACAGAAAAGATGCTCGAACTGCCAGGTGTACCATCTTTCCCATATACCAACTTTGGGTAAGGGATGTGAAGACCATACCCATAACTGCTATGATGATGACAACAGTTACATGTGGCCATAATTGCCATGATAAATTGATTGGATTCCTAAATCAAGTAACCATGATGCCCATGGTCCGAGATGACATGCAACACGCTTGGAAAAGCTTTTTAGATAGACGGTGCAACAAAAAAGGAGGCTAATGCGGCTTCCCTTGCATTGACAATCATTTGGGGTGGCAGAAAGGTGTCCTTAAGTCACCTATCCCTATGACCTCACCTACGTCACAATACTTAGCCTCACATTTTCTCCCACATGCTGAAGGACATGAGTCACATCATCCTCGCATCCCACTCAGGCTACCCAATAGTCTCCATGTGTAATTCTCTTTTTGCATGTATTTTTATCACTCACTGCTTCAGGCCTATATCTCAATTGTCGATTGAACCGCGGCCAACACGTCTGCTAGGCTCATCCGAGTGCTCATTTTGCCTCCAAATTTGGTGGTCGGCTTCCTTTACCTTCCGAGGTCTTGGTGTTTCCTACTGAGGAAACTCCCATCTGATCAATAACGACGAGCCTCTTCGGAAAACCTCGTAGCTCAGAGGGAAACGTACCTTTGACAGACGCTATAAAGGGAAAATGATCAACGAGAGACCTATATACAAGTATAATCTCTCACTAGCATGTTTATATTTTCTTTAGAATAATATCCTCGCCCCTGTATGGCTGGGGTCGATGTCTTCATTGTTTCTTCGTCTCAGTCCCTGCCCCCTGTCTGGGGCTGAGGCCTGAAGCCACTAGTACAGGAGGAGCCTATCACTTGCAGGTGGATACCTTTGGTCAGATACTATCCCACTTCGAAGTCCAGTATCAGTCCATTTTTGTCCCTGGGCAGATAATTCTTTCCTTTGAACACCCATAAGGGTTAGCAAGGAAACCTTCACAGAGGTTTGCCCACTTTTGGGGGGAATCTGGCGACACAAGGCGACGACCGACGTGCCTGGGGGGAAGCACAAAATGGTCATTTTGTGGTAGTCACACTGATATCACCAAAGGGGTGAACTCAACAGGGTCTATCAGTGACAACTAAGGTCTTTTCCCACACCGGTCGCTTTAGAAAATCTCGTCGCCCTGCGACCTGAAACCCCTGGTCCAGACAGGCTCTGGGAAAAGAATCACCTTTAACCACCAATGACTATATATATACAAGCCTCATTTCCTTATCCATTAATATTTCTCATCAGTTGTCTAACGATCTCTGCTGTTGGTTTCACACGCGCTGATCTCCACCGTCAGATTTGGCCTCTATTTCACCGCTTGATTTGACAACTACCATCTGTCTGTTGTCATCCGTGCACCACGTGTCCTTATCTGGGCCGTTAATCTCATTTGCATGCATCTATAGGGTAGCATCACATGCACCCTAAAAGCTTCTCCTATATCACCCTTTCTCTATGCGACAAGCTGTGGAGCTGACACCTGTCCGATAGGACCCAATCCATTGCATATACCCTGACGCTATTCATCGTGCATGTTTTGGATCCAATGATCATCCAGGATAGTCAATCTACCTAGGGGAAATTGTCGAGCTAAATATATAACATATGAACCAACATTTAATTGTCAACCCGGGAAGGTAGACTTAGAGGAACTAGCACAAGAAATGCAGGGTTGAAGTGGGAGTTTAAAGAATGTTAAACTATTTTCTGAACTGCTAAAAGAAACTTGCTGGAAGAAGCTACTGTACTCTACTCTGTTCTGCACTCATTCTGCACTAATTAAAAATGATCACGTGCATGTAAATCAATGGTTGAACATTAATGGTTGAAAGAAATGCTTACTTATAACTCCTCAATCATTTGGCAATCTATTTTGTAATGAAATGATTCTACGGCAATCAAATAAAACCTCTCTGAATGTTACTTCTGTACTATAAGATCAAGGAGATAACTGAAAGCTGAAAGAAAAAATAAATGGCTGGAAAGATAGTTCATTAAACTTGATGCTAAACCCTCTGTTGCAATCGAATGAAATGCTACTTCTATAACTGAAATACTGTTTCTGTAAATGAAATGAAATGCTGACAATGTAACTGAAATCGAATTCTTGCTTAGAGATAACGTTTAAAACTGAAGATGGAATCTATGCTAAATGCAATGTATATCGCTCTGTTTCCATCGAAGGGGGCCCTGCCTTCGTTGTCAACATATCAATTCTTTAATCAATACATACTGAAGAATGAATAGCTTACAACAAACTTCTAATGACAGAAATCGTATCCATAAACAACTCTAATTACTTTATTGAGAAAGAAGAACAATACAAGCACTGGAAATTCTATCTATATTCCATTCTTCTATCTAATCTATGCTCTATCTATCTCCATCTCAAGCTTATTTATACATGAACAGATGGACAAGATCCATCCCAAAATTCAGAAATTCGAGCAACTACCCAAAAAACAGCCAACACCAAATCTGGCAAAACCACGTCTGTTCCGGAAGGGATTTCTCCACATTCGTTCAGAAATTATGAAAACTTCCCACAGCTAGGGGTAAATGGGGCCATTTGTGAAGTGGGTTTCGAACCGTTTTGAAAAATTCCCAACCGTTTGTTCAGAAATTGAGCCCGAAATCAGGGTCCTGATCAAGGACGGAAATGCCATTTTGAGCAAATGACATCCTCAGAACAACACTGGATAATCTTCATAAGTATCTGGAAGGCGATGGAAGTTCAAGAGACATCCCAAATGTGGACAGAATGCCCAAATCGTAGGTGCAGCCAGCGTAAATCTTCCCTGGAGTGCCGAGACCACTGCACAAAAGAAACAACGACCATTAGTTGACCAAGCATTTAAACGGAGGATTAAAAAGCCCAATTTTATACATAAAACAAGGTAAAGTAAGAAATAAATAATTAAAAATTACTTACCAAACCTTTGTCCACATTGGTCTCCACAAAAGCATGACCATACACAAATAAACATTAATAAAACTAACTTATCATGTGGTTTCATAAGTTTTATGCTAGAAAATGATGTATTGGATAGCCAATAATAGGAGACCAACATCTCCCCCAACCCAAAGATCTTGCAGGTCCCTATGCAAGAAAGTCTCATACAACAAGATTTGAAACTCAAAGTAAAGTTTGATAGAATTAAAGTATGATCTTACAGACTTTACTCATCATTCCCGCATTTAGCAGGTCAGACATGCTGATGAACATCTGTGGTGATCAACAATCAAGTGTTCCAGGAGCAAAACTTGCTTACAGAAGGACTTGATCCAAAACAAATCATGAGAAAAACACATAAAGCTGATGGCACAAAGCTGAGAAACTCAGCATCTAAAATAGAACAAAGTGGCCCTCATTAATGGCCTTGCCATCCAAAAACTCAAAGAAATAACCATGGCCCAAATCCAAATTCAGGGCCTTCTTAGGTCATAGCTCGGCAACTTTTTTTTTTAGTAATGGAAAAAGCATTTAATTATAACCATAAACCTCAATATATAGCAATTAAGACTTACCCAATCATGCCATGTGCATTACTTTTATCAGCATTTCTTACCTTTGCCATGTCAATTTGCAAAAAAATTCTATTCCGGTACTTCATCCATCATTTAATCCAGTACTTCAGCCAATGTAAAATACAACAGTGCTTTCATATTGATAAAAATAAACAAAAATTACCAGCATCTTGAGCATTAGCTGTGCTATTCAAGTAAATGCACTCACACAGTGATGTTAAACCATTAACTTTCCCAATATGCAACACTCAAGTGAGTTAATAAACAAATAAACTGAATTAAAATTTGTTTGATCCAAACAGTTCATGGCATAATTACCTCATTTCCAGCTTACTACTGCACCTAATCACACAAGAAACCAAACTGTGTCATGAAATCAATTTCTATTAACAATACAAAACAAACAATCGGAATGCAAACTTCAATCAATCACCCTTACTCCTATGTAACTATAATTCTCAACAATAATAAATGCAGACTTCATCAATCACCCTTACTTCTATGTAACTATAATTCTCAACAATCATAAATGCAGACTTCATTCTTGTCATTCATACAGAACTTTTTCCACCAGGACATGTGCCACAAGGCAAGGGGAATACTAACAGAAGCTAATGGGGTACTGGTCCACTTTGACCCAGCTTCACACAGGATAGTTTGAGTAGTGCCAAAAACTATACTGAAATCCTCAGCTATGTTCAAGACTTAGAAAACATCAGGCATAAACCTTCTTTTACTAGAATCAGGTAACCCAAAATGCAGAACAGCTGGAGATGATTATCAACTGGCTATCAATTGACTTTTTCAATGAGTTTATTAAATTATAATTAACCACCCTTATGGCCTCTCTTTTACCTTTACATAGGTACATTGTTCATACAGACAAGTATAGATGAGGTTGTTAAAGAAGATATTAGAGTCAGAACCCACTGCCAGCAAGCCCGTTCAGTACTCCGATGGGGTAATTGTAACATGTAAGAAGCTTCTTCCCCAGGCAGATGCCCCATTGCCAACAGGCCTATTCAGCACCCTGATGGGTTTGCCTGTTTATACCACAGGTCGGTACCCGCTGCCAGCAGACCTGTTCAGTATCCCGGTGGGTTAACCTCTTGCACCCATTTTCTATCAGAGGCTCTTGTCCCAATTTCACCTTAAAGATAAAGTTTATGATTTTCTCAAGCATAGATGAGTGGGGGAGCTGCTCTGAAAACCATCTAGAAGTGGGATGGTACCAGAATTGGAAGAGTATTCTTTGTACATGCCTGTAAAAATTTGCCCAGATGAACAACTAACCTTTGCAACTGTAGAAAGTGAAAGTCATAAAGTGGTTGTACAACAATGTATATCTATGTATTTAGTATTATAACAACCAATAGATAATAACCCCCAAATTGCCCAGTCCTGGATACCTTTTTCAAAATGATGCATGTCTTAAAAATAATTTAATTCCCATAGCTGTCACTAAAAACAATTCCCTCGCTCCATCTAGTGTGAAACCAAGTCAAATGGTCCTAGTAACCCATAAGTTCATAAGCAAAAACCCCTTAAATCACTGATGGAGACAATGCCAGGTGGATAAGTACTCATATGAATAACGAGGACAGGTCTGAAAACCCTAGAGGCACACATCTTATTTACTTGATACAGGCATTCCAATCAGCCAATGAAACTCATAAATTAATCCAAATTAACACAGTCTTAAAAATGCTTTGCAAAAATAATCTAATGCTGAAATAGGGGTAGTGACGGAAAGACTTCCCTTATGCTTTCAAAACATCCTGAGCCTTACTGACAAGAATATCTGCATCCTTCCCCCATGTCGAGTCTTTTGCATGTCCTCATGCAAACGAATTCACCTCTGTAACACTGACATGGTAATAGAATGTTAACAGTCCCGAAAACTGTCCATTTTGATTAATAGGAACTGCTGAGAAGAGCCCCTGTACTCTGAGCATAGTCTAGCAACTCATCCATTCATCACTTAGATAGAAAATCTTCAATCATTTCTTATTCGAGTTGATGCTCTTTTTATTTGCAGAAAACATAAACTATCTAAAGGTGTTATCTTTTATTCACTACCCTACCTACCTACTTAAAGAAATGAAACATTTCTTTAAGTATAGGCAAATAACCAATGTAGCCACTGTCTTAGCATAATCATCAATAAATTCATACCCTTTGATAGAATATATAGATGCATAATTACCAAGGCATGCTGAGCAAGCAACACCGATTGCTTGATGTCCAAGAATTGTTGAAGAAGAAGATCATTTGAAGGCTGTAAAACAGATTGAAACCAATGGTCAATATGATTATGCATACCATGTTCTTTCTCTGCTGGAATTTCTAACTGTTCATTGTTCTCTGCAGGTTCGAAAAGGTGTTCCATCAGAACCACTGAATCAACTGATTCCTCCTCCATCTCTTGAGCTGCAGAGATCTCTTCAAGTTCCTGCAAAATGCATGGAAGTTCCTGCAACAATCTCTTCTTTCGTTCATTCAATCTTGGATCCATTAGTCAATTTTTTTTTGTGATTTTTTCTTTTCTTTTCTTGTAGGGGGTTTTCTAAAAACTTTGAATGTCACACCAACTGATAATAATTTTGAAACCCACACTAGCTTGAAATAAAATGAAATGCACCCTTGCTGAAAGGAAAATTGCCTCTACTGAATCAAATGCACACCCTCAACTGCTAAATCAAATCCAACACTGCTGAAATGAAGACTCTGCTGCTGTTGAATAAAATCTACTGAAATGAAAACTTCTCTGCTACTGAATGTAATCTAACACTGCTGAAAGAAACCACTTGCACACTAATGAAATCAAATCTGATCTGGCTAAAAATGAAAGCACACCTACATCCACTCTCCAATCCTTTTTAGTACCTCCCCGGCAACGGCGCCAAAATGTCGAGCTAGATATATAACATATGAACCAACATTTAATTGTCAACCCGAGAAGGTAGACTTAGAGGAACCAGCACAGGAAATGCAGGGTTGAAGAGGGAGTTTAAAGAATGTTAAATTGTTTTCTGAACTGCTAAAAGAAACTTGTTGGAAGAAGCTACTGTACTCTACTCTGTTCTGCACTTGTTCTGCACTAATTAAAAATGATCACGTGCATGTAAATCAATGGCTGAACATTAATGGTTGAAAGAAATGCTTACTTGTAACTCCTCAATCATTTGGCAATCTATTTTGTAATGAAATGATTCTACGGCAATCAAATAAAACCTCTCTGAATGTTACTTCTGTACTATAAGATCAAGGAGACAACTGAAAGCTGAAAGACAAAATCAATGGCTGGAAAGATAGTTCATTAAAATGGATGCTAAACCCTCTGTTGCAATCGAATGAAATGCTACTTCTATAACTGAAATACTGCTTCTGTAAATGAAATGAAATGATGACAATGTAACTGAAATCGAATTCTTGCTCAGAGATAACGTTTAAAACTGAAGATAGAATCTATGCTAAATGCAATGTATATCGCTCTATTTCCATCGAAGGGGGCCCTTCCTTCGTTGTCAACATATCAATTCTTTAATCAATACATACTGAAGAATGAATAGCTTACAGCAAACTTCTAATGACAGAAATCGTATCCATAAACAACTCTAATTACTTTATTGAGAAAGAAGAACAATACAAGCACTGGAAATTCTATCTATATTCCATTCTTCTATCTAATCTATGCTCTGTCTATCTCCATCTCAAGCTTATTTATACTTGAACAGATGGACAAGATCCATCCCAAAATTCAGAAATTCGAGCAACTACCCAGAAAATGGCCAACACCAAATCTGGAAAAACCACGTCTGTTCCGGAAGGGATTTCTCCACATTCGTTCAGAAATTCTGAAAACTGCTCGCGATTAGGGGTAAATGGGGCCATTTTTGAAGTGGGTTTCGAACCGTTTTGAAAAATTCCCAACCGTTTGTTCAGAAATTGAGCCTAAAATCAGGGTCCTGATCAAAGACGGAAATGCCATTTTGAGCAAATGACATCCTCAGAACAGCACTGGATAATCTTCATAAGTATCTGGAAGGCGATGGAAGTTCAAGAGACATCCCAAATGTGGACAGAATGCCCAAATCGCAGGTGCAGCCAGCGTAAATCTTCCCTGGAGCGCCGAGACCACTGCACAAAAGAAACAACGACCATTAGTTGACCAAGCATTTAAACGGAGGATTAAAAAGCCCAATTCTATACATAAAACAAGGTAAAGTAAGAAATAAATAATTAAAAATTACTTACCAAACCTTTGTCCACGTTGGTCTCCACAAAATCATGACCATACACAAATAAACATTAATAAAACTAACTTATCATGTGGTTTCATAAGTTTTATGCTAGAAAATGATGTATTGGACAGCCAATAATAGGAGACCAACAGAAATGTCATCCGTTTACTTAGTCACATTGCATTCATTACTACGGGACCCTTGGCCTTGACCACAGGATACCACTCTGCCTTTTCTGGATCATCCACATGGCCGAACACCTACCTTTACATCTTGGCGCCATCGCAATGCTATTAAAACGACACCGCTCACTTCTTATAGTCTTTGTGATGTTTACTCCGGTTTCCATCTGTCCAACAGTACTGCCCATCGCAACCACTCATGCCTCTATTCCTTGCGCAACTTGGTTATGTGATGATCAATGATAGCTGCAGATCCCTCTCTTGTGCCCATCCAACGGTGTGGACCTTCCTGCAATATACCTCGCGCAATATTCCCTTAAACCATAGTAATATGCTCCATTTTTTCATCCTTTTTGTCCCTTTAGCACCTAGTTATGGAAAAACAAAGGTAATCCCGGGTTTTTTTATCAAAATTTTTAGGGTTATCCCTTCATTTCACCTCCATACCAATGCTGTGAAAAATAGGTGCTAACACCTGTGCCAGTACTTAATATTATATTAAATAATGACTTGTTTAATTTTTGAATGTGTGAGAATAACCCTACAATCTTACGATGGTGATTTAATTAGAGGGTTTCAACCCTGGTATAGTCGATAACTACTTAACGTTGTTCTCCCTAGATATCTCTTGTATATTTTAATAGTTGAGATACTATGTGAATAGAATATTTCTCCATATCATATTACAACTTAGCATGTTTATTTGTTTATTGAATGATCTCTGTGTAAGATATTTTAGGTGGATAATTGTAAATGGAATGGTACATGATAATTATTGCTTAATAATAAATAAATGTATGTATACGGTTACTCTTCTATATGGACATAAAACTTTGTAAATAAAACTTCCAGTTTTCAATTTGGTTTATTTATAAATAAATATCCTGTACCATGATCCTACTAGGGTTTGTGATATACATTTTTTATAATCCTAAGGGTTAGAATATGACAAGGTTTTTGTATTCTTTTAAAAAGTATTTGATTATTGATACGAGCAATAATATTGTTTAGAATTTATTTATAAAAGAAAATATTGCTATGTGGTATCCTAGGTTTATTCTAAGAGTAAGTTAGATTTGAAGATTATTACTTCTGTATAAAACATTGAAATGCTATATAATGTTATTCAGTATGAAGGATAGGTCCTGAAAATTAGCCCACCTTGTAATGTTTACAAGATATGGTTCTATTTATAAATAAGTAATATAATACTGCATATAAAATAGACTAGTTTTACTCATACAGATCTTTATAAAATAGTTTTATGTCTATGATAAACAATCATTCTACTCTATTCATAATTTTAACTTCTCTGTACTAGAGTACGACACTTAATGTGTGTGGAAAAATATAGATAAGTATTTTATTCAATCATACTACATTTCTAATCTATTTCTTCAATTATAGTGCAGAATCACATTTATAATTATCTTCTATACTAACTGAAATAAATTTGCAGTTCCTAATATACTTAAAAAATTCCAGAATTAGATATAAAATAAAAGTATTTAATCATTCAGAAACTAATATGACAGGAAATAAAAAAGATAACATAATGAAAACCTGTTAACAACAAAGGGTGACAAACATCCAAAGGATCCCGTTCCACCCAACCTTCTCCTGAAGATAGCCAAATCACTTGCCTTAGGACCCCCGAGCCTGTTTACTGAACCACCAGGACAAATATATTGTGTGGGGAATGGAATAAGTTACTCTGTAACTCAGCAGTACTACTTAAAGTAATACTTCTACCTTTAGCAATATTGAACTCAGCAATAAGGTTGTACTAGTTCATAATGCAGATTTATCTCAATCAATCACTTCCTAGCTTTCCCCTCATCAAATATCTTGTGCTCTCTTCTTTTTCCTTTTTTAGAAATTATCACAAGGTAAAAAATGAACAGCCTTCTGCTGAATTCGATGGGTAGATAAAACATGCCTAGGTCTTTTGGTCAGTTTCTTAGTTATTAAGCCACCTGAGCAGTTCCACTTTCTTGGGGAACATGACCATAAAAATAGGGAAGTTCCCCCCTGCAACAGCTAGAAGTGATATGATGATGCTGCCAAGTGTCAGTTTGCTCTCACCCCAGTCGAGTCCTCCTAGTGGGTCGGTGAACACTCATTCAATAGCCTCCCTTAGATATTTGTCTCTTCTTTTATTTATTAATAATAAAATATTCAGAGTAATTAATTATAGTCATCCTTGACCCCACTTGGTCAATAATCATAAAACTTTACAATAACATAAAACATAATATTTTTCTCACAACATAAAATGTTCATAATTTGGGTATGTGACAAACACCCCCTCTTAAGTTCAACATCGTCCTCGATGTTGCTTTATTTATCATCCTCTAAGTCTTCCTGGAACATAATTGGATATGCCACCCACATATTACTTTTCAATTCCCAGGTTGCTTCATCTGGACTAAAGTGATTCCATTGCACCTTTACCTATCCAATGCTACGATTACGAAGAAAAATTTCCCTCTTCTCGAGGATACAATCCGGTTCCACTAGAAAATATCCGTCTGCTTCCACCTGTACATTATTCCAGTTAATCACATGAGTAGCATCATGCACATACTTTTTCAAAACAGAAATGTGAAACACATTATGTACTTTAAGATTTGGTGGAAAAGCCAACTGATATGCCACTAGGCCTACCCTGGACAGTATTTCAAAAGGTCCACAATACCTTGGTGCTAGTTTAGCATAGTTTCCTAACTTTAAGGAGCTCTTTTTAGGTTTTACCTTGATGAGGACATGTTCACCAACCTAAAACGCTTTCTGCGTTCTTTTGAGATATGCATTACTTTTCTGTCTATCTTGTGCAATTTTCAAATTTCCTTAAACCTGTTTCACAGTTAGTTCATTTTTTTCAATAACTCAGGTCCTAACATAAACCTGTCCACATGATTACTCCAAGAAATGGGAGTGTTACACTTTCTGCCATACAAAATTTCAGATGGACTGAGTTTTGTTGAAGCTTGGTAATGATTATTATAAGCAAACTCAACAAGATGCAAATATTCTTCCCATTTACCTCGTTGATCTCTAACATACATTATTAACATATCTTCAACAATCTGATTGAGTCTTTATGTCTTCCCATCCGTTTGCGGATGAAATCATGTACTCAAATTTAAAGTTGTATCTAAACCTTTAAATAAAGACTTCCAAAAATTTCCTGTAAACTTAGAGTCTCTATCAGAAATTATAACTTTTGGAATCCCATGCAAACGAAAAATGTGTTTCATAAAAATTTCAGCAATGTTAGCAGCCTTGTAAGTTGTCTTAACAGGTATGAAATGGGCTGCTTTACTAAGCTTATCCACAACTACCATTATGTAATCATTATGTTTCTGATCTTTAGGTAAACCAGTTATAAAATCAATACTAATTATTTCCCATTTCCAATCTGGAACTAGTAGTGGTTGCAATAGTCCAGCTGGGTGTTGATGTTCAACCTTTATTTGTTGACACTCCATACACCTCGCAATGTATTCAACTACCTCATTTTTCATATTTGTCCAAAAGTAATATTTCCTCAGCATGGTTATCATCTTTTGGTAACCAGGATGTCCTGAATAAAGACTTTTATGTATTTCATTTAAAATCAACAGCTTAATTTCAGCAACATTGGGCACATAAATTTTTTTGTTTATACAACATTAATCCTCTTTCATCAATTCTGAAATATGTTATTAAATTTTCAGAATTATCTTCAACAACTTTTTCTTGTAACTTTGATATTTTTCATCCATTCTCCATCCTTCTTTGATCTGATTTTCTAAATCTGTTTTATATTACTGATTGCTGCCACAAAATGTAATCTTGCATTTCCGCTTAATGCATCAACAACTTTATTCTCTTTACCCTTAATGTGGTGAATCTCAAAATCATACTTGCTAAGGAAAGCTAACCAGCTAGCTTGCCTTGCGTTAAAATTTTGTTGATCCAATAAATATTTTAAGCCTTTATTATCTATCATTAGTGTAAACGTTCTTCTGATTAAGTGATGGTGCCACATCTTTAAATCATGTATCACGGCAGCCAAATCTAAGTCGTAAGTAGCGTAGTTCTTTTCATGAATTTTTAGTTTTCTAGACTCATAATCTATTACATGACCCTCTTGCGTTAAGACTCTGCCAAGACTATCGTTGCATGCATCCGTGCATACAAAAAAGTCCTTGTTTGGGTTCGCTATTTTTAAAATAGGTGCGGTTGTTAGCAACTATTTTAATTTCTTAAAACTGTCTTCACACTTTTGATCCCAAACAAATTTCTTACCCTTATTTTGCAAAGAAGTTATAGGATTAGCGATTCGTGAGAATCCTTCTATAAAATTACGATAGTAACTTGTAATTCCCATAAAATATCTTACACCAGTTACGTCTTTCAGGGCAGGCCATTCATTAATTGGTTTTATCTTGTTCGGGTCTACTACGATTCCATCCTTGCATATCACATGCCCTAGATACTGTATTTTATCTTTGAAGAAATCACATTTGTTGAATTTAGTGTAAAGATGGTGTTCTCTTAACACTTGTAAAATTATCTTTAAGTGTTCATCATGATCCTCTTTAGTCTTAGAATAAATTAAGGTGTCATCAATAAATACCACTATGAATTTGTCTAAGTAATTATGTAATACATTATTCATTAGACACATGAAAACTATTGGAGCATTGGTTATCCCAAAAGGCATAACCACAAACTCATAGTGCCTATAATGGGTTCTGAAAGCAGTCTTAAATATGTCCTCATCTTTAATCCTAACTTGATGGTACCCTGACCTCAAGTCTATCTTACAAAATATTGTTGCACCATGAAGTTGATCAAACAAATCATCAATGCGGGGCAAAGGATATTTGTTCTTTATGGTCATTTTATTTAACTGACAGTAATCTATACATAATCATAAAGTTTCGTCTTTCTTTTTAACAAAAATAACAGGTGCTCCCCATGGAGAATAACTTGGCCTTATATAATTTTTATCAATGAGTTCCTTTAACTGTGATTTTAGTTCATTAAGTTCCAGAATGTTCATTCTGTAATGAGCCTTTGAGTTGGGTACTGCTCTTGGTACTAGCTCAATGGTGAAATCTAATTCCTTTTTCGGAGGTAGTCCCGGAATTTCTTCCAGGAATACATCAGAAAATTCCTTTGAATTGGGTATGTCTTCCAATTTTAACTTGTCTTACTTAGTTGATTGTTCGTCATTAATTATATTTACAGCAAACAACTTACACCCCTTACAAACAAACTTTTTAACTTGTAAAGCAGAAATTTGTCTAACAAATGTCTTTCTAGAAATTCCTTTTACTGTTACAGTTTCACATTTATCATTCAAACAAGTAAAGGTCTTTTCAAAACAATTTAACACTACCCTATGCTTTTCCAACCAATCCATACCAATCAGAACATCGTAAGAACCTAATGTTAACACATTTATCTTAACATGAGTCCTAAACTGATTCATCAATTATTCACAATCTTTTACATAATCAGTTACCTTTCTTTTAGTTCCAGTTGCTAATTGAACCAACCATGATTTCTCAAACTTTTCTACTTTCATATTGCAACATTTTACTAAATCAGGTGACACATAGCTAAGACTTGATCCTGAATCAATTAAAATAGAAATGGGTTTATCTTTCATCATACCTTCTACTTCAACCATGGAAGTTTGATGATCAGCTTGTCTGTTTTCCAATGCTGCATTGATCCTGGGCATTTCCCTCGCTAAATCTCCTACTGTTGCTTCTCCTTGTACTATATGTATATTGTTAACTGCTCTCTTTCTGTTAGGGTAGTTTGCTGCATAGTGAGGTCCTTGACAGTCCCAACATTTAACAGGTTCTTTCTGTTCATTGTTTTTAACAAAAATTTAGGTGGATCTATGTTTCTTGTAGCTGTAAAATTTGACTGTACATTACCTCTTGAATTATTCCCTTGAAATTTTCGGTTAGAATAATTACATGAATTACTATTTCCAAAGTTGCGATTAAAAGAAAAATGCTTTTTCCTTTGTTCAAAATTACTAGGCCTCTTTACTTTCCAGCTTGGTATGCCTTCCCTTTTCTTGTTCTGTTCATAACAGATATTTCCTTTCCTCATGGCCTCTTCAAGAGTTCTAGGATCATCATACTCAATTATGTCCTTTATATGAGAGGGTAAACAGCTCAGAAATCTCTGTACCTTAGGATTTTCTTCAGTAATGTAAGGCACATACCTTAACAAATTTAAAAACTTGCTGCTTAATTCCTTCATATCCATGGAACCTAATTTTAATTCATAAAATCTTAGCTCGTTCCTCATAATACCGTTCTGATTGAAATTTTCTTTTAAAATACTTCTTAAAACTACTCCAATTTACATTTTTCTCTTTTAATCCTTTTACTCGTTTCAAATCTTGCCACTAGATGTCTGCTTTTCCAGTCAGGTTATAAATTGCCATTCTAGTTTTTAAATGACTTGAGTAGTTGTAAATTGGAAAGTACTTATTCATACCAGAAAACCATGCTTTGGCTTCCTCACTCTCTTTTGTTTCTCCATTAAATGTTGGTCGTTTGATCTTTTTAAATTCACCAAAAATTTCTTCATATGGCTTGTACTTCTTCTTTTCAATGTAGCGGTCACTTTTACTACTATTGCTAGAATACTTGTGCTTTTTCCTGCGTGCTTTTTTATAAAATTCAGAAGAAGAACTGTTGTCATAATTAGTCAGTTTTAACTTTTTAACCTTACGTTGGTAGGACATAGTTCCAGATTCAGATTTATTTTTTGTTCTCTTAGCCTTATCATTATTATGGAATTTATCCAACAGGATTTGATTCAGCTCCTCTTGAGCTTTTAGAATTCGTTCATTCTCTTCCTTAACAGTTTTTATTTCTGTTTTTAAATCTTTAACTGTTATTAGTAATTTAGATGAATTATCGTTTAATTCAACAAATAAATTTTCTACATTAATATGTCCATGTTCATTATTAAGGGACCTGTCCTCAGCTGAATCTTCTAGTCCTTCCATACCTGCAAACTAATTTATGAAGCATTGAACTGAAAACAAAATAACATAAAATAAAAATCAGTAAGTTCAATTCTGTTTTAAATTTTAATTGCACGAGTTGAGCCACTTCAGGCCTAGTATTTGAACTTGCGCTCTGATACCACATGTAACATCCCCAAAATTCACAAAATTTAAAAAAAAATCTAAATAGTATAAATGTTATTTATTTGTTATGCGAAAGATATCTTTAATGACAGTTGTCTTATTAAGAACTATTCTCTCATATTTATGTTGTCGTTCTTGTATTTATTTATGCATCGTCGTAAATCATTTTAAATGACGTAGTGACATAAATGTCTATGAAGATACTGTCAGAATTTATGTATTAAAATCTCTGGTATCAATGTCTCTTATATTTATTTAAAATGCATACAACCTTATTCTTTCGATTTAATTATGGATCAGTGTTTAATCCCGTCTTTACAACTTGACCAATATAATTTTATTCTTACTAATCTTTTTTTTTATTTTCTTTGATGAAGGGTTCCTATGGATACCCCGGGGCTTACTTAGCTATTTGCATAGCTAATGTTCTTACTGCCATTGCACATATTGCAGGTGAGAGTATTATCTTTAGTTGAAGATCGAATTACGGTACCTCAATTGGCTTGTTGTAATACCCTATACTTTGATATTAGCGACGTACATGAGAAATTAAACTTGAAAACCTAGGGTAAGACCTACCCTAGCTATGATGCCATTTAAAAGAGTTTTATTCATTTTAAATGTCATTTATATACATTTTAAAAGTATATACTTACCTATATATCTTTTGGCTTAAACTTGTCATAATGATTACTATGTATATAGATCAATATGATTAGCAAATCTATACTTCGATTCTATCCATATAAACTATTGTTTTATGGTCATTGCAAAATACTCAAATTCTAATGCTATAATTTTTAATGCATGTATATTATAAATGGAAGGGTCATAATCCCAAGGCCAAGAATAATAAACTTATAATATGGAAAGGCCTTCGATTGAAACTGTACAAACCTACGTACAACATGGACCATAATTAATAAGATCTAGTAGATCGCTGCGTTAGCAGGTGACAAGTTTAGAATTTAATGTTGACTTAAATGATTTTTGGTGGAAAGCACAGTGGCAACCTCGTGGCATGGCTTCACATGGTAGATTTGGTTTTTGGGATAACCCTAACCGAATGTTGAAGGACTATCAACCCTTGTAACTTATTCATTTTGAAATGTAGAGATAGGGGAGGCCGACAGGCTTCCGGCTGTGTAGGATTTTTGAATGCTTCCTACAATGTTCCAGGGTTTCGATGGTGGTTTCATTAATATATTTTGGAAGCTCGGCTGAATGGAACTGCCATAGGTAAGCCACTACTCACAGTGCTATCTAATTCATTATTATTTTCTTATTTTTGTATCCATATGTTAAATATCGTTGTTAAAACCTATTTCTTGTTGTGTTCACCGTGGAGTGATAGGGTTACAATATCGACTTGGTTTGCTACCAAATCTTTGGGCAACTACTCTATAGGGGATTCGAAAATAGACACTGGTAAGCCTCGACGATTCTCTAGCAACCCTGAGTCGTGACTCTGTTAAGAATGGTGATGATAGGCAATGAAGTCAGACAGTAAACTTTGTTGAGATGAAGGTTTCACCGGTATTTGATTTATGCAGTTTGTTTTTATAACTTAGAATCCGGATGGAATTTTGTAACTAAGAAGGTTGGACCTTCAAACCTAGGCTTGCGTTGGTTTCTCAACGCTTCCATTTATTACTGTTCTGTAAATAATTTCATGGATAAAATAAAATGGTTTTCAAAAATCAAAGTATGGTTTGTTTCAATGTTTAGAGAAATTGCTCTCGGCATTCTTGTCATTTTAATATGTATAGATTTTGATACCAGCTACAAGTGTTTAGGGATAAGCTCGTCTTTTTAACTCTATTGGCAAATGTTTGTGTTATTCGTTTGTAAAATCCATTCCAATTATGAAAGTGTTACAGGGTTGAAACCCTACCCTAAATGTTACAATAGTGGAATGGTTCTGTTGTTGAAAGGTTAGGGGTTTTGAACCCAAAACTTAATTACGCATTTAAGATTTATTTTGATAACTTATATTCTAAGACGTAGGTTGGGTGAGTCGAAACTCGAACCCTAAACCTCTATGTGTTAGGATACCTGTACCATTCATTTTATAATTTTATAAATGTTATAAATGTTTTGACCCACTTGGGTGAGCCCTTATGGGTCTCGAACCCAGGACAGGAATTATTTCTTTTAGAAAAACGGTGTTGTAATTTTATGTGTGTAAATATCTTTGACCTGGGCGATTCCTTCTAATATGGCTTGAGCCCGTGTTGTTACTTAATATTAGATTAAATAATGACTTGTTTAAGTTCTTGAATGTGTGCGAATAACCCTACAGTCTTATGACGGTGATTTAAGTACAGGGTTTCAACCTTGGTATAGCCTATAACTACTTGAGGTTGTTCTTCCTAGATATCCCTTGTATATTTTAATAGTTGAGATACTATGTGAATAGAATATTTCTCCAAATCGTATCACAACTCAGCATGTTTATTTGTTTATTGAATGATCTTTGTGTAAGATATTTTAGGTGGATAATTTTAAATGGAGTGGTACATGATAATTATTTTTTAATAATAAATAAATGTATGTATACGGTTACTCTTATATATGGATAGAAAACTCTATAAATAAAACTTCCAGTTTTTTATTTGGTTTATTTATAAATAAATATCCTGTACCATGATACTACTAGGGTTTGTGATATATATTGTTTATAAAATACTAAGGGTTAGAATTTGATATGGTTTCTGTATTCTTTTAAAAAGTATTTGATTACTGATACTGGCAATAATACTGTTTAGAATTTATTTATAAAAGAAAATATTGCTATGTGGTATCCTAGGTTTATTCTAAGAGTAAGTTAGATTTGAAGATTATTACTTCTGTATAAAACATTCAAATGCTATATAATGTTATTCAGTATGACAATTTCTATTATATTCCAACTTCCATAGGTGAGGTGTCATTCTTCTTGGTTTTATTCTAATCCCTTCTTTCCCATTGAAAATATGTTTTTATGTTGTTCAATATGTATGGTTTTTAGGGAGTAAGTGCATATACTCATAAAACAACTCCTTTCCTAAACTTCTTGAATTATGAGATTTCATCCTTGGACCAAAAACTGGACATGCAAATTTACCATTTGTTTGAATACATGCAAGATACGGATTAATGTCAAATGTATTAGTTATATATGAAGGAAACTATATTTAAAAAAAAAATGCATGATATTTTTGTAAAAATATATACTATTAAAGTGTAGTAGTATGTTACATACCACAAAAATGTGTTAGCCCTGGGGCATCATGAATTGTCCATGTAAGTATTCCATGGAATTGAAATGGCTTTTTCCCTACTAGTTTAGAGATCCAACCCATAACGTTAGTATCTCATCGATAAGAGGATCTATCTATCTATCTATCTATCTATCTATCTATAACATGGTAATTACCTAATTGGTTAAAAATAATACACATAATTACTACCCGGGTTGTATATATATAATAATAAATTATCATGCAACAAACAAGATAAATTAAATGATACGTTCAAACAAATATTGTAAGCAAATACCTAGAATAATCATTGTAAACATTATGTTCTCTCTCTTTATTGACATCCAAGGAGGAAGTTTATTGATTATGACAAAAATAGGCCAAACTAATTAAATAGACCTAAAATCACCAAATGGATTGACACCGTTAGCTACCAAATAAATCCTAACAATACGAGGTTCTTCTTTAAAATTGGTCATATTTCTTCGATGTTCCTAAATGCAAAACTATCTGCATGCATTCAAAGAACACCATCTTCACTATTGTTCCGTGAATGGTAATCCATAAATTGTGCTATGCTTTGGCACCTGAACGGTTGTTGAAAACATGGAATTATGGGAATGATCTAGGTGGATATTGGTGGCCACCCACCTTTCCAACTGGCTCAAAACAGTTTTATGGCAACTTTGGTATTGTACTATTTTTAGCAGTTTTTTGGGTCCTGAACTTTCGGGGCCATTTTGAGGCCCTAAACGACCTTTTTTGGCAATTTGAGGGGCCAAATCGTTACCCTGACATGCATTTGGCCTTAATCGAAAGTTGTAAGTCTCGGATAGACCTTTCCAACGGGCTACCGAGCACCCCAAACAGAGATTGTATGCAAAAGTTACGACCTCGGGAAGTTGATGTACTAACTTACCCAAACGGGGCCCACATGACTTTCGGCGCTTCATCTCCTAAGGTTAGGTTTTTGGATTTCTAGGGTTTTTGACATTCCTGTTTATTGTAAAAGGCCTTGAGAGCCTCATTGTAACCATCTTCTTGTGAAATGAGCACAGTCATCACATCTCTTCTCAGAGATAGCCGCCACCATTCCAGCAAGCTTGTTTTCTGCTGCATTTTACAGTTCTAGCTTATTTCCTTATTGAATAGAAAACCAGTTTTACTGTATCTCTATTATTTTGTGTTAAGCATATGATAATAATCTGTATTCATTTTGTTATGCTCATAAAATCCGAATCAGTGGTATCAAAGCGGTCTGCTCCTTGTCGTCTTAATGCATGTCCCCAACGAGGTCAGGGTACAAAGAATTGGTTCTCGAGCTTGTTTCTCTTGAGGACAAAATCTCTCACACGCCCAAGCGACCTCTCATGGCAGGAGAAAATAAAGATGAAGGGACAGGAGATCCTATCAAAATGTTGCTTGAGGAAGCCCTCACGCAGCAGAGGAACGAGATGATGGATAATTTCGCGCAAATCGTTCGACGACTACAAACAGGCGATGCATCTTCCTCGAGAGGAGGCGCCGCCCCCTTCAAGGTACAAATCAACTTCGATATCCCTATATTTGAAGGACATATAGACGCAGATGCTGTAGATAAGTGTTTGAATCTACTAGAAGGGTATTTTTCTGTCCATAACTTTTCGAATAAAGAAAAGATTACTTTTGCGCTCCTCAAAGCCGTTCCCCATGTCAAAGATTGGTGGGAAACATTCTACGAGCAAAAAGACACAGAAGAAGCCTCATTATTTTCAGTCACGGCCACCTGGGAATCCTTCAGGGATACTATTAAGGAACAATACTACCCTTTTGCAAGTTATGACGACTTGTATACCAAATGGACCACACTGCGACAAGAAAGAGGCCAAGTAGTGCCAGAGTTCACAAATATCTTCCATACCTTGCGCACCAAGCTGGGTATCAAAGATTCAGAGCGACATCCAGTGCTCAAGTATCGCGGTGGTTTGCATAGATACATCCAGACCGAAATGGAATTTCTGGACATCTCTTCCTTGGGCGCAGCCTACCGATATGCCGTCAAAATCGAGTAGAAGCTCAAACAAAAGACGCGGCAATTTGGGCCTGGGAACCCTTCACAGCAAAAGACAGGAAAGGGCGGCCCCAACCCATAGAATAAAGGACAAAGAAAAGATGGACAGCATCAGGACAACCAGTCCAAGCCGTAAGCAAAGAAGGACACCAGAAAAACAAAGAAAGATACCAGGAAGTGGTGCGACTTCCATAAGAGCCCTTGGCATAACACTATTGATTGCCGCTCAAAGCAGTCGCTGGTGGCCGAAGTGAAAGCATCTGAATCAGATGCGGGTTCTGACTCTGAGTCCGAACTAGAAAGGGGAAGACGGATCATTGACGCGGAACCCAGTGCCACCATTTCTACCACCAAGCTCCAGCCTGATGAACCAGATGAGCCAGAAGAAGGAGAACGCCTCTTCCATTCACAGATGTGGGTAAAAGGCACCCCGCTACACTTCATCGTTGATAGCGGTAGCCAGAAGAATCTCATCTCAGCAGAGGTCGTCATGCGCCTGGCCTGTCGACAATGCTGCACCCACAACCCTACACCATTGGATGGCTCCGCAAAGGACGCGATCTCCGCATCATCCAACAGTAGTGACTGCCATACGACATCAAGCCCTTCAAGGACGAGGTATTGTGTGATGTTGCTCCTCTCGAAGTTTCAGATGTTCTTTTGGGACAACCTTATTTATGGAAACGTCATGCTGTATATGATTCTAGGCCTCGTAGTGTTATTATCTCTTTGAACAATAAATTATATAGGATACCCGAGGCAGTCCCTCCTAGTGCTATTTCCTTGATCTCTGCCAAGCAATGCAGGAAGGTCATCTATCAGACCGGGAAATTTGTCTTCTTCGTGATTCACTCTCAGAGTGAAAGAAAGATCGCAGCCACATCCCGGGCCTCCAGAACCGATCTATCCACACAACAGAAGCAAGTGGATAAGGTGGTGGAAGGATACTCAGATATCTTCTCCTCTACGACCGGGGTACCTCTGCACTGCCAGGTCAAGCATCCCATCGATCTGACCCCAGGCGCACCGCTACCCAATGGGCTAGTCTATCGCCGCTCTCTGTTGGAAAACGAGGAGATCAAGAGGCAGATCCAAGAATTGCTCCGTAAGAGGCACATCTGTCCCAGTTCATCACCTTGTGGGAGCCCAATCGTGCTGGTGCAAAAGAAAGATGGGACCTAGCGACTCTGCATTGATAACAGGGCCCTGAATAAAATCACAGTCCGTAACCGATACCCGATTCCCCGAATCGACAACCTCCTTGATCAGCTCACGGGGGCCAAATACTTCAGTAAGATTGATCTGAAGTCTGGCTACCACCAGGTCCCAATAGAACAAACAGATGTATGGAAGACTGCCTTCAAGTCAAAAGAAGGTCTTTTTGAATGGCTGGTCATCCCTTTTGGTTTGACAAATGCTCCAGCAACTTTTATGAGGATGATGGATGATATCCTACGACCTTTCACCAACAATTTTTTAGTGGTGTATCTGGATGACATCCTCATCTACAGCAAGACTTGGGAGGAACACTTGCAGCATATTCAGTAGGTTCTGCACACCCTGCGGAAGCACAAACTATATGCAAACTTGGAAAAATGCTCCTTCGGCATGGATAGGTTCCATTACTTAGGCTACATCATTGATCGACATGGTATGCATGTGGATCCAGCCAAGATCCAGGTCATCTGTGACTGGCCAGCCCCAACCACACTCACTGAACTTCGGAGCTTCTTGGGCCTCGCCAATTTCTATCGACGGTTCGTTTTGGGATTCTCTCATATCGTATGGGCCCTCAGCCAAGTGACCAAGGGTGGTGGTAAGGCAAAATTTGTGTGGGGCATGTCCCAAAAACAAGCCTTCGATGACTTGAAGAAGTGTTTGTGCTCATCGTCGGTACTCTCATTACCGAACCTGCAACATCCCTTTGAGATCGAGACAGATGCTTCATATTATGCTGTGGGTACCGTTCTCACTCAACATGGCCACCCCATGGCATATCATAGTGAGACACTATCAGATGTTGTCCGCAAGTACCCTACCTACGACAAAGAAATGTACTCCATTGTACAAGCCTGCCGCCAGTGGAGACATTACATTCTTGGGAAGGAGATAGTCATCCACACTGATCAACAACCACTACAGTTCATGCAGACCCAAGAAAAGTTGCAGAATGACCGCCATCAGAAGTGGTCAACATATTTACAACAATTCCACCTCAACATCAAATATAAAACAGGGAGTAACAACTGAGTTGCTAACTGCCTCAGTCAACCTCTAGTCGCGGCACTTACCATGGTGCTAGACTCTTGTGGCCACGAGACCTCCGGATGGCCCCACCTCTACGAGACAGACACTGACTTCTCTGCCACCTATCAAATGTTGGGCACCAACTCAGTGGTTGCTAATTTCCATCTTCAGGATGGGTTGTTGTGTCATATGGGCCATCTCTGCGTTCCATCAAGCGAGTGTGCAAAGCTGATTTGGGAAGCTCACTATAGTCGGGTGGCATGACACTTTGGCATCGAAAAGACAGTGGCAATGTTGCAGAAACATTTCTACTAGCCAAAACTTCAACAGGATGTCAACAAGTATATCAGGTCCTGCACCGCTTGCGCTATTGCCAAACCGACCACTAAGAAACAGGGCCTATACACCCCTCTTCCTACTCTTGATAGGTCGTGGGAATCCATCTCAATGGACTACATGTCGGGCCTCCCCTCCACCAAGAGGGGAAACAACTGTGTTTTCGTGGTTTTTGATCACTTTTCCAAGATGGCGATTCTAGCCGCTTGCAAGAAGAACATCACAGCAGAAGCCACTGCCAAGCTCTTCTTTGAATGAGTATGGTTACATTTTGGGATCCCACAGACCATTATCTCAGACCCTGACAGTCGGTTCCTCAGCTCATTCTGGTCAAGCCTCTGGTCACTGTTGGATACCAAGCTCACCAAATCCACTGCCTTCCACCCCCAGACCGATGGACAAACAGAGATCGTCAACCGGATGGTCATACATATCCTGCGCATGTACAATTCAACACACCCCCACATATGGGATGAGAGTCTCCCCTATGTCCAACATAGCTACAACCGAGCTCTGCATAGCTCAATTGGCCACAGCCCCTTTCAGGTGGGGTTGGGATTCCAACCATTGGGCCCCATGGATGTTGCACTTCCCCTTGCGACCACCTCGACCGACTCGTCTCCATAAGCTGACAAAGCCGCCCGGTTCATTGAACAGATCCAGCATATCCACCAACAGGTTCAGGATATTCTACAGAAGTCTAATGCCAAGTACAAGCAGCACCATGATCAACATCGGGTGCCACATAAGTTTCAGGTGGGCGACCAAGTTTGGTTGTATTTGCAGAAAGAACGCCTTACAGGGCCCCATCGAAAGCTTTTCCCACTCTGTTATGGGTTGTACACCATCACCAAGGTGGTGGGTGACAATGCTTTTGAGGTCAACATTCCCCCCTTCCTTGGTCTGCATCCAGTCTTCAACGTGGCTCTCCTTCGGCCATATTTCCCACCACTATTAGACACCTCAGAGATAGCAGAGAAGTTGACACCAACAGAGCTCAACCCTGACTGCCTATAACAAGCATCCAGTGATCATATTGCACACACATAGATCAAGGGCACTCGACATGAAAGGATCCAACTATATTGAGTTGTCAAAGCAGGGTAGCTCCTACACCAAGGCAAGTGGCTCACCCGAGGCCAAATTCAGCAGAAATTTCCTCATCTGATGGGGGAACTCAATGCAATGGATACCATTGCTTCCTAAGGAGGGAGGATTGATCCAGGTGGATATTGGTGGCCACCCACCTTTCCAACTATCTCAAAACAGTTTTATGGCAACTTTGGTATTGTACTATTTTTAGCAGTTTTTTGGGTCCTGAACTTTCGGGGCCATTTTGAGGCCCCAAACGACCTTTTTTGGAAATCTGGGGAGCCAAATGGTTTCACCCAGCATGCATTTGACTCCATTCACAAGTTGTAAATCTTGGATAGACCTTTCCAACGGGCTACCGAGTGCCCCAAACGGAGATCATATGCAAAAGTTACGACCTCGGGAAGTTGATGTACTAACTTACCCAAACGGGGCCCACATGACTTTTGGCACTTCATCTCCTAGGGTTAGGTTTTTGGATGTCTAGGGTTTTTGACATTCCTGTTTATTGTAAAAGGCCTTGAGAGCCTCATTGTAACCATCTTCTTGCGAAATGAGCGCAATCGTCACATCTCTTCTCAGAGATAAGTCGCCACCATTCCAGCAAGCTTGTTTTCCGCTGCATGTTACAGTTCTAGCTTATTTCCTTATTGAATAGAAAACCAGTTTTAGTGTATCTCTGTTATTTTTTTTTAAGCATCTGATAATAATCTATATTCATTTCGTTCTGCTCATAAAACCTGGATCAGTGGTATCAAATCGTTCTACTCCTTGTCGTCTTAATGCATGTCCCCAACGAGGTCAAGGTACAAAGAATTGGGTCTCGAGCTTGTTTCTCTTGAGGACAAAAGCTCTCACACACCCAAGCGACCTATCATGGCAGGAGAAAATAAAGATGACGAGACAAGAGATCCTATCAAAATGTTGCTTGAGGAAGCCCTTACGCAGCAAAGGAACTAGATGATGGATAATTTCGCGCAAATCCTTAAGCAACTACCAACAAGCGACGCATCTTCCTCGAGCGGAGGCGCCCCCCCCCTTCAAGGTACAAATCAACTTCGATATCCCTATATTTGAAGGACAGATAGACGCAAATGCTGTAGATAAGTGGTTGAATCTACTAGAAGGGTATTTTTCTATCCATAACTTTTCGAATAAAGAAAAGATTACTTTTGCGCTCCTCAAAGCCATTCCCCATGTCAAAGATTGGTGGGAAACATTCTGCGAGCAAAAGGACACAGAAGAAGCCTCATTATTTGTTGGTAGAATTTTTCCCTACGGATAAGTCAAAATTCTCTTAGATTAAAGTAGACTTTTACTAACTCTAAACTAAGACAAAACTAAACAAATGCTACCTTGAATTCCTAAATCTTAAACAGACATCTCAAGATGAAAGTGCTAAAAGAAGTAGAAGAGATCTAACTAACCTTCAATCCAATCGCTTGTCTTTATGGTTGCTCCAATTTTCAAGTCCTCACGAATGGACTTGTCAAAATGATAACCAAGATACAAGCATATACAATTCTCTAGCAACTTGAAACATAAGTTAGGATCTAAATCTACAATAGATACAAATCATATCATTGAAACAAGATCAATACATGTGATTTGGTAAACAAGACAAGTTATATTCTATTATCAACTTGAAGTTACCTACATAGGTTGCTTGATGTCCAAGCCAATCCTCCAACTCCAAGTGATTCCTCCTCTATCTATCTCTACAAAGCTGCAAGATCATAAGTTTGACATCTCCAAGAGTCCTCCCCATTTGCTCATGGAATGCCTCTCTCTTATAGTGTGTGGTAGGGTTAACCAACAAGAGAGAAGGGTGGATCTTGGGAGAGTTAAGTGGATCAGGCCTACTAATCACAAAAAGTGAGTTAGGATCGAATCAGGGACACCAATCCTCAAAAATATCTCGAAAATCAAAATCCCACAAGCCATGGCAAAAAGACTAAAAAAAGTGTACCGCGCCTCTACCACAGAGCATAATGCGGTAGTACCGCATGGCATATAAAGAGCATAGCGTAGTAGTGTGGAATACCCCGCACCTAAGATGGAGCAAGGCGCGGTAGTGAAGGTAAACGAAGTCTCAGCTAGGTTGATTCTTGTCAGGGTAGGTTTGCCTTCAAGGATCACTCATCATTTTTCTCTTCTGGGTGTTTTAAGCAGTGAAATATAGAGGTATAACAGATGCCCCCTAAAGTGTGAGGTCAAAAGGGACTGATGGCCGATAGAATTTACAAATACCATGTAGAGATAGCATCGAGGAGAGCAACAAGGAGCTGAAACAGAAACAAGATGTTAGATATACCACCGAGGCGGGCATCCCCATGCTCGGAAACAAATGACTCAAAGCATGGCTGCCGACCAATACATTGCAGATCCATGAGCACTGAGATGATATAGACTGTGGACAGATCATGGATACTATGAACAAGCGTAGATCCATGAGATAGTAATGACACAGCCACGACCAATACAAAAAGTGGATCTATGTGACAATACCAAGGACATCTCCATCGCAACCTGGATGCAATCAAGATACAAAGGTGCACCCAGGGTCTTCTACCCGATCACAAATGATACGAATCTAGCCATGTGATTACAAAGTGTTGAAGTCGAACATGGTAGAAACCATTTGATTACCGATCAATGATGTGAACCGTTAACAAATGCGAGGGAAATCACCAATGATGACGATGATCCCCAAGGTATTCGAAGTACATCTCAATGAAATGCGAATAGATGAGTTGATGTCGAGCATTCGAGAGATCATTCGATCAGAGGTCAGTGATGTAAACCTATTGTCGAACACGAGGAAACCTGCCATTGAGGCATGCAGGTGCCAAGGTGGGCCATAATGATTCCCACATCATCGACATGAAATCAAAGCGAAAGATAGTATAAGATGGCGAAAGAATGGAGTATGTACTGACACAGCGGAGGTCTGACACAATGAACGACTCTGAACAATGCAACTCTTTGAACATATAACGACATGTAACAGGACTTGGAAGCAAGGATTATTGGTAGCAGAGGATAGACACCGAATGAGTAGGCTCGTGGCCAGAGAGACGACTCATGATGATGACCATAACTCAGTGACGATACCCAAAATAGACAAGAGACAGACGCATGCCATGTTCAAAGGTAACGACTGACAAGCTGCCAAAACAAACTTGACTTGTTCCCCATATTCCCCCAACATGATAGACGAGTACCTCTTTGTTGTTTTCAAGCTTGAAGAGGATAACAGATGCTCAGTATAGCTCATCTCATAGATGAGTCCAATCTCACATGTTTTACGAACCTGATAAAGGAGGGGTTCATCCCAAAGTGGGTCCTTTGATGTTAAATTTTAACGATTCCAAGGAAGGAAAACTCGGTAGTTTTTCACATTTAGAGAACCTGAAAAACTTAAAGGAGGCTCCACAGTGTACTTTTTCGTAAATTTAGTCTCTCAATCCCGGAAAAGTTTAAAACAATTCCCAAGAGAACTCTCCCAGCCAAAATTGACCGAGGTATACCTTTCTCGTAAATAGTCTAGACGGGCCGAAAAAGGGGTAACCTATCACCGAATAGACGACCTTTCAAATACTTTTACAAGTGTGAAAGAGTCAAGATCACTTGGCAATATTTTCAATTTTAGGGAGTCTGAAAAGAGCTTAACTATGGACTCCAATGGTCTTTTTCGTAATTTTTAATTATTCTGGTTCGAAAAAAGAATAAAATACAACCAGGATAATACTTTCCTCATCGTTTAACGAGCATGAGTAAAGCTGACCAAACTCAACACCATTTACTTGAGTTTGACAAGCACGAGATGGGTGTAAAAGTGCTTGGAATCTTTTTCAAGTTTTAATCCAGAGCACGAAAAAGATAAAGTAGGCTCAAAATGAAGGTCAAACAATAAATGAACGCCAGTGTGAATATATTGTATTTAAAGGAGATCCTGTCAATAAGTGCTCATGAAACCAGATATTAGTAATGTGAAATGGGTTTTATTTTAACTATATAAAATAATGAGTGAAAAATAAGTAAAAAAGTTATATAAAGGATGGGTAAAAATAGAAAGTTACCATTTCACTTGTGCATTTACCAAAAGAGGAGATTTTACCCATTTGAGGAGCAAAAACTTCAAGAGTTTATATCTGGAGATTCGGGGCACCATTTCAACAGCCGTCTGCGCTAGGTAAGAGATTTTAAGCCTCTCTTTCATTTCATGTATGAAAAACTTGTTTTCAGTAGGGAAAAGTAATTTTTTGGGCAAGCCCTATTGGGAAATTTTTGCCCTTCACAGTACCGCGCGAGGGACGTTTCGGGAAGCGCAGTACTGTGCAACAGTACCACGATGTGAGGTTAAACAGGGGCGCGGTACTGTGCAGTACCGCGCAGTCAAGTTTCTCCTAGGCACGATAGAGGTGAAATTTAAGATGGAAAAATTATTTTTTCTCAAATTTTTAGCTGAGATCAAGCTGTTAAATAATTACTGAATGTTTCCCATGACCTTTTGTAGGTGTTTGAAACTTGTTTGGAGCAAAATGGTCCATTGGAAAGAAAGAGAACATGAAGCGGATGGTTTGCTGGCTGAAAATGACCAAGAGACTTTGACTGCACTGCAGGAATGTGGTTTGTTAAAATTCTTCAAGACCAAGGGTATTCGTAAGCAGGCAAAGCTTCTCACCCACATTATTCAAATGTGGGACCCTGACATTCAGGATTTCCGAGTAGGAGAACACATCCTCGAAATTCAACTCGAGGAACAGATAGTGATGATCGATGACTACCCCTATGCAAGGGTGGACTTCCACGAAGACATAGAGTTGGCACTGCCGGAAGATGAGGATTGGGACAACTCAGGTATGAAATTCATGTACATATTTTTCTTTTTGAATATATAATTTTTCTTTTTGTTTAGAATGTGAAAAAGACTTTAATGTATGTACGTGTGCATGTCACAGATCGTGGACCACAAAGACCGGCAGGGTACTCACCATTACGCCGAGGTGGCGTTGATCGCCCAGCCGCTCTAGACGAGGAAGAAGACGAAGATGAAGCGGGAGGGGTCCAAGAAATAGAGAGGAATTTGCAAGGTTTGACTCACAGTATTCCTGCTATGAGGGTGGATGACATCCCTTTGCATCTCCAACGGCATACTGTAGGTGTGCCAAGGCGTATTGGCCGACTCCTTCGTAGGGTGGCTCGAGCTATAGTGTGTTATCACCAGCAACGTGAAGAATCTGACGAGGGACATGATAGATCTCCTAGATCTCCCTAGATGGAAGCTTTTATCTTTTTGCGGCATGTATACGATATGTAGGCTTTGAGAGCCAAATTTTTGTATGGGATTTGGTCCCAAATTTTGTCTTTAAAACACAAACTTTATGTATTTGGAAAAACACTTTTATATACAGTGATATGGACCTATTTTTATGATCTATTTATTTACAATGACTTGTGTGTTTTATTTTTTGTGATGTGTTTTTATGTATGGGAAAGATGCCAATCCAAAATGTAATTAGCTATACAATTGGTTTCCCTTGGTACGTGTTGATATGAAACGAAATTAAAAGATCGTTCCAAGAGGCCTACCCTCCAAAATAAATGAAGTAGGATAGGATCGCGAACTGTGTAAACACGATTCAGATGAGAAACCACGAGTTGGGAGTCTAAAAAGACTGATAGGGAGTCAATTCCGAGTGAAGCAACCTCCGTCAAGAGTCCGATGACTGCATGGTACTCTGCGATATTGTTGGTTGCAGGACCCAAACAATTGGCTCCTGGAGATATCAACTCGCCAGTGGGAGAATAGTTTACCCATGCTGCGGAAGCGAGATTCCGGGTATGCCAGCTTGCACCGTCGGTGAATCCAAAGTAGGAAAACATCTGCGCATAAAATCACAAGTCAAAGTAAGAATGGATACATGAGGTCCATGCGCTCACCAAAAGATGAGTAAAAATAATCTAAGTACATTATGTACAAAAAGTAACCTGCATAGGGAAACCTTACGCATAGAAGCGTTTGAGGTATAGCCCATTGCGGGGCCGTGCCAATGGCGTGCCATCACAATCGACGAGTTCATAAGCCCCTTTCTCCAAGACACGTTTTACAACAAAGGGGCCGTACCACATGGATTCTAGTTTTCCTTTTCCGAGTTTATCATGCATTTGATCATATGTGAGTACGAGGTCACCTTCATTGAAAATCCGAGGTTGAATGGATTTTTCATACTGAGATTTGATGCATTTTTTATGATCTTCATTGGCTAAAGCAGCGTCGCGGCGGGTTTCATCTAGCTTAGCTAGGTATAGAAACCATTCCTCTTCGGAAGTGGTGTGGGGAAGTAGCTCTATGGCTATCTTAAGTGATGGAATTTCACATTCAATCGGTAAAATGGCTTCTAGGCCATACACCAGTTGGAATGGTGTAAACCTAGTAGCACTTTTTACTGAGGTTCGGTATGCCCATAGTGCTGAAAATATAGCTGAGTGCCAGTTGGATTTCTGAGTACCCACAATACGCTGAATCATTCGTTTCAGGACTTTGTTAATGGCTTCAACTTGGCCATTGGCTTGTGGGTAGTACAGGGTTGAGTTTTCATGGCGAAAACCTAACTTGGCACTTAGTTCCTCGATCATATGGTTCCTGAAGTGGGAGCCATGATCGGTCACAATGGATTGTGGGACACCAAATCTAGCTATAATGTGATTGAATATGAATTGTGCTGTTGTTTTTCCATCCTCAGCATAAGTAGGCATCGCTTCATCCCATTTTGTGAAATAGTTGACAGCTACTATGACATAGCTATGCCCCCCGGCTGAAGTAGGATTACAGTGCATGAAATCTATGCCCCATTTGGAAAAAGGGCCAACGACAATAACAGGATGGAGTGGAGCAGGGTGCGAGCGTGTTTTACTATGAAAGAATTGACATGGTGGACATTTTTTGACCGTTTCAATGCAGTCTTTAAAAATTGAGGGCCAGAAATATCTTGCTCGCAGTATTTTTTGGGTCGTAGCCATCCCAGAGAGATGACCACCACATGCTCCAGCATGGCAGTCATTAAGAATGCGTTCCGCCTCATCTAGGGTCAAACATCGTCGAAGAACGGTGTCAACACCACGTCTATAAAGAGTATCGTTGACTATGAGGTAGTATTTGGCGTGATGTCGGGTGCGTCTACATTCATCGCGAGTGAGGTTGGGGCGGAAGCATTGGGTTTGGAGATATAATAGAATATCCCCATACCACAGATCAGACGTGCTAATGAGGAACAACGATTCATTAGGAAGAGAATCGATGGGCTCGGATTGCTCGGTAGCATGGGGCAAGTTACAAATCAACTCAGCAAAGACCAAACACTTCTTGGACTTGGCTTTGACAAATTCCAAGTCAAACTCTTGAAGGATGACGATCCAACGAGAATATTTTCCCCGAAGCACTTGACGCGTGAGGATATAATACATTGGATTGAAATCGGCTATAACAGTGGTCCGACGGAGTAGAATGTAATGACGAAATATCTGGACAGCGAAAACTATTGCCAGAGCCAGTTTTTCAACATGTGAATAACGAGTTTCGGAGTCGAGAAGACTCTTACTAAGATAATATACCACATGTTCTATGCCGTTGTGGTCTTACTGGACTAGCACCATACCGATGGTGGAATTCGAAGCTGCGAGATAAAGAATGTAATCCCATGTGTAATCGGGGGGTTGGATCATAGTATCTTTGGTTAAGGCTGCTTTTAGATTATCAAAGGAGCATTGGGCTTCGTCATCCCAGATGAAGGGAATTTTCTTCTTGAGAAGCCTCATATAGCCTTTTGTTATCTCGGAAATATTACAGATGAAACGGCGTAGAAAGTTTGCGTGCCCTTTCAAACTTTGAAGTTCGGGAATGTTTGTGGGGGAAGGCAGGGCTAAGATAGCTTCTACCTTCGCAGGATCTAAGCGTATCCCACTTTTGGAGATTATGAATCCCAAAAAAATTTCAGCTTCTACGCAAAAGACGCACTTATGCGGATTCAAACGTATATTGTAGTGACGGCACCTTTCGAAAATGGCACTTAAGTGATCAAGATGGTCATCTCGGGTCTGCGAGTGAGCGGGGAGATCATCAAGATATGGTTCTATAATATGTTTGATGTCGTGAAATGCGTATGACATCGCCCGTTGGAAAGTTGCCCCAGAATTTTTAAGGCCAAAAGGTAACTTTCGATATGCGAAAATCCCCCAAGGGAAGATAAAGGTTGTTTTGTGCTGGTCGGCTGGGAGGATATCGATCTGATTATAGCCAGAAAAGCCATCCATAAATGAAAAGATGACACTCCCGCCACAGTTATCGATGATCTGGTCAATGAACAGAGTTGGGTAGTTTTCCTTTGGACAAGCTTTGTTCAAGTCACGGTAATTGACACAGACTCTAATCGTTCCCTGTTTCTTGGCTACGGGAACGATGTTAGATACCCATTCTGTCAATAGGACAGGATAGATAAAACCAGCTCGCAAAATTTTTTCAACTTCTGCTTTAATAGCGGCTGCCTTACGAGGATGGACGGGTCTAAGTTTCTGCCGAACAGGTCAGGTGCCAGGGAAGGTTGGAATTTCATGGACCACAACCGAGGGATCTATTCCTGGCATTTCTTCATAACTCCAAGCAAAACATCATGGAAGGTTTTGAAGTAGGCACTATAGAAATCCATTTCGAGGGGAGTACAAGTTTTGCCAATATGTATGTTTTCCACGATACCAGGTTTCACTGAAATATCGATGGGAGTGGTTTCCATAAGGTTAGCCAAGTTTCCTTCGGAAAATACTTCATCGAGGGAAGTGGGAAACTTGGTTTGAACCATCCCAAGTGAAGTACTGGGTTTTGTATCGGGCTCAAGCGTCTGAATGGTGGGGAATGAAGATCGATGATGAAAATCTCCCCATGGTGGCTTATCACCGCACATAACCTCCATAATTGATTCGTCAGTGGGAAAAATCAAATTGAGAGGATCGATAAGTGGTGGGTATGAATGAGTCTCAGACGAGAGCTGTGCCATGGTGTGATGGGTAGAACAGTAGACCCAATCAGTGGTTGATTGGATTGCTTCGTACGCTGTGAGGTTTCTATTCAAAGGCATGGAGTTGTCGTAGTCTTCAATCTCACCGGGATTCGGAATCACCCATGAATCATTGAAAGGGGTGACATTTGATGAAATCATGTTGACTGGTTAAACATGGGTCCCCAACTCTGGAAAAACTCCAATAAGGGAGGAATCCTTCATAAGACCAACACCAATGTCTTGGAATCGGTATCGAGGCTGATCCAATAACGGGACGGTGTTGCCGGAGTTCGGATGAGAGTCTGGGATACAGTAATCAAGTTGATCAATGGTGACAATTTTCCCTTCATGAGGAAATTGCACAATCCGGAAGACGGTATATGCTATGGCGGTCATGGCGTAAAACCAGTTCCGACCAAGTAGAAGATTGTAATCTAATGGTGCATCCACGACTTCAATATGTACGGATACTGTTTTTCCTCCCCCGTTCAACACCAATTGAGGGAATGAGTCCATAAGGCTGAAAACAATGTCCATCAAATGCCCTAAGAGTAGTGGGAGAGGTCGTGACTTCGGGTGAGCCTAAGGCTCTCCAGCAATTCAAAGACATGATCGATGTGGAGGCACCTTCATCTAACACAGTGCGATGGATGCTATTTCCATGGATTTTTGTATGAAATTAGAAGGCTAACTGGTGAGAAAGCTGAGGTTTGGCGTCTTCCAAGTTAAACATAATAGAGTTTGAAGTATCTGGGTCCATTGCCCCCAGTGCTGAAAGTAAGGTTCTACACTGCGTGGGGCAGTGTTGAAGAACCTCGAGAGCCGACATGGCTCAAGGTGCTTGAGCTAAATCCTCAACAATGTTGTAATTTTGGGAAGCTCGCGTGTTGGGATTAAATGTTTCCTTTCGTATGGTGCCCTTGGGTGGGCGTATCACTGTGTCCGTGAGCGGTCTCTCGATATGGAGATGGCCGGTAGGGGGGGGGATAGGAGTCGGATCTTCAACAGGATATTTGCCTTTGGTTGTCTCTGATTGTTTTTTTAAACTTGGAGGGTTCTCATATGTCTTTAAATGAGTGGTTATATGAATCTCTTCATTACTTGTCATCAGGATTTCGCGATTTGTGGACGTCTCTCCACGAGTTGGGTTGGTCGAGTTTCCCCCTTGTGGGTTTTGTTGGGCGACCATCTGCTGTTGTTGTTGAGGGAAAGGGTCGGTTAATACTGTCGGGCGAGAGGATCCTTTAATGAACTTGTTGACTTCGTCCTTGTAGGGACAGTCACGCATGTAGTGATCGTCTTGACAAATTAGGCAGGGAAACTTAGCCTTTCGACGTGGTTTCTGGTCGTTGTGGGTGGGTTGTGTCTTGGGGTTCTCCTGCTGGTTCTTCTTAGATTTACCACGATTGTTTTTCTTCTTTCCTCCGGATGGTTGTGACGTAGATTGAACTGCATTCACTTCGGAGGAGATAGCAGGAGAAGTAGCAGTTTTTGAGGTAGAGCGGGGGAAGCAGATGCTTGTTGTCCCATCGAGTTGGTAGTAGGCTGGGACTTGACTGAACCGACAATACCATCAATGGGGGGTTCAGTGGTAGGTTTCGTTGGATCAGTGTTAACATGGGCGGCATGGGGAAGAAGTTCATGTAAAGTGTCGGATTGGGTGTATACCAAATCCATGTACTGAGCTGCCGAGATGGCTTGTTCTTCTGTAACTGGCCCACGCATAGCGATATATCTGGCTATGGGAGGCAAAAAAGATTGCGTGAACCAATTAGCGAGTAGCTGATCCAGAATGGGTGCCTTGATTAGCCTATGGCATCGACGCCACTCATGGATGTGATCCAAAATGTGTGTAGAAGTGGTTTCACGTAGTGAGGTTAACAGTTCTGTTCCAATCTCATACCGGATGGGGAGTTGGAAATGGGTCAGAAACTGCATAGCCAAGGTGTTGAAATCGTGGAAAGAGTGTTGTGGCAGCTCGATGTACCATTTTGCTGCCGTGCCAGTAAGCGTACATTGGAAGAGCCGTAGTTGAATGGAATCGTCCATCAAGGAGTTGGATGAACACCAAAGATGGAATGTCATTACGTGGTTCTTGGGGTCTTCCTCGGGTTTAGCATCGAACTTGGGAATGTCCGATGGGATTTTGGCTGGAATGGGTGTCCAGTGAGGTTCATGCCATATGGGATCATTAATGAGCCTCGACAAATCAGGTAAGTCTAGCGTGGCCAAAAAGGGACGTTGACGATTAGTCTGTGGGTATGAGTAATAACCGTGTGGTGCAGAGAAACCTAGGGGGCCCTGCATGGCATACTGTTGCGTGTTATACCCATATGTGTTTCCCGGGGGGTACTGCTGGAAGTTCTGTGGGTAGTAAGCCATCTGGTTAATTGGTTGAGTGTTGGTAACCGGTTGGTGGATGTTCTGCTAAGTGGGGATGATAGGTATGGTGCCCTGGAGTTGCTGAAACCCAGGAATGGTTGTTGCTCCTGGTTGGGGAAAAGTTCCTTGGAGTTGTTGTGTTCCAGGAATGGTACCACTATATTGAGTAAGTGGAGGGTTTGCCATAGTAGGGTTGGGGGGTGGCTATGACAATGGTGTCCATGGAATGTTCGTTCCTCCTTGAGGGACGAGTGGAAATTGGAGGGATGGGTTCCATGGAGTTGTAGCAGCTGAAGGATAAGGGAAGCTGGAGTTCGGGTTGGGGGAAATATGAGATTGCCCTCTAGTTGTGTTCTAGTTTCCAAATAGTGAGTACCCCCCACTCTGTGGGATTTGAGATTCCCAAGAAGGAAGTGTACCTGACATGGGATGTTGAGGATGAGGCCCGGTTGGAAAACCGGTATAAGGTTGTCCGCTGCCAGGTGTGTTGTACATACCATACTGAGAAGATGCTGCTGGTTGGGAGGGTTGTTGGATGGAGCCAAGGGGTTTTCCTCTAGTAGATGGGTTGGATGGCTCTATAGGAGGAGGTTGTTGACTAGGAACGGGGTTCCCAACAAAGGATTGTCCTCCAACTGGTTGGGTTCATGGCCCACAAAGAGGAGTTTGGTTTTTGGAGTTGGGGACCACAGCAGTCGGTTGTCCACCTCCTGAGATAGTGTAGATAGTGGCTGAAGGTGAACCTCCGGTAAAAACAGAAGATCCAGCAGTATGACTTGGTGTTCTTCCGTCGCTAGCCAAATATGATAGTGTCGATTGGCCAACGGCACCAAAAGTGTCGATTTGTGGAGGGGGCCTTCCATATCTGACAAGCGAGGACGGAGAAAAAACTGGGTTATCCCTCATAGAATGTGCACCAAACATGGGTGATGGCAACAAATGTGGGGAATTTAACCCAGGGGTATCGGGGGTATCGTCCATAGCGTGTTCAACGATAGGAGGACCATCGAAGACTGGGTCCGAGTTCATGTCCTAGAAAGGGCTTTCGGGGTCCGACGGGAACCTAGGTATAGTAATGTCTAAAGGTCCAAAGCTGTCTGTATAGGAGTGATGAAACTCTGTGCTAGACGGGGGATTGGGATCCCAATAGTCGGGAGGACGAGTAACAGGCGGATATCTAGAAGTTGTCGAGAGCATTTGCTCTGTGTCGCGTTTAAACTGTGCCGATGCTAACGGGGAATTTGCTAGAATAACCATACTGGACTGAATGGAGGCCATGATCTCATGTCCCGGAGGGATATTGGGGAGAGATATGGTACGAGGTACGTTGCTGGAAGAACTGGTTTCCTGCAGATGAACACTAGATGGCATGGTGATAACAGGCGGAAGCTCCTCCTGGGAAGTGATAAAGCCGTAATCAGGTTCAAAAGGTGTGTCAGGAAGTCAAGTATCCTCAATAATTTTGACGTACCCGCCCGAGACTAAAATCAAGCTAGGTATATCCTGGTCAGAACCTTCGGTGATGCCAACAGATCCGTCTGTGTCATCGTGAAACGTTTATGGTGGAAGGGAGGTGTTGACATCAAGTAGAAGGATGACCTCTGGTCTAGTATTCTGGATTGTACTAGATTCAGCCGCTGTAATGTTGTCCACTGTAGCATATATATCTGGAATAACAATGGGTGAAGTGACAGTGGGAATATCAGATATGCTAGTGGTTGCAGAAGTTGCAAGAGGTTCTGAGACTGTGATGTGAGTAACAGTTACAGCCGGAACTAAAGATGTAGTATGTATCGGCGGTAGAATGTTCCCTCGACCAGCACCGCGGCCAGGAGGAGCGAGAATGCGTGATGCAGGTGGACCAGAGGTCCGTGGCGGTGGTGGTGGTGGAGGGATTTTTCCCTGTACTCGTCGTGATCTCCATAGTGGTTCTGACATGATGGCAGGAAAATGAAATCCGGGGGCAGTTTCGTAACAAAGAACTCAAAAAATCTAATGTTGCCGAGTGTGCAGAAGAGGAGCTAGAAAAAGCAAGGCTCGCGGGACAAAAAAACAAGCTCTAAAATCTATACCGAGACCAGTGTCCCAGTAAGCGAGCTGAGAAAAATAATGGCCAGAATGCCAACAAGCAGTCACTAAAAAGAAAAATGACCCTCTATAAAGATGAGATAACAAGCAAACTCCTAACTAAGAGCTGGAGACCTCAACAAGTTGTATCCTTCGCAAGGTGATGAAATCCAAGTCGAACAATACAACGTGAGAGACCAATATGAGAAGGATATCCCTCTACTGAAAGGGATCCTGGGTAAAAGAGCCCTAGTAGAAAAGTCACTGAGCTACCTCGTTCATGACACGTTGGAAAAGGTTTTGGGCGCTTCTACCTTATCATCCTTGCATTACTATGAATTACAAGGAAGACAATGATCGATGTTTCCTTAGGGCTAAGTGGAGTGCGACATTCCACAGTATCCGTCCGGTTCTCAATCTCGCGGCCGTTTAACCCCTGAAAGTTGAAAACAGTCAGGAGGCCCCTCCATAAACTGGTTGTGACCGTGTCAATAAATACTAGAGGATTTTAGTTCCCTAGAGGACAACAACTATGTCTCAGATGAAAATGACAAGGGGGAATTATTTTGATGCCTATCCCCGGTGTCCTACCTAACTACCAAATTCTTTTGATTTCCTCAAGTGAGGTTAATGTTGGTTTAGTTAGGGAGATTAATTTTAGTGGTTGTATTACTCAATCGGGTAAATGGACGTGAAACTTGGTGGTGTTGTGACGACCCAAACCATGCAAGTGAGAATGAATCAAAATAAGCCTTGTATTCGATGAAAACTAGCTATGGAAGAGAGAGAGTTCTTCGATCATAAATGCATGAAACTTTCACAAGCAATTAAACCCAAAAACAAACAAAAAATTGTTATTTTCTTTTGTAAATAAATCCAAACTGAAATAAACACTTTTTTCCAATTCACTGATATTACAACTAAGATGCTTCAAAAAATGAGAATTTCTGTGGCAAATTTCAATGGTTCACTTCCTAATGCACAATAATACTGCTAGACCATTTTAATCAAAACAACACAAATGTTTTCCAATGATAACTTTCAATATGGATTTTAATGATAATAATGGAAACAATGTGACTATGAAAGCTACACAATTCAATAACAGAGAATAGTAGTAATTGTCTTGTTGTGATGGGAAGATCAAGCCAACACAATCAAACTGAAGGGGTGACTCAATGTGCAAATAATGCCACTAACTCACAAAATAATCAAGCTCACAAAAGAAATAAACACACCGCAAAGACTGTGTAATGAACAGGATGGTAACAACAAACATAAAATACCAACTAAGGCAGAGAAAAATGAAAATGACTGAGAAAACCAACTAGGGGAGAAACAATTGACAGTATGCAGACACTACCATGTGGAAGAAGAATACTATAGCGCGGTACTTCTATACTACCGCTCTGGTAATAATGCAGGATACGCGGTACTACCGCGCTGTGGTCAATGTAGAGGGAGCGGTACTGTTGCAAAGTATGAAAAAGCGCAACTTTTGAAAAGAAAAATGAAATTTTTAGGGTTGCTGCAGACCCAGAGGACTTACTGATCACACAGGGAGGAAAAATACAGAGAGGAGGGGTGAATAGAGGTCAAAGAGACCAAAATTCAATACTGGTTTGAAGAGAAAGAAAAAGTCACAATCAAAATATGGATGACAGTGGATTCAATCAATCAAATGGAGTTCAAACAAGCGGAGTCACCATTCTTGTTGGTAGAATTTTTCCCTACGGATAAGTCAAACTTCTCTTAGATTAAAGTAGACTTTTACTAACTCTAAACTAAGACAAAACTAAATAAATGCTACCTTGAATTCCTAAATCTTAAACAGACATCTCAAGATGAAAGTGCTAAAAGAAGTAGAAGAGATCTAACTGACCTTCAATCCAATCGCTTGTCTTTATGGTTGCTCCAATTTTCAAGTCCTCGCGAATGAACCTGTCAAAATGATAACCAAGATACAAGCATATACAATTCTCTAGCAACTTGAAACATAAGTTAGGATCTAAATATACAATATATACAAATCATATCATTGAAACAAGATCAATACATGTGATTTGGGAAACAAGACAAGTTATATTCTATTATCAACTTGAAGTTACCTACATAGGTTGCTTGATGTCCAAGCCAATCCTCCAACTCCAAGTGCTTCCTCCTCTAGTATCTCTACAAAGCTGCAAGATCATAAGTTTGATATCTCCAAGAGTCCTCCCCATTTTCTCATGGAATGCCTCTCTCTTATAGTGTGTGGTAGGGTTAACCAACAAGAGAGAAGGGTGGATCTTGGGAGAGTTAAGTGGATCAGGCCTACTAATCACAGAAAGTGAGTTAGGATTGAATCAGGGACACCAATCCTCAAAAATCTCTCGAAAATCAAAATCCCACAAGCCATCGCAAAAAGACTAAAAAACGTGTACCGCGCCTCTACCACAAAGCATAACGCGGTAGTACCGCGTGGCATAGAAAAAGCATAGCGCGGTAGAGTGGACTACCGCGCGCCTAAGATGGAGCAAGGAGCGGTAGTGAAGGTAAATGAAGATCTAGCTAGGTTGATTCTTGTCAGGGTAGGTTTTCCTTCAAGGATCACTCATCATTTTTCTCTTCTGGGTGTTTTAAGCAGTGAAATATAGAGGTATAACATTATTTTCAGTCACGGCCACCTGGGAGTCCTTCGGGCATGCTATTAAGGAACAATACTACCCTGTTTGAAGTTATGACGACTTGTATACCAAATGGACCACACTGCAACAAGAAAGAGACCAAGCAATGCCAGAGTTCACAAATATCTTCCATACCTTGCGCACAAGGCTGGGTATCAAAGATTCAGAGCGACATCTAGTGCTCAAGTATTGCGGTGGTTTGCATAGATACATCCAGAATGAAATGGAATTTCTGGACATCTCTTCCTTGGACGTGGCCTACCGATATGCCGTCAAAATCAAGCAGAAGCTCAAACAAAAGACGCGGCAATTTGGGCCTGGGAGCCCTTCATAGCAAAAGATAGGAAATCGTGGCCCCAACACACAGAATAAAGGACAAAGCAAAGATGGACAGCATCAGGACAACTAGTCCAAGCCGCAAGCAAAGAAGGACACCAGAAAAACAAACAAAGATACCAGGAAGTGGTGCGACTTCCATAAGAGCCCTTGGAATAACACTGTTGATTGCTGCTCAAAGCAGTCACTGGTGGCCGAAGTGAAAGCATCTGAATCAGATGCGGGTTCTGACTCTAAGTCCGAACTAGAAAGGGGAAGACGGATCATTGACGCGGAACCCAGTGCCACCATTGCTACCACCAAGCTCCAGCCTGATGAACCAGACGAGCCAGAAGAAGGAGAATGCCTCTTCCATTCACATATGTGGGTAAAAGGAACCGCGCTGCACTTCATCGTTGATAGCGGTATCCAGAAGAATCTCACCTCAGCAGAGGTCGTCAAGCGCCTGGCCCTGCTGACAATGCCTCACCCACAACCCTACACCATTGGATGGCTCCGCAAAGGAAGCGATCTCCGCATCAGCCAACAGTGCCAACTGCCATACGGCATCAATCCCTTCAAGGAAGAGGTATTGTGTGATGTTGCTACTCTCTAAGTTTCAGATGTTCTTTTGGGACAACCTTATTTATGGAAACGTCATGCTGTATATGAGTCTAGGCCTCGTAGTGTTATTATCTCTTTGAACAGGAAATTGTACAAGATACCCGAGGAAGTCCCTCCTAGTCCTATTTCCTTGATCTCTGCCAAGCAATGTAGGAAGGTCATCTCTCAGACTGGGAAATTTTTCTTCCTTATGATTCACTCTCAGAGTGAAAGAAAGATTGCAGCCACATCCTGGGCCTCCACGACCGATCTATCCACACAACAGAAGCAAGTGGATAAGGTGGTGGAAGGATACTCATATATCTTCTCCTCTCCGACCGGGGTACCTCTGCACTGCCAGGTCAAGCATCCCATCTATATGACCCCATGTGCACCGCTACCCAATGGGCCAGTCTATTGCCGCTCTCTGTTGGAAAACTAGGAGATCAAGAGGCAGATCGAGGAATTGCTCCGCAAGGGGCACATCCGTCCCAGTTCATCACCTTGTGGGAGCCCAATCGTGCTGGTGCAGAAGAAAGATGGGACCTGGCGACTCTGCATTGATTACCGGGCCCTGAATAAAATCACAATCTGTAATCGGTACCCAATTCCCCGAATCGACGACCTCCTTGATCAGCTCACGGGGGCCAAATACTTCAGTAAGATTGATCTGAAGTATGGCTACCACCAAGTCCCAATAGAACAGACATATGTATGGAAGACTGCCTTCTAGTCAAAAGAAGGTCTTTTTGAATGGCTGGTCATGCATTTTGGTTTGACAAATGCTCCAGCAAATTTTATGAGGATGATGGACGATATCCTACGACCTTTCACCAACAATTTTGTAGTGGTGTATCTGGATGACATCCTCATCTACAGCAAGACTTGGGAGGAACACTTGCAGCATATTCAGCAGGTTTTGCACACCCTGCGGAAGCACAAACTATATGCAAACTTGGAAAAATGCTCCTTCGACATGGATAGGGTCCATTACTTAGGCTACATCGTTGATTGAAATGGTGTGCATGTGGATCCATCCAAGATATAGGTCATCCGTGACTGGCCAGCACCAACCACACTCACTGAACTTCGGAGCTTCTTGGGCCTCGCCAATTTCTATCTACGGTTCATGCTGGGATTCTCTCATATCGCATGGTCCCTCAACCAAGTGACCAGGCGTGGTGGTAAGGCAAAATTTGTGTGGGGCCTGTCCCAACAACAAGCCTTCGATGACTTGAAGAAGCATTTGTGCTCATCGCCGGTACTCTCATTGCCGAACCTGCAACATCCCTTTGAGATCGAGATAAATGCTTTAGATTATGCTGTGGGTGTCGTTCTCACTCAACATGGCCACCTTGTGGCATATCATAGTGAAACACTATCAGATGCTGTCCGCAAGTACCCTACCTACGACAAAGAAATGTACTCCATTGTACAAGCCTTCCGCCAGTGGAGACATTACATTCTTGGGAAGGAGACAGTCATCCACACTGATCACAAGCCACTACAGTTCATGCAGACCCAAGGAAAGTTGCAGAATGACTGCCATCAGAAGTAGTCAACATATTTACTGCAGTTCCACCTCAGCATCAAATATAAAACAGGGAGTACCAACCGATTTGTTGATTGCCTCAGTCGACCTCCAGTCACAGAACTTACCACGGTGCTAGACTCTTGTGGCCACGAGACCTCCGGATGGCCCCACCTCTACGAGACAGACCTTGACTTCTCCGCCACCTATCGAACGTTGGGCACCAACTCAATGGTTGCTAATTTCTATCTTCAGGACGGGTTGTTGTGTCGTCTGGGCCATCTCTGCGTTCCATCAAGCGAGCGCGCGAAGCTGATTTGGGAAGCTCACTATACTCGGTTGGTAGGACACTTTGGCGTCGAAAAGATAGTGGAAGTGTTAAAGAAACATTTCTACTGGTCGAAACTTCGACAGGATGTCGGCAAGTATATCAGGTCCTGCACCGTTTGCGCTATTGCCAAACCGACCACTAAGAAACAGGGCCTATACACCCGTCTTCCTACTCCTGACAGGCCATGGGAATCCATCTCAATGGAGTACATGTCGGGCCTCCCGTCCACCAAGAGGGGAAACGACTGTGTTTTCATGGTTCTTGATCGCTTTTACAAGATGGCGATTCTAGCCGTTTGCAAGAAGATCACAGTAGAAGCCACTGCCAAGCTCTTCTTTGAACGAGTATGGGTACATTTTGGGATCCCACAGACCATTATCTCAGACCGTGACAGTCGGTTCCTCAGCTCATTCTGGTCAAGCCTCTGGTCAATGCTGGTTACCAAGCTCACCAAATCCACTGCCTTCCACCCCCAGACCGATGGACAAACGGAGGTTGTCAACCGGATAGTCGTACATATCCTGCACATGTACAATTCAACACACCCCCGCACATGGGATGAGAGTCTACCCTATGTCCAACATAGCTACAACCAAGACCTGCATAACTCAACTGGCCACAGCCCCTTTCAGATGGGGTCGGGATTCCAACCATTGGGCCCCATGGATGTTGCACTATCCCTTGCGACCACCTCGGCCGACTCATCCCCAGAAGCTGACAAAGCCACCTGGTTCATTGAACGGATCCAGCATATCCGCCAATAGGTTCAGGATATTCTACATAAGTCTAATGCCAAGTACAAGCAGTGCCATGATCAACATCGGGTGCCACATAAGTTTCAGGTGGGCGACAAAGTTTGGTTGCATTTGCAGAAAGAACACCTTACAGGGCCCCATCGAAAGCTTCGCCCACTCCGTTATGGTCCATACACCATCACCAAGGCGGTGGGGGACAATTCTTTTGAGGTCAACATTCCCCCCTTCCTTGGTCTGCATCCAGTATTCAACATGGCTCTCCTTCGGCCATATTTCCCACCACTATTAGACACCTCAGAGATTGCAGAGAAGTTGACACCAACAGAGCTCAACCCAAACTGCCTACAACAAGCATCCAGTGATCATATTGCAGACACATAGATCAAGGGAACTCGACATCAAAGGATCCAGCTTTATCGAGTTGTCAAAGCAGGGTAGCTCCTACACGAAGGCAAGTGGCTCACCCGAGGCCAAATTCAGCAGAAATTTCCTCATCTGATCGGGGAACTCAACGCAATGCATACCATTGCTTCCTAAGGAGGGAGGATTTATCCAGGTGGATATTAGTGGCCACCCACATTTCCAACTGGCTCAAAACAGTTTTATGGCAACTTTGGTATTGTACTATTTTTAGCATTTTTTTGGGTCCTGAACTTTCGGGGCCATTTTGAGGTCCTAAATGACCTTTTTTGGCAATTTGGGGGGCCAAATAGCTGCCCTCGACATGCATTTTGGGGGCCAAATAGCTGCCCTTGGCATGCATTTGGCAGAAGTTGAAAGTTGTAAATCTCGGATAGACATTTCCAACGGGCTACCGAGTGCCCCAAATGGAGATCGTATGCAAAAGTTACGACCCCGGGAAGTTGATGTACTAACTTACCCAAATGGGGCCCACATGACTTTTGGCGCTTCATCTCCTAGGGTTAGGTTTTTGGATGTCTAGGGTTTTTGACATTCCTGTTTATTGTAAAAGGCCTTGAGAGCCTCATTGTAACCATCTTCTTGTGAAATGAGCGCAGCCGTCACATCTCTTCTCAGAGATAAGCCGCCACCATTCCAGCAAGTTTGTTCTCCGCTGCATTTTACAGTTCTAGCTTATTTCTTTATTGAATAGAAAACCAGTTTTACTGTCTCTCTGTTATTTTGTGTTAAGCATCTGATAATAATCTATATTCATTTCGTTGTGCTCATAAAATCCGGATCAGTGGTATCAGAGCAGTCTACTCCTTGTCGTCTTAATGCATGTCCCCAACGAGGTCAGGGTACAAAGAATTGGGTCACGAGCTTGTTTCTCTTGAGGACAAAACCTCTCGCACGCCCAAGCGACCTCTCATCGCAGGAGAAAATAAAAATGACGGGATAGGAGATCCTATCAAAATGTTGCTTGAGGAATCCCTCACGCAGTAGAGGAACGAGATGATGGATAATTTCGCACAAATCCTTCGACGACTACCAACAAGCGACGCATCTTCCTCGAGTGGAGGCACTGCCCCCTTCAAGGTACAAATCAACTTCGATATCCCTATATTTGAAGGACAGATAGACGCAGATGCTATAGATAAGTGGTTGAATCTACTAGAAAGGTATTTTTCTGTCCATAACTTTTCGAATAAAGAAAATATTACTTTTGCGCTCCTCAAAGCCATTCCCCATGTCAAAGATTGGTGGGAAACATTTTGAAAGCAAAAGGACACAGAAGAAGCCTCATTATTTTTCCATCACGGCCACCTGGGAATCCTTCAGGGATGCTATTGAGGAACAATACTACCCTGTTGGAAGTTATGATGACTTGTAAACCAAATGGACCAGACTGCGACAAGAAAGAGACCAAGCAGTGCCAGAGTTCACAAATATCTTCCATACCTTGCCCACCAAGCTGGGTATCAAAGATTCAGAGCGAAATCCGGTGCTCAAGTATCGCAGTGGTTTGCATATACACATCCAGACCGAAATGGAATTTCTGGACATCTCTTCCTTGGGCACGGCCTACCGATATGCCGTCACAATCGAGCAGAAGCTCAAACAAAATACGCGGCAATTTGGGCCTGGGAACCCTTCACAGCAAAAGACAGGAAAGGGCAGCCCCAACCCATAGAATAAAGGACAAAGCAAAGATGGACAACATCAGGACAACCAATCCAAGCCGCAAGCAAGGAAGGACACCGGAAAAACAAAGAAAGATACCGAGGAGTGGTGCGACTTCCATAAGAGCGCTTGGCATAACACTACTGATTTCCGCTCAAAGTAGTCGCTGGTGGCCGAAGTGAAAGCATCTCAATAAGATGCGGGTTCCTACTCTGAGTCCGAACCAGAAAGGGAAAGACGGATCATTGACGCGGAACCCAATGCCACCATTGCTACCACCAAGATCCATCCTGATGAACCAGATGAGCCAGAAGAAGGAGAACGCCTCTTCCATTCACATATGTGGGTAAAAGGCACCCCGCTGCACTTCATCGTTGATAGCGGTAGCAAGAAGAATCTCATATTAGCAGAGGTCTTCAAGCGCCTGGCCCTGCCGACAACGCCGCACCCACAACCCTACACCATTGGATGGCTCTGCAAAGGAAGCGATTTCCGCATCATCCAATAGTGCCGACTACCATACGACATCAAGCCCTTCAAGGACGAGGTATTGTGTGATGTTGCTCCTCTCGAAGTTTCAGATGTTCTTTTGGGACAACCTTATTTATGGAAACGCCATGCTGTATATGAGTCTAGGCCTCATAGTTTTATTATCTCTTTGAACAAGAAATTGTACACGATACCCGAGGCAGTCCCTCCTAGTGCTATTTCCTTGATCTCTGCCAAGCAATGCAGGAAGGTCATCTCTTAGACCGGAAAATTTGTCTTCTTCGTGATTCGCTCTCAGAGTGAAAGAAAAATCGCAGCCACATCCCGGGCCTCCACGACCGATCTATCAACACAACAGAAGCAAGTGGATAAGGTGGTGGAAGGATACTCATATATCTTCTCCTCTCTGACCAGGGTACCTCTGCACTGCCAGGTCAAGCATCCCATCGATCTGACCCCAGGCGCACTGCTACCCAATGTGCCAACCTATCACCGCTCTCTGTTGGAAAACGAGTAGATCAAGAGGCAGATCAAAGAATTGCTCTGCAAGGGGCACATCCATCCCAGTTAGTCACCTTGTGGGAGCCCAATTGTGCTGGTGCAGAAGAAAGATGGGACCTATAGACTCTGCATTGATTACCGGGCCCTGAATAAAATCACAGTCCGTAACCAGTACCCGATTCCCCGAATCGACGACCTTATTGATCAGCTCACGGGGACAAAATACTTCAGTAATATTGATCTGATGTCTGGCTACCACCAAGTCCCAATAGAACAGACAAATGTATGGAAGACTGCCTTCAAGTCAAAAGAAGGTCTTTTTGAATGGCTGGTCATGCCTTTTAGTTTGACAAATGCTCCAACAACTTTTATGAGGATGATGGACGATATCCTACGACCTTTCACCAACAGTTTTGTAGTGGTGTATCTGGATGACATCCTCATCTACAACAAGACTTGGGAGGAACACTTGCAGCATATTCAGCAGGTTCTGCTTACATTGCGGAAGCACAAACTATATGCAAACTTGGAAAAATGCTCCTTCGGCATGGATAGGGTCCATTACTTAGGATACATCATTGATCGACATGGTGTGCATGTGGATCCAGCCAAGATCCAGGTCATCCGTGACTGGCCAGCCCCAACCACACTCACTGAACTTCGGAGCTTCTTGGGCCTCACCAATTTCTATCGACGGTTCATGCTGGGATTCTCTCATATCGCATGGGCCCTCAACCAAGTGAACAAGGGTGGTGGTAAGGAAAAATTTTTGTGGGGCCTGTCCCAACAATAAGCCTTCGATGACTTGAAGAAGTGTATGTGCTCATCGCCGGTACTTTCATTACCGAACCTGCAACATCCCTTTGAGATCGAGACAGATGCTTCAGATTATGCTGTGGGTGTCGTTCTCACTCAACACGGCCACCCCGTGGCATATCATAGTGAGACACTATCATATGTCGTTCGCAAGTACCCTACCTATGACAAAGAAATGTACTCCATTGTACAATCCTGCCTCCAGTGGAGACAATACATTCTTGGGAAGGAGACAGTCATCCACACTGATCACAAGCCACTACAGTTCATGCAGACCCAAGGAAAGTTGCAGAATGACCACCATCAGAATTGGTCAACATATTTACAACAGTTCCACCTCAACATCAAATATAAAATAGGGAGTACCAACCGATTTGTTGACTGCCTCAGTCGACCTCCAGTCGCAGCACTTACCACGGTGCTATAATTTTGTGGCCATGAGACATCCGGATGGCCCCACCTCTACAAGACAGACCCTGACTTCTACGCCACCTATCAAATGTTGGGCACCAACTCATTGTTTGCTAATTTCCATCTTCAGGACGGGTTGTTGTGTCGTCTGGGCCATCTCTGTGTTCCATCAAGCGAGCACGCGAAGCTCATTTGGGAAGCTCACTATAGTCGGGTGGCAAGACAATTTGGTGTCGAAAAGACACTGGCAGTGTTGCAGAAACATTTCTACTGGCCGAAACTTCAACAGGATGTCGGCAAGTATATCAGGACCTGCACTGCTTGCGCTATTGCCAAAACGACCACTAAGAAACAGGGCCTATACACCCCTTTGCCTACTCCTGACAGACAGTGGGAATCCATCTTAATGGACTACATGTCGAGCCTCGTGTCCACCAAGAGGGGAAACGACTGTGGTTTCGTGGTTGTTGATCGCTTTTCCAACATGGCGATTCTATCCGCTTGCAAGAAGAACATCACAACGGAAGCCACTGCCAAGCCCTTCTTTGAATGAGTATGGGTACATTTTGGGATCCCACAGACCATTATCTCAAACCGTGACATTCGATTCCTCAGCTCATTCTGGTCAAGCCTCTGGTCACTGCTGGATAGCAAGCTCTCCAAATCCACTGCCTTCCACCCCCAGATCGATGGAAAAATGGAGGTCGTCAACCGGATGGTCGTACATATCCTACGCATGTACAATTCAACACACCCCCACACATGGGATGAGAGTCTCCCCTATGTCCAACATTGCTACAACCGAGCCCTGCATAGCTCAATTGGCCACAGCCCCTTTCAGGTGGGGTTGGGATTCCAACCATTAGGCCCCATGGATGTTGCACTTCCCCTTGCGACCACCTCGGTCGACTCGTCCCCAGAAGCTGACAAAGCCTCCCGATTCATTGAACGGATCCAGCATATCCACCAACAGGTTCAGGATATTCTACAGAAGTCTAATGCCAAGTACAAGCAGCGCCATGATCAACATCGGGTGCCACATAAGTTTCAGGTGGGTGGCAAAGTTTGGTTGCATTTGCAGAAAGAACGCCTTACAGGGCCCCATCCAAAGCTTCTCCCACTCCATTATGGGCCGTACACCATCACCAAGGTAGTGGGTGACAATGCTTTTGAGGTCAACATTCCCCCTTTCCTTGGTCTACATCGAGTCTTTAACGTGGCTCTCCTTCGGCCATATTTCCCACCACTATTAGACACCTCAGAGATATCAGAGAAATTGACACCAACAAAGCTCAACCCTGACTGCCTACAACAAGCATCCAGTGATCATATTGCAGACACACAGATCAAGGGCACTCGACATCAAAGGATCCAACTTTATCGAGTTGTCAAAGCAGGGAAGCTCCTGCACCAAGGCAAGTGGCTCACCCGAGGCCAAATTCAGCAGAAATTTCCTCATCTGATGGGGGAACTCAATGCAATGGAGACCATTGCTTCCTAAGGAGGGAGGATTGATCCAGGTGGATATTGGTGGCCACCCACCTTTCCAACTGGCTCAAAACAGTTTTATGGCAACTTTGGTATTGTACTATTTTTAGCAGTTTTTTGGGTCCTAAACCTCCGTGGCCATTTTGAGGACCTAAACGACCTTTTTTGGTAATTTAACAGGACAAATGGTTTCCCTTGTCATGCATTTCACCTCATTTGAAAGTTGTAAATCTCAGATAGACCTTTCCAATGGGCTACCGAGCGCCCCAAACAGAGATCGTATGCAAAAGTTACGACCCCGGGAAGTTGATGTACTAACTTACCCAAACGGGGCCCACATGACTTTTGGCACTTCATCTCCTAGGGTTAGGTTTTTGGATGTCTAGGGTTTTTGACATTCCTGTTTATTGTAAAAGGCCTTGAGAGCCTCATTGTAACCATCTTCTTGCGAAATGAGCGCAGCCGTCACATCTCTTCTCAGAGATAAGCCGCCACTATTCCAACAAGCTTGTTTTCCGTTGCATTTAACAGTTCTAGCTTATTTCCTTATTGAATAGAAAACCAGTTTTACTGTATCTCTGTTATTTTTTGTAAAGCATCTGATAATAATCTGTATTCATTTCGTTCTACTCATAAAACACAGATCAGTGGTATCAGAGCAGTCTGCTCCTTGTCGTCTTAATGCATGTCCCCAACGAGGTCAAGGTACAAAGAATTGGGTTTCGAGCTTGTTTCTCTTGAGGACAAAAGCTCTCGCATGCCCAAGCGACCTCTCATGGCAGGAGAAAATAAATATGATGGGACAAGAGATCCTATCAAAATGTTGCTTGAGGAATCCCTCACGTAGCAGAGGAACGAGATGATGGATAATTTCGCGCAAATCCTTGGGCGACTACCAACAAGCGATGCATCTTCCTCGAGCGGAGGCGCCGACCCCTTCAAGTTACAAATCAACTTCCATATCCCTATATTTGAAGGAGAGATAGACACAGATGTTGTAGATAAGTGGTTGAATCTACTAGGATTCACGGCCACCTGGGAATCCTTCACGGATGCTATTAAGGAACAATACTACGCTGTAGGAAGTTATGACGACTTGTATACCAAATGGACCACACTGCGACAAGAAAGAGACCAAGCAGTGCCAGAGTTCACAAATATCTTCCATACCTTGCGCACCAAGCAGGGTATCAAAGATTCAGAGTGACATCTGGTGCTCAAGTATCGCGGTGGTTTGCATAGATACATCCAGACCGAAATGGAATTTCTGGACATGTCTTCCTTGGGCGCGGCCTAACGATATGCCGTCAAAATCAAGCAGAAGCTCAAACAAAAGACGCGGCAATTTGGGCCTGGGAACCCTTCACAGCAAAAGACAGGAAAGGGTGGCCCCAACCCACAGAATAAAGGACAAAGCAAAGATGGATAGCATCAGGACAACCAGTCCAAGCCACAAGCAAAGAAGGACACCAGAAAAACAAAGAAAGATACCGGGAAGTGGTGTGACTTCCATAAGAGCCCTTGGCATAACACTGTTGATTGTCGCTCAAAGTAGTCACTGGTGGCCGAAGTGAAAGCATCTGAATCATATGTGGGTTCTGACTCTGAGTCCGAACCAGAAAGGGGAAGACGGATCATTGACAGGGAACCTAGTGCCACCATTGCTACCACCAAGCTGCAGCCTGATGAACCAGACGAGCCAGAAGAAGGAGAACGCCTCTTCCATTCACAGATGTGGGTAAAAGGCACCCCGCTGCACTTCATCCTTGATAGCAGTAGCCAGAAGAATCTCATCTCACCAGAGGTAGTCAAGCGCCTGGCCCTGCCAACAATGCCACACCCACAACCCTACACCATTGGATGGCTCCGCAAAGGAAGCGATCTCTGCGTCAGCAAACAATGTCGAATGCCATACGGCATCAAGCCCTTCAAGGACGAGGTATTGTGTGATGTTGATCCTCTCAAAGTTTCAGATGTTCTTTTGGGACAACCTTATTTATGGAAACGTCGTGCTGTATATGGGTCTAGGCCTCGTAGTGTTATTATCTCTTTGAACAAGAAATTGTACAGGATACCTGAGGCAGTCCCTCCTAGTGTTATTTCCTTGATCTCTGCCAAGAAACGCAGAAAGGTCATCTCTCAAACCGGGAAATTTGTCTTCTTCATGATTCGCTCTCAGAGTGAAAGAAAGATCACAGCCACATCCCAGGCCTCCACGACCGATCTATCCACACAACAGAAGCAAGTGGATAAGGTGGTGGAAGGATACTCAGATATCTTCTCCTCTCCGATCGGGGTACCTCTGCACTGCCAGGTCAAGTATCCCATCGATCTGACCCCAGGCGCACCGCTACCCAATGGGCTAGTCTATCGCTGCTCTCTGTTGGAAAATGAGGAGATCAAGAGGCATATCCAAGAATTGCTCCGCAAGGGGCACATCCATCCCAGTTCATCACCTTGTGGGAGCCCAATCGTGCTGGTGCAGAAGAAAGATGGGACCTGGCGACTCTGCATTGATTATCGGGCCTTGAATAAAATCACAGTTCGCAATTGGTTCCCGATTCCCCAAATCTACGACCTCCTTGATCAGCTCACGGGGGCTAAATACTTCCGTAAGATTGATCTGAAGTCTGGCTACCACCAGGTCCCAATAGAACAGACAGATGTATGGAAGACTGCCTTCAAGTCAAAAGAAGGTCTTTTTGAATGGCTAGTCATGCCTTTTGGTTTGACAAATGCTCCAACAACTTTTATGAGGATGATGGACGATATCCTACGACCTTTTACCAACATTTTTGTAGTGGTGTATCTGGATGACATCCTCATCTACAGCAAGACTTGGGAGGAACACTTGCAGCATATTCAGCAGGTTCTGCACACCCTGCGGAAGCACAAACTATATGCAAACTTGGAAAAATGCTCCTTCGGCATGGATAGGGTCCATTACTTAGGCTACATCGTTGATCGACATGGTGTGCATGTGGATCCAGCCAAGATCCAGGTCATCCGTGAATGGCCAGTGCCAACCACACTCACTGAACTTTGGAGCTTCTTGGGCCTCGCCAATTTCTATCGACGGTTCGTGCTGGGATTCTCTCATATCGCATGGGCCCTCAGCCAAGTGACCAGGGGTGGTGGTAAGGAAAAATTTGTGTGGGGCCTGTCCCAACAACAAGCCTTCGATGACTTGAAGAAGCGTTTGTGCTCATCGCCAGTACTCTCATTACCGAACCTGCAACATCCCTTTGAGATCGAGACAGATGCTTCAGATTATGCTGTGGGTGTCGTTCTCACTCAACACGGCCACCCCGTGGCTTATCATAGTGAGACACTATCAGATGCTGTCCGCAAGTACCCTACCTAAGAAAAAGAAATGTACTCCATTGTACAAGCTTTCCTCCAGTGGAGACATTACATTCTTGGGAAGGAGACAATCATCCACACTTATCACAAGCCACTACAGTTCATGCAGACCCAAGGAAAGTTACAGAATGACTCCCATCAGAAGTGGTCAACATATTTGCAGTAGTTCCACCTCAATATCAAATATAAAACAGAGAGTACCAACCGAGTTGCTGACTGCCTCAGTCGACCTCCAGTCGCGGCACTTACCACGGTGCTAGACTCTTGTTGCCACGATACCTCTGGATGGCCCCACATCTACGATACAAACCATGACTTCTCCGCCACCTATCAAATGTTGGGCACCAACTCAGTGGTTGCTAATTTCCATCTTCAGGACGGGTTGTTGTGTCATCTGGGCCATCTCTGCGTTCCATCAAGCGAGCGCGCGAAGCTGATTTGGGAAGCTCACTATAGTCGGGTGGCAGGACACTTTGGCGTCGAAAAGACAGTGGCAGTGTTGCAGAAACATTTCTACTGGTCGAAACTTCGACAAGATGTTCGCAAGTATATCAGGTCCTGCACCGCTTGCGCTATTTCCAAACCGACCACTAAGAAACAGGGCCTATACACCCCTCTTCCTACTCCTGACAGGCCCTGGGAATCCATCTCAATGGACTACATGTCGGGCCTCCCGTCCACCAAGAGGGGAAACGACTGTGTTTTCATGGTTGTTGATCGCTTTTCCAAGATGGCGATTCTAGCCGCTTGTAAGAAGAACATCACAGCAGAAGCCACTGCCAAGCTCTTCTTTGAACGAGTATGGGTACATTTTGGGATCCCACAGACCATTATCTCAGATCGTGACAGTCGGTTTCTCAGCTCATTCTGGTCAAGCCTCTGGTCACTGCTGGATACCAAGCTCACCAAATCCACTGCCTTCCACCCCCAGATCGATGGACAAACGGAGGTCTTTAACCGGATGGTCGTACATATCCTGCGCATGTACAATTCAACACACCCCCGCACATGGGATGAGAGTCTCCCCTATTTCCAACATAGCTACAACCGAACCCTGCATAGCTCAACTGGCCACAGCCCCTTTCAGGTGGGGTTGGGATTCCAACCATTGGGCCCCATGGATGTTGCACTTCCCCTTACGACCACCTCGGCCAACTTGTCCCCAGAAGCTGACAAAGCCGCCCGGTTCATTGAACGGATCCAACATATTCACCAACAATTTCAGGATATTCTACAGAAGTCTAATGCCAAGTACAAGTAGCGCCATGATCAACATCGGGTGCCACATAAGTTTCAGTTGGGCGACAAAGTTTGGTTGCATTTGCAAAAAGAACGCCTTACAAGGCCCCATCGAAATCTTCTCCCACTCCGTTATGGGTCGTACACCATCACCAAGGCGATGGGTGAAAATTCTTTTGAGGTCAACATTCCCCCCTTCCTTGGTCTGCATCCAGTCTTCAACGTGGCTCTCCTTCGACCATATTTCCCACCACTATTAGACACCTCAGAGATAGCAGAGAAGTTGACACCAACAGATCTCAACCCTGACTGCCTACAACAAGCATCCATTGATCATATTGCAGACACACAGATCAAGGGCACTTGACATCAAAGGATCCAACTTTATCGAGTTGTCAAAGCAGGGCAGCTCCTACACCAAGGCAAGTGGCTCACCCGAGGCCAAATTCAGCAGAAATTTTCTCATCTGATGGGGGAACTCAACGCAATGGAGACCATTGCTTCCTAAGGAGGGAGGATTGATCTAGGTGGATATTGGTGGCCACCCACCTTTCCAACTGGCTCAAAACAGTTTTATGGCCACTTTGGTATTGTACTATTTTTGGCAGTTTTTTGGGTCCTGAACTTTCGGGGCCATTTTGAGGCCCTAAACGACCTTTTTTGGCAATTTGGGGGGCCAAGTGGTTTCCTCTAACATGAAATCCACCTTAGGTGGAAGTTGTAAATCTCGGATAGACATTTCGAACGGGATACCGAGTGCCCCAAAAGGAGATCGTATGCAAAAGTTACGACCCCGGGAAGTTTATGTACTAACTTACCCAAACGGGGCCCACATGACTTTTGGCGCTTCATCTCCTAGGGTTAGGTTGTTGGATGTCTAGGGTTTTTGACATTCCTGTTTATTGTAAAAGGCCTTGAGAGCCTCATTGTAACCATCTTCTTGCGAAATGAGCGCAGCCGTCACATCTCTTCTCAGAGATATGCCGCCACCATTCCAGCAAGCTTGTTTTCCGCTGCATTTTACAGTTCTAGCTTATTTCCTTATTGAATAGAAAACCAGTTTTACTGTATCTCTGTTATTATGTGTTAAGCATCTGATAATAATCTGTATTCATTTCGTTCTGCTCATAAAATCCGGATCAGGGAATATGATGAAGATCATTGTGAGGCACTTTTTTTGTTACTTGATCGGTTCAATATCTATTGGTTTGACATTTTCGACATTTAGTTTCTGATGCATATTTTCCATAATATATAAGATGGTCATTAGGGCATGCATTCATAACCTAATACTCCATTCCAATATCTTCCATAATGCCAAATAATTCTAGGTAAGTGAGGGATAAATTATTTGTTGGTGGTAATATAAATTCCCCTAACAATCTACAACATAAAAATAACTAGTTAATTTAAATAACAATAATCATAAATATTGCATCCATAATTTACACGATAATTAACACTAAAAATAGAGAAAATAGAATTTTATGTATTTATATGTGATGAATTATATTACATACCTTAGGATTTGTATGAGACAAGTGTTTGAAAAACCGTTATTGCCTTCAAGTTCACCAACAAAATTATATCAAAGAAAATATTTGTTCTTGAGCGTTCACAAGGTGGTTGTTGTGAATTCTCAATCAGAGGAACATCATGAATATCATCGAAGTTGTCCTCCATAGGAGAGTAGGTGTCATGGATAAATATATTTATCCCATCATCCTCAATTGTATCATTATCTATGTCATCTTATTCCATAGGATTAAATTGATGTTCCATATTCACTCCATCTTCCTCAAGTTGTACATTAATAGTATTTCTACTAGTTGTATTTGGCACATTATCTAACACACACCTAGGATGTTTTGTCTTTATAATTACAAACAATAAAATAAAATAAGTGTATATAAGAAAATGTAAAATGATAGAAAAATTTATAAATACAATCAATACAAATACATATTATAATGAAATTACCAAGAGATGATATTCATACCCCCCTTCAACATGTCCATACTGCCTACAATGTTTTTCAACTATTTCTTTTAAAAGTATTATTCTATTGAATCCTTTTCATAGAGTGAAAGGGAAATAACATTTTCCATCACCCTTTGCTTCCAATGTCTCCCTTAACCTAGCAAGTGTCCTTTCAATTTCTTTTGCAGTAATGTTATACAAAATTGTAATTACCTACTACAATAGAATCCACCGAAGCAATAAAATAAGTACAATCTACAAATATACTAGTATGATAAAAACATTAACTTTCAAAAAAGAAACATCTTTAAAACTATTTCCTACATAGATATGTGTGTCCCCAAATAAAATAGGGTCCAAGGGTTTGGTTGAACCCAATGTGGGTATTTAATAGATGGAGAAATATTAAAAATTTATAACCTTCAAAGTAAAAAATATGAGTTATGTAGATCGACACTTTGATGTGAAGCAAGTAGATAGAGAAAAGATCATTCCATTCGTCGAACAATGACCAAAAGAGTTTTTACGAACGTTTCACCTCAGACAAAAATGTTGAAGTACGTATTTATATAGTACTTCACTTCCATCAATGTTTCAATGAACATTGAACATGTCAATGTTGAGCATACCAGAAGTTAATGATAAATAAAGCATTATTACACTAGAAAACCTCGGTAGCTTATTGTATTGGAAGTTCGACAATATTGAGAATTTTGTTGTAAATATGATTATATGGAGGATTTCATCGTAAGAGAGACAATATCGAGGAGTTCATCATAAGATCGATGATAGTGATTTGTATGACAGACAATAATACAACACGCGTCAGAAGTCCGACAATGTCGAGAACTAAAAAAAAGAATTAAAAAAAATAGTAACTATGTAGTATTTTTTTATGATATGAATGAGTTTATTTGTATCATCACAATATGTTGTCAAAAATTGACCCCATATGTACTAGTGCTTCAACACTGGAAACAATAGCTTTCTTGTTTCTTCCCTTCTATTTTATGTGACTGCAAACTTCAACATTATGATTTTATTTTTTCTACTATTTCATGATGAGGGATTTTTTCCTAGGCATTGAATATTCAATCGCTTTATGTATCTATATATGGGGTGTTGGGAATATATTTCAATGGAATCACTTATTGCATTGGATGCAAATCATGTCCCAAAATTATCTCTATTGTTTAAAAAAACGATTTCATACTGTGTGAACTTAAAACTAAATTAATGTTTAAGGATTTTCGACGTTTTGATCCCTACTTTAGGATCATCCTCAGGAGACAACTAAGCCCAAATTTCAGAAGCAAGCTAACCATTCTCATATATACCAATGCAACATGTGCTCTTCCACTATATGTGCAAACTTCATGTCGACTACATTGTGGGATATTTTCGAAGGGTGTGTAATACCGAAATCCAAATATAACTTATCCTTGTGCCCTCATATCTGTTGAGACAATATTCTTTCATTTATATCTAAATATTTTCTCGTATTTTTGTTTTATTTAGGTTTTCTTGTTTTACAATAATTGTTACTTTTTTATGCAAATTTGGTGTTTTGTGAAATGGGAATGCTCAACTAAGTCTAACTTCTTAAACTTGTCATGCTTTAAGTCTGCAATATTTTCTTTAAACCTTAACTCTATGGATTTTCCCATTTCCCATATATATACCTTGCCACACAAACATGGAATGGAATAGACACCTTTGTATGATCTAGGCTTGATTGGGTCCTTTAATGAGTCCACCATTATCCCGGTCGAGTTAGGAGGCGTGAAGGTCACTCTAATGTTCCTTTTTCTCATGATCTTAGCTATTTTCTCTATAGTGCCTTTTATGTAAGGAAGTGATATCTTTAGTTTATTGTTGTCATCATCTTCTTCTTTTTTGTCACAAGGTCTTTTAGCATCAATGCACCTTTTTTTTTATAAGACAAAAAACCTTCTATTAACTATCAAAATACATATAATACAAAATTGAGAGGAAAAATTGTTAGAATATTTAGACACTTAGGAGTCATTTAAGATCAGCTTGTTATAATATATCTTTAGGTAAAGTGTGTTTCTTTAGTATTCATTTGTATATATGTAATCCGATGGTCACGATATGTTCTTCACATAGAGTGATCCAATGGTTCAACTTCTCCTCAATATTGATGACCATTGATCCATGGCTTAACACTCAATTGGTCCATGATATCTATTTAAAGAGCATGGAGGGTCATTTTATAGTTGATTGATTATGAGAAGCTCATATGTAACATTGTTTTCTTTTGCATAATTCAAATTTCCTCAAGTAACTATTTGGTTGGGGCCATGGAGAGTTTCCCTCTTCGAGGGTTTAAACCATGTAAAAACATCAGTGTGGTTATATGTGATATGTTTGTGTCAGCAGCTGCTCAAGGTTGTAACGCCCCATATTTTGACTAGGTGTGTTTATGATTTAGACACCTTTCACTTTATTTGCTTGTTATCTGTTCGACTCATCTAGACAGAGTGAACTATATTTTCGGCATGTTAGACATGATGATATGCTGCTACTATGTTTTGGATGTTACTATGTCCATGTTGATACTACAGTTATGATGTTACTATAATCATGCAGTTAGTAAGTTATGATTATCATGAGATTCTTTTATTTCATAATGACAGGGTATGTTTGATAATTGTCCTGGAGGAAATGTGATATATATGATGTGGTAATTATGTTGTGATCGATTTAATGATTTTATGTGATGAAATAAATGATGCTGACAATATGGATCAGACAATGATAGAATGGAAAATATATGTTTTAGTGTTTTCATTGATGAAATGTAAAATATATGGTGTTGTATGTGGATTCCATCCTATGATGAAATTGATAGAACTGTTATATTCCATACATACCTGTAATGTGATAAAATTGTGACGTGAAATAAAATGATGTTGATGATGTGGATCAATTGATGATCAAATGGAAATGCTTGTTATAAAATGTGTATTCTGTGGAATACTAACCTACAGGACAGAAGGGCTATGGGATAGCTGGATACTTGATCTGATATGCGGAGAAGAACCTATCCATGCAGTAAACCTTAGCAACCGAAATCGATGATACGATGACATGGACCGATAATCTCGATAGCAGCAAAGTATGATTTGATAAGGGCGTAGGCCCAGTATGTTGAGAGGGATGGATGTGTTTCCCACCCTATGTTCCTATGATACCCAAGGTCGTGGGAGGGCCGTGCTGAGACACGCTCCCCATGTAGTTTTGATGACGATGGGAAGATGCCTGCTAGGGGAGGATAGGTCCGATGTACAGTCGACGCTATCGCTCTCAGGTTCTATGTGGTCAGGTCAATGAGTCCGACATCCACTTTTGTACTAGCAGAGGAAGGATAGGGAGGATGTGGACGTAGGTTAGGATGGGAGGATATGATAGTTAGTACTGTTGAGGGTTGGGTATTCCTTGACCTGGAGTTAGTGGTAGTAGGTAGCTTCCCTTGCACCTGAATGATTGATCAAATGTAATCATAAAAATAACGAAATGAAATCTTAAAGGTTAACTGGTAAATAACCGATGATGTTTTAGTAATATTATGATGAATGTATACTTGTTCAGTTTGCATAAAGTATTATTAGTTTTAGTTAGCTGTTATGCATAGGATATATATATGACATATGTTTATAGTACATGTCTGTCTTGTGCATATGCTGGCCACGCATGCACATTATGCATATGCGCAATAATATTGGTTTACAACCTACTTATCAAGATTTAAAAATTTTATAAGTTATCATAGATAAGTCAATTAAGTATTTAGAGAATGACTTAATTAGTAAAAGAGTATCAAGTTCTAATGTGTAAAAGAAGTTAATTAGCCTTTGTATGTAACCATGGAATGAACGATTAAAATAAGTGTCATTTATTGCAAATACCCTCAAGTGAATGTGTCTTCAATATGAAATATAAAATTTAAACATTAATAATAGAAGAGTGTACTATCTAATTGTTGATCATGATTAATTAAACCATTAAAGTGTATTCCATTATTTATACCCAGAAGTACTATTTTGACACTTATCGAGTAAACAATTTCTAATTTCTATTCACAATTAATTTAATTCCTATTATTATTAATTATTATGTTATTATTGTTATTATTTAATTAATGATAATAATGATAATAATCCTTATATAAAGCATAGTGGATTGAATGATTTATTAAATAGATTATTCAATTAAATTAAGGGACAGAATCATTCCAAAATAAATTAAAAAGGATTTGTTTAAATAAATTATTGAATGATCCCACCGCTCGAGAGAAACTTGGGTGATTTAAAAATAATATATAATCCACCTTTTTACCTTAAAAAGGGGATGCATTAATGAATTGTACTTCCAAAGACCACGACAGCTAGGGCGGTGGAGTGATAAGGAAGTTTGACCTTATGAAGGAGGTGGATTCCTATAAAGAGGGGATTTTAACAAAGTAGTAAGGGGGTTATTGTGGGAGAACTGTGAGGATTATTTTTGTGAAAAAGGAGGAATGCCGAGGAGGGGGTTAACTCGATGCCGAGGAGGGGGTTAACTCGAAGCTTTGAGGAGGTGGGAAACTCAAAATAAAAGACTAAGGATGGGGTTAACTCAGCGAAATTTTACCATGGAAGGGTTCGATGGAAAGTTGCTGGCGGGATTATCGGTCTGTGGGCTCGGGGCTAGGAAATCCGTTGATTTCCTAGGGTCAGGAAGATAATAGCTGATCGGCAGGGTGGACACATCATTTCGGGTTGCTAAGGTAACCTACAGAATCCACTTCAAGAATCTTCTTACCTTACTGCAAATCTACGGGTCCAGGTATTTTACTGAACTAGCTGAAATAAATGGTATTTTCTTTTATTTGAAAATTATGCATGTTAAAAGAACAGAGTTGACATGAAAGATTTAAGTTTATGTTTATTTAAATTGTAGAGACATATAAACATTCAGATAATAGAGACATAGATGGTTGAATCTTTCCAGAAAACATAAGGGAAAAACTTAGTATTCACAGGAAAATACAAATAGAGAGCCAGTGCCGAGTAAGGGCACTGCAAAGGTGTTCATTATTTTAGAAATATCATGTGTATTCGAACATTGTATCAGAGCTCTTATGAACTTATGCTTATGTTGGTGATGTAGATCTTGAACCAATGTTGTTAATGATATCAAATAATTTTTAAATCTGATATTTTTGTGCATTTATGGGCTATGAGAGGTGGCCCATTGTGTATGTAGCATTGTTTCTAGTTGGAAACACTTTTCATTTCACTGAAGGTTTTTGTTTTCCCAAGAGACAGACATTTTACCATATCCAGAGGTATTTTTTTCACATGTGGTTCACAAACCCCCCATCGGGGCTGCTACATCCATGGTAAGAAATCACAGGGGGGCCACCCGAAGGGACCGCACCATGTTCACTTTGATTACAGAGATAACCCGGTGGGGACATCAAGTGAGGCCCTTATATAGCGATGTATAGCCACCCAAGGATTTGACCCCGAAATATTCTGCTCACAACTTACAGCACTCAACCACTTGATTTATCCCACTGGGCTCTACCATATCTAGAGGTATATTGTTTACAGTTACGCATTTTTATATTTATTTTCTCACATTCTTTCATATTTATGCTAGTTTTGGATTTATTTATAGTTTGATACCTTTTCAATATGCATATGCTCTTTGTCGTCCACTATGTGCAAACTCAACAAATTAGGAATAGAGTGGAAAGGGTTTTCCGTACTGGGTATGTTATTTGTCATGTGCTTAGGTGAACTTGGTAAACCAGAAGTAGTAAGAAAATTTGCATTTGTCGGAAGGCTAACCAAAGACTAACCCCAAATATGAAACATTTTTGTTTTAGAATTTTGTTTTTTTGTTTTTGGGTGGTTTTTTAAAGTGTCTTGCAGTCCAAAAAGCATGGTTTTTTGGGTAGGCATGTTCTCCCAACAACAACAACAACAACCCCACTATCCTCCATATTATTACTAAATATTTTTCTTAGCTCACTTGGTTGAAATTTACTTTAAAAATTAAGAGGTCTTGGGTTCAAGTCCTTTTTGTTCATTTTTGTAAAATTTCATGCAAACTTTAGGTTATAAAGTAACCATATTGTAAAAATGATTCCCACTTGTTTTATAAAAGTGGGACGCTTATTTTTAAGCAAGTTATTTGAAAAAGTGAGCTAATAGACCAAGTTAGTAAGGGGGTGGGGGGTTCCTTCTTGCATTTTTTATCTTTACCACATGGATCAACCCTTTCTTGCCACATGGCTCCTTGGATCCTCGTTATTCCTTTTCTTCAAAAGGGCATAACTTTGGCATCCAAATTCTGTTTTCAGTATGGTTTTTTTAAACCACATATTTTTTGGAGACATTTGCATCCAGACCATCAGTTTATGTTTTTATAGCCTGCATATCACAGTATGTCCACTTCCTGTGATATTATGCTTACCATTATCCCACAGGGGGTAGAGAAATTGGAAATGAGTAAATGAGATGATAAGTTGTAAATGGAAGTTCAAAAGTTCAAATCCCCATGGGTACTATCTTACAAAAAAACAAAAAAGATATTTTTCTTACCATTTCCAACTACTTTTCATGGAAATCCCATATGGAATATGTATTACAAAGTAGGGGACTTTACCGAATTACCTTGGGGGAATAAACTGAAGCTACTAATGATGATTAGAAAATAAAATGGACTAATAAATGTGATGAGGCTTGTGGATTAATGGGAATGTTAAATTATATTGATTTATGATTCCAATGATCAGGCATTAGTGAACCAGATACTAGCTTGGGAAAAGTTGGAAGCTTTGTTTGGTAAGCACAATAAGATTCCAGGTCACTAGCTTGAAAATGAGTTGATTGCCGTAAATCCAAGTGATTTCTCTTGCATTCAAGACTATCTAAGTACAAAACCCTTAGACTCTTAGTTGAAGAATGCAGCATAGCAAGGGAAGATAAGCAATGTATTTTTCATATTCTTTCCAATCTTGGTCCTGCCTATTTTGTTTTTGTATCTACATTGTATTCCAGGAAAGCATCTTTTGTGACTCACTAAATATAACCCACTCTTGAATCCTTTTGTGACTCATTGATTAGAGAGAAATATAAGCCCATACATATTGGAATAATTAGCAATGCCGATACATCTAGAAATCATTAGTCATAAGGAAAAGACCAAAAATACCAAGAAGCAACATCCTCGCAATAATAAACAAAACAAGGGTCCCAAACCCTCCAAGCTAGCTCATCCTTCCAAAAATGACAAAGGAACCAAATCGAAAGGTAAGAAGACTGAGCCGCATAGAAAATTTTGCAAGAAAGATAATCATGATTAATCAAAATGATTCAAGAAGATGGCAACCTTCTAAGATGCAATGAAGAAGCACAACATCAACCTTGATTCGTCTGCATAAGCTACATCTCAAGGAAATTCAATTTGTGCTTATGGTTTTTTCTTTAATGATTCTTCTTCTTCTTCTTCTTCTTCTTCTTCTTCGAATAAGTGGTTCATTGATTATGGAGCATCTTATCATATGGCTAAGGATAAAGCCATATTTTATACTATGGATGAATGTAACACCAAACAAATATTTGTTGGTGATGAAATATGTCTTAGTGTTGTAGGATCTTGAATAGTTTGGGTAGATGATGGTCAATTTAATGATGTACTATGTATTCCAAGAATTTCCTGCAATTTGTTGTCAGTCTATCAAATCACTCATAATTCTGGTGAAGGTGAGACTATAATTTTTACACCTTGTCAATTTGTAATCAATGATTTTAAAGATCCTAAGCATGTCCTAGCCACTGGAATTTTTAGTGATATTACCAAGTTGTACAATTTAAAAAATTTGGTTCATCACCTTTTCCCTTAGTTTTTGTTGCTCATAGTGATGACTTAAGCAAACTTTGGCATTAGATATTTGGACACTTAAATTATCGCTCATTGCAATAACTATGTAAAGAAAATATGTTAACAGTTCTTCTGGTGGTATATTACAACGATGGTGTTTGTTCTAGTTGTGTACTCAGGAAACATCATCGAGACAATTTTGACAAGTGTGCCTCTTGGCATGCCTTATCCCCCTTGCAGCTTGTGCATAGTGACTTGTGTGGTCCTCTCTCGTCTACTTCCTTTTCTGGTTTCAAATATTTCTTAACTTTAATTGAGGATTAATCTAGACATGTTGGTTTATTTCCTCAAACTTAAGAGAGAAGTATTTGACATGTTCTTGGCCTACAAGGCCCTTGTTTAAAAACAATCTAGTCATCAAATTATTAAATTAAGATCCGATAATGGGGGAGGAAATGTTAACAACAAGTTCACTACTTTCTACACTACATAGGGAATCCAACAACACACTGCTCCATATACACCATAACAAAATGGTGTAGTTGAAAGGAATAATCACACTCTAAAATAAATGGATAATTGTATGCTCTAAGCTAAGGGACTAAGCCTTCAATTTTGGGTTGAAGCCATAAATTGTGCAAATTGCATAGTTAATTGCATCCCCACTAAAAATTTACAATGTATCACACCAGAAGAAGCATGGAGTAAAATTAAACCTAATGTAAGTTACTTTTGTGTGTTTAGCAGTGAGGCATGGGCTCATATTCTTGGTGAAAATTGGAAATCATTGTAGCCTAAAAGTGAAAAGTGCATATTTGTTGGATATTCTGAAGATGTCAAAGGATATAGAATTATTTATCCACATTCTCATGAAATAATTATTTGAATAGATTTTAAATTTGATGAAAATATCTTGGCCTATGTATCTAATTTGATGTATGTGCCATCTATAGCCTGCAACCTATCTTCAACACTTGTTCCATCTTCTACTCCCAACCTCCTTGATAGTGTTCCTACTCTAACATATGATGATGATAGTGAGGATGAAAATCCACATCCACCTATTAATTTTCCTCCAGTTGCACCAGCATGACCGCTTTCTCTATGGATTCACTCAACATGCAAAGCGGCCGGTGATCTTGCTAGTGACCACAGAGATCAGCGTCGAACACGTTCTTAGTTCCAGCTAGCCACTTCTCTTTTTTCTCAAGTTTCAAAAATAATGACCCAAATAAATTTTCAAAATATTTAGGGAATCCATATTGGGACACATCTATGGATGAAGAATATCGTTCCTTAATGGCGAATGATACTTGGGATCTTGTACCTCTTCTGAAAGGAAGAAAACTTGTCAAATGTAAATGGGTATACAAACTAAGTATGCATTAGATGGAAGTGTTGAAATACCTAAGGCAAGGTTAGTTTCCAAAGTATTTTCCCAAGTTGAAGGAATTGACTACAATAAAACCTTTCCCCTTGTCGCCAAAATGAACTCCATCTTCCTTGTTCTTTCCCTTGTTTCCTTACATAAATGGGAGGTCCATCAAATGGATTTCAGGTACATGCCTTCATGTATTGGGATTTGTGGGAATAAATTTACATGAAACAACCTCTTGGTTATGTTCAGAATGACTCTAGCCTTGTCTATCACCTTAAAAAATCCCTATATGGCCTTAATCAATCATCTCAATCCTAGTATGAAAAAATGGATATAGCTTTCTCCTTGACATTGGTTTTTCTAGATACCATTATGACCCCAATGTATATACCAAGAAATTAGGGAACCATCTCATCATCCTTGTTATTTTTGTTGATGACCTTATTCTTACTGGTAGTGACCATAAACTTTTAAGCCATGTGAAATCTAGTCTTAAGAAGAAATTTGAAATGATATACTTAGGAAATTTGCATTATTTTTTTGGACTCCAAGTATTTCAAATCAAATAAGGAATCTTTATTTATCCGTATAAGTATGCTTTCGACCTTCTTTGTCACTTTCACATGGAAGATTGTAAACTAGCCCCATCTCCTTTCCATTCTAGAGTCAAACTTTCTACCACTTGCACTTCACCCGAGGTAGATGCCACCTTGTTTTGTCAACTTGGTGGCAGTATCTTATACTTGACTCATACACATCCTAATATTTCCTTTGTTGTTGGTCTTGCTTCTTGCTATATGAAAACACCCCATGAAATCCATTGGAAAGAAGCAAAAGTGATACTTTGATATATTCAAGGTACAGTTTAGTTTTAGATTCATTACAGTTCAGGGGGGGCTCCTTTGTTGGTTGGTTTCAATTATTCAAATTGGGATGGAAATCCTAATGATATGAATTCTACTACAAGTTATGTTTTCTGTCTTGATTTTGGACCTATTACTCGGGCTTGTAAGAAAAAAAAATATCTTTCTCTTTCTTCAGCAAATGCAGAGTATCAAGCTGCAGTTAATGCAAATCAAGAAGCTTTGTGGATTTGGTAGATTCTCAAGGTGTTCATTATTTTGTAAATATCCTATGTATTAGAACAGAGATTGGATTCCCGATTCAGAAACTAGACCAACCCAAAAATTCCGATATATCTAAGTACTATGCTAGTAAAAATTATCAACATGAGGCCTTCCTATGAGGGAAACCAGACCGAAACACAATTCATTTGCATGTATACATAGCATAAAATGATCTAGATTTATGTGAGACGTAAAATGAAAGAGCATATATAGAACCACATCCACAGATATATTGTAGCAAACACAGTGATACGGTAAACTCAAATTCTAGTAAGTCAATGAAACAGAACAAACTATAAAATAAAAGTAGCTAGAATGGTGGTATCTTTATCTCTGAGAAGAGATTTGGAGGCTAAGCTCATTTGTCACAAGTTGATTACAAAATGAAGCCGAAGGGCCTTTTTATCATAAGCATGAAGTAAAAATCCTTACACATCCAAAAACCTAACCCTGGAAGATGAACTATAAAAAGGTTTGTGGGACGCGAGGTGGTTAGTTGATGTGTCAACTTCATGGGGGCATAACTTTTTCATATGATCTTCATTTAGGGCTCTCAGTATCCCATTGGAAATGTCTAGCTGAGAAGTACACATTTTTCCTATCCAAACTAACTTCAACTACATGTAGACTATGGAATCACCAAAAATATTCATTTATGGCCTCAAAACGACCCTTGAAGTTTTGGGCCTGAAAAACCCTAAAAATCTACCAAACTAGAAAAAAAAATTGAGCCATTGAAATAGGTGGGTGGCCACCGATATCCATTTGGATCAGTCCTCCTCCCTTAGGAATCAATGGTATCCATTGTTTTAAGTTCCTGCATCGTATGGGGAAACTTCTACTAAATTTGACTCCTAGTGAGCCACTTGCCTTGGTGGAGAAGTTGCCCTACTTTGGACCTGATAGAGTTGAAAGCATTATTAGAGAGTTCCCTTCACCTGCATATCCATGATCCAATCAACTATATCCTAATCCAAATAAGAAGGGTTGATTTATTACGGTGCCAACTGCTCTTCCACCTCGAAGGTTTCCAACAACGGTGGAAAATATGGGAGAAGGAGCTCCACATTAAATATCGGGTGCAGGCCAAGAAAGGGAGGAATGATTAATTCGTAGGCATTATCACCAACTACCTTGGTGATGGTGTATGCCCCATATCGAAGTGGATGAAGATTATAATGAGGTCCCATGAGCTGTTATTTCTGCAAATGCAACCAAATCTTATCACCCACCTGAAATTTGTGTGGAACTCGATGTTGGTCATATCACTACTTGTAATTGGAAATGGATTTATATAGAGTGTCATGGACTTGCTGACATATGTGTTGAATTCATTCAATAAATTGAGTGGCCTTGTCCGCATCGATGCAAGAAAGGGCATATTCCTCTTGTATTGAGGAAATGGGAAAAACTACATAAATCGAATCCAATGTTTGGAATCCCAAGCACACCTGGAAAGGGTTGTGTCAAGTAGAGTCATGAAGGGATATATTGTATCTATATTCCCATGTGAGGGGATGTTTAGAATTGTACATCCTTAGAATATGCACAATCATCCTATTGAACACCTTTGTATGCCCATCGGTTTGGGGATGGAAGGAAATTGATTGGGTGAGTTTGGTTTCCATTAGTGGCCATAGGCTAGACTAGAATATGTTCAAGAATATACTACCCCGATCCAAAACTTTAGTATGCGGTATCTCGAAATGAACCCAAACACGTTCAAAGAAGAGTCTAGGAGTGGCGTCGACGATGATGATCTTTTTGCAGGCTATCAAAATGGACATCATAGAGAAACGATCCACGACCACAAACACCAATTCATTACCATGCTTTGTTGAAGGTAGTCTTGAATTCTAGTCCATGGATATTGATGCACAAGGGCCATTGAAAGTAGGAAAAGGGGTGTACAACCCTTTCTTCTTAATGGTAGGTTTCTCGATGGCACAGGAAGCGCATGATTTGATATAATTGTCAATGTCTTGTCAGGGATTTGTCCAATAAAATTAATTCCATAATACCGCTACGGTATTTTTTATTCCAACTAAGTCCTCTTCCACCCGACTATAATGTGCTTCCCAAATCACCTTCACACGCTCACTTGAAGGAACACAGAGATGGCCCAGATGGAATAATATTCCTTACTGGAGATGAAATTCTTCCACTAAGGTTCCTGCACATAATTCTCAATAGGTGGAAGCAAACTCAACATCCTTTTCATATAGTTGAGACCACCCAGAGGTCTCATAGCCCCAAGAGTTTAGCACCGTAGTCAAGGCTCCCACTGGAGGTCGTCTAAGGATATCGGGGACTCGATTGGTGATACCCTTCTTATACTTTTTTTTTAATGTGGAATTGTTGCAATTATGTGGAACACTTTTTGTGGCGATCATTATGCAAATTCCCTTGTGTTTGCATGAACTATAGGGGCTTGTGATCAGTGTGGATGACCATCTTGTTGCCAAGAATTTAATGCTTCCATTGGTGGCAAGCTTGGACAATAGAATACATTTCGTTATCATGGGTGGGGTATTTTTGGACTTCATCTAAGAGTATCTCATTGTGATATGCCATCGGATGGCCATGTTGAGTGAGGAGTGCTCCAATAGCATAGTCCGAAGAAACTTTCTCAATGTTGCAGATCTAGGAAGATAAGGACGGGTGTCGAACATAATCATTTCTTCAAATCCTCAAGTACTTTTTGTTGTGAATTGGATAAAAAAACCTTGACCTTAGATCCTCCTTTTTTCACCTATATAAGGGGACAAGTAATATGAGATATTCCCAACACAAATCTTAGATAGAATTTGGCAAGGCCTTGGAAGATTCGAAGCTTTGTGAGAGTCGTCGAGGTTGAATAGACGTGAATGGATTGGATATTTTATGGATCCACATGCACACCATGTTCATCCATGATGTATCCCAAATACTGCATTATTTCCATTCCAAATGAGCACTTCTCTAGATTGGTGTATAACTTGTGTCATCGCGGAATGTTGAGGACCTAATGAATATGTTGCAAATGTTCTAACGACATTCTATTGTAGATGAGGATGTCATCTAGATATACGACCACAAAATAGCTGGTGAATGGATGGATAATATCATCCATCATCCTCATGAAATTTCCTAGAGCATTAATCAAGCTGAAAGGCATGACCAACCATTAGAAAAGGCCTTCTCAAGATTTGAAGGTCGTCTTCCAAACATCGATCGGCTTAATTGGTACATGATGATAGTCATACTTTAGATCAATCTTACTAAAATACTTGGCACCCTTGACTTGGTCGAGAAGGTCATTGATACGGGGAATGGGATAACAATTCTGGACTGTGGTTTTTTTCAGAGCTTTGTAATCAATACATAGTCGTCAATTCTCATCTTTCTTATGCATGAGCACATTTGGGTTCCCACAAGGTGAGGAACTTGGTCAAATGTCGTCCTTTTGCATTATATATTGAATCTGACGCCTGATTTATACATTTTCCATTAGGAGACGTTGTATACTATCCCATTAGGTAAAGGCTCCCCAGATATCAAATCAATTGATTGTTTGACCTGGAAATGTAATGGCACCCCGGCAGGTGTGGTGAAGATATCTATGTGTGCTTCCATGATCTTGTCCACCTGCTTCTAATGTATAGAGACACTGTGTGGAGGTGGTGGATGTTGTTGTGATATTCCGTTCACCTTTAGAGCGAATCATGAAGAGGAAAAATTTCCCAATCTGGGATATTACCTTCTTGCATTGCTTAGATGTGATCAGAGACACTACATTAGGGGGGATTTCCTCTGGGATCCTGTAGATTTGATTTCCCAAAGTAATAATGACACTACAAGGTCTATATTCATACACAACACAATGCTTTCACATATATGGTTGTCCTAAAATAATATCACAAACTCCGAGTGGGGATACATCGCACATTAACTCATCTTTTAAGGATTTGATGCCATAGGGTAGGCGGTATTGTTGACTAACGTAGATGTCTCATCCTTGGTTGAGCCACCCAAATTTGTAGGGTTGCGGGTGTGATGTTGTTGGAAATTCCAACCGTTTGATTACCTCTATAAAATCAATATTCTTTTGGCTTTCGATGTTAACAATGAAATGTAGTGGAGTTCCTTTTACCCACATATGCGAGTGGAAAAGGTGCTCACCTTTCTCTGGAGCCTCTAGATCATCGGGATACATATTTGTGGTTTTGGTGATGATGTTGGGTTATACACCAATGATCTGCTTCCCTCTGTATGTGACTACAACACTAGGTTCTGAATTAGAGTCAAAACTAGGATCTAAATCTGAAGCTTTGATCTCGGCCACCAATAACTGCTTTGAGTAACATTCATCAATGTTGTGTCAGGATATCTTATGTAACTTGCACCATTTCACAATGTCCTTCCTTGTTTTCTTGTTCCCCTTCTTTGCTTGTGTCTAGGACTGGTTATCTTGGTGTTGGTTGTTCTTATTATGTACTTTTTTCTGCAAGATAGGGTTTCCCTTGCATTGCTTCTTCGGTGGATTCACGGGCCCAAAATCCTACTTGTTATTCTACTTTAATTTTTGCTTAATCTTGATAGCATATCGATAAGTGGCTCCCAGTGTCGAAATGTCCAAAAACTCAATTTCGATTTGGATGTACTTATGTAGTCCACCATGATATTTTAGAACCAGATTCCACTTGGAATATTTGATACTCATATTAGTGCACAAGGTATGGAAGGAATTTGTGAAATCTATCACTGTTTGGTCCCTCTCTTGATGCATTGTGGTCCATCTCATGTACTGGTCATCATAGTTTTCCATAGGGTAATATGTTTCCTTAATATCATCTATAAAAGAGTCTCGGGTTGGATTGGCCTCAAATATTCTACAATCCTCTATTAGGTTTGCTCACAATACATTTCCCACCAATTTTTGACATGGAGGAATCCTTAAGGAGCGCAAAGGTGATATTTTTACTGTTAGAAAAATTGTGGACAGAGAAATACCCTTCTAGCCGACTCAACCAATTATCTAGGGAATCAACATTGATATGGACTTCAAATAAATGGATATAAGAGTTAACTTGTACCTTGAAGGGTGTGTCTCCTTCAAAATGACTTCTTAATGATTCCTTCATAGTGGTCGGCATCCGTTGAAGGATTTGGGAAAAATTGTCCATCATCTCCTTCCTCTATCATGCGAGGGCTTCCTCAAGCAATACCTTGATAGGATATTCTTCTTCTTCTTCTTATCTCTTTTCCTTGTCCATGGAAAGAAAATTGGGTTTTCAAGGGTGGTCTTTCTCAATTTAAACTAATTCAAGACCCAACTATCTATATCTTGACCTCGTCAGGGACACAGGGACATGCACAAATAAATAACAAAAGAGAAGGCTGCTCTGATACCATTGATCCGAGTTTATGTGAGAAACAAAATGAAAGAGCATATATATAACCACACACACACACACACACACACACATATATATATATTACAGTAAACACAATGATATAGTAAACTCAAATTCCATTAAGTCAATGAAACAAAACAGAGTGTAAAATAAAAGCAGTTAGAATGGTGGTAGGTTTATCTCTAAGATGAGATGTGACATGAATTCTCATTCATCAAAAGATGATTGCAAAAGGAGGCTGAAGGGCCTTTTTATCATAAGAATGAAGGAAAAATCCCTAAATATCCCAAAACCTAACCCTAGGAGATGAACCATAAAAAAATTTGTGAGCCCTGAGGTGGTTAGTTGATCCTAGGGGCATAAATTTTGCATACTCTCTCTGTTTAGGGCGCTCGATATCCCATTGTAAATGCCTAGCCGAGAAGTAAATATTTCCCCCATTCAGATTGTAGCATCACCAAAACATGTTGTTTAGGGCCTCAAAATGGCCCCGAAGGTTTTGGGATAAAAAACCGTAAAACAACTACCAAACTATAAGAAACTATTTTGAGCCAATGGCATAGGTGGGTGGACATCGATATCCATCTAGATGATAATACCAGCACAAGGAAAATAGGACCTACCCTCAAAAAGGAAATCAAGTTCACCAAAATATCAAAATATTGACAATGTCTATATCCATAACTAGAGAAATAAACTGGAGCAAAACAAAATTAACAAGAGCTACCATAATTAAGCTGGATCAACATCACCTGAGTAAACCACAATGTGATATGCTTGCAAACTTTCACCAACTCCCTACACCATAAAATAACAAGTGCCAATCCCTTCCACCATATTGTCAAGTTGCGCACCTATAATCCACAATATTTCCCATCATCATCTCATAATACTCCAACAAAACCAACATGCCCGATATTTCCTTCTGTAATTCCATGAAATTTAAGTTTAAGAAATCTTGGAGGAGGGGGACTCCATTTGGAAGGGTTGGGTATGGTGACTCAAGCCTACTTGGGAGTTCGATGTCTCTTTAAAGAAGGCAAGTTCCAAGCTTGCAAAGTGATGTGCTTGTGTAGGTTTAGTTGAAAGTATTGATATGAGCACTAATATAATTGGAGTGTTTCATGTATATGAACCTATAGAGATGCCCAGATCACTTAATTACCTTGACTTTAATCATAAAAATTATTTGATTCCTTTCTTTTCATATTTCTCAGACTAATAAACCTTGGAAAGAGCTATCACAGAAAATTTAGGTTGGCATTATTGAATGGATAAATAGTCCAATTGTTGATGGTGAGAGTGGGGTTTCCATTGACATAGTTAGACCAACTAAAAATTACGGCACTCTTATCCCATAATTTTGAGGCAAAGGGGCATAGATCTAGTAGGTGCCCAATTTTTTCCTCCCCTTTCCTGCAAAATGGGCACATTAATGGTCCATAAAATCCTCTATTAAGAATATTGTCCCATGTTAGCATGCCACCCTTGACAAGAACCCATTGGAAGGTATTTATTTTGGGTCAAAGGTTACCATTCCATATATTTTTCCAGACCAGATCCCGGGGGATATTCTTATGATCAATTTCTATGGAGTAGGCCTCTTTGACACTAAAATTGTCACTTGATCCTTTCCAAGTTTCTTCTTGATAAATATATCCTAAAGTTCCTCCCAAATAACTGATTTGTTCTCCTAAATTTCATTTGGAGGCCATGTATCAGGAGGTATCCATATTTTGAATTCAGTTTCTTTACCATTGATACAATAATGGAAAAAATTTGAGATACCAATATTTTCTAGTTGGAGATTTGTGTTGGGAAGAGGAACCATGCTCGAGAGATTGGGCATCTATTTCCAGGATTTGTCCCAAAATAGGGTTTTTCTTCCATCTTTAATCTCCCAAAAAAATTCTATTGCATTAAGGATCTATTCTGTGAGGCCATTTTCCAAACTAGAGAGCCCTCTTCTTCCTCCGGGAATATTATATGATCCCATTTTTTTCAGTTCGCGAATATACTTTTTATGCCATAAGGTTTCCCATGGTTCTGATAAGTGGTAACCCAACGCCACAATTTATTTGGTACAAGAAGGTTTATCATTACCTTTGGATCTCTAAGGTCCAATCCTCATACAACTTTGGGAAGGAAACGAGTTTCCCACTTTACTAGATCCCATATGCGATGAATATATGTTCCTCCCCATAGGAAGGTTCTCTGTAAATTGTGAAAGACTTTGATGACTGATTTTAGAGTAGATAGGGTCGAAAAGAGATATAAACGGATGGTATGTAGCACCGCTTTGATTATGATTATTTTGCTAGAAAATTTGGGGATCTGAAAGTCCAACTATATAGTTTCTTTGCAAGCTTGGCAAGGATATCCTCCCATGAAGAATGATGAAGCATGTAGTGTATAGGAGCACATGAGTATTTGGATGGAAGGGAGATTCCAAGGAAATCTAAAATGCAAGAAATATTTCTCTTTGTAGAAGGAGTGTTGAAGAAGAAGATTTGTGATTTTCTTTCAGTGATGGAGGTGCCTAAAGCTTCCAAGAAAAGGAGGATCACATATTTTATAGCTCAGCCATATCTCATCAAAGAGTGGCACATTGGAAAAGTATCATCCACAAATTATTGGTGAGTATGGGAATTTCTATGAGGATAGAAAGAAAGGCCTTTGATCTCATGTCAATCAAACCATGGTAGAAATGGTTTAGTAAGGCCTTCCTCCATTAGAATGATGAGGAATGGTGAGAGCGGGTAACCCTACCTAATTCCTCTAGAGGGTTTAAAAGGTGTTGAGGGTGATCCATTAACAATATGGAAAAAAAATATATAAGAAAGTTAGAGCCATAATCCATGTGATCCAATCCGGGCTAAAACCAAAGGCTAAGAGCATATCCCTAATGTATTCCCAACTAATCTTGTCAAAATATTTTGACATGTTGATTTTTATCAGCATGCCGATATTTTAGTATTTTTGAGGGAATAAATTAATTCATGAGATAATATAATACCGTTATTTTTCTACCCTAAACATAACTAGACTTCTCTGGCAAAATTAGTTGAGGGAGCAACGGTTTAAGACGATTTTCCAACAATTCTATAATAATTTTGTACAAAACATTACAAAGGGAAAAGGGATGAAATTTACCTAGAGTTGTAGGGATTATTCTATGTAGGGATAAGTGAGAGAAATGTTGAGTTGAGCGTCATTAGTACTCCTTTGGTGACACAAGATTCCTAAAAAATTTCCCAATCCTCTTCTTTGACTCTATCCCAGCAATAGTCGATAACATATATAGTGAATCCATCTAGTACTCAAGATTTTCCCACTACCATTTTTTGGATTAATTGTTCAACTTCCGTCATCTCTATTGGCCTCATCAAGATATCATTTTGGACTTGTGTAACTAAGGAGTGGATTTGTCACATTATGGTGTTGATCGCTTCAGTTCTATCGGGTTTAGGATTAGATAGAAGGATTTTAAAATAATTGACCAACTCGTGCTCGATCTATTTATATTTGGTGACGACCTACCCCTGGTCATTTTTTAGTTCTATAATTCGGTTTATTTTCCTATGTTGCACTACGGATCGATTGAAGAAGATTGAATTAAATTATCCTCCTCGTGGACTTTTCACTCTTGATTTGTGTTTCTAGATCATATCCTCCTGCTTATCCCATTCCTCAATCTGTGCTTAAAATCGAGCTTCTTCTTTAATTATTGCCTCTAAAGATACTAAGTTGATTATTTCCTATCGAAGTTGGATCATGCTTTCATCAAGTATTTTGTTTTCATAAAAAATGTTTCTGGAGACGTCCTTGTTCCATCTCTTTAACTTGACTTTGAGGATTTTAAGATTTTGTTGTAATCTAAACATCTTACTTCCTCTTAGGACTTCAATCGCATCCCACTAGTTTTGTATCAACTCTTGAAATCAGGATGGTTGAGCCATAATTTATCAAATATAAAAGTACATTTGAATGAACCCATACCTTATGCCTCTAAAAGTAGATCATCCAATGATAAGATCCAGTTGCAGGTAAAATTTTGGTTGTAAGTGTTAAATGTACAGCATGAGGAGACATTCTCCAAACCAATCTTGTGCAGCCAAGATTGATCCTCTCGTATAGAGGTGAGCACTTCGATTGCCTTCCATGTAAAGGTTATTCCTCCCATATAGAGGTAATTGATCAATGAAAGTAATGATGTTGTAAATTATTGTTGAACAAGGCTCTGGACTTCTGTGTCAAGTCATGATTTTCATGTGAACCTTCCATATAAAGGTATCCATGGGATGGACCTCCTGTATAGAGGTGGACCTTCCGTATAAAGGTCATGCTTTACTTGTTAAAGGCATTTAATGTTGTGTGATATATTATAAACCATGATCACCATTTGATATTAAGTCTCCTTTAGAGATTGATCACCTCTAAAGTGAATTACTTCAACATATGATCATTTGGTCTGGAATAATATAATATGATCACAGCATCCGATAATTCTTCATAGTATAATGTAATGTGATGGATAATTAAAGCTAGCCATATTGACCATGCAATAAAACATAAAGAAATAAAGATAAATGCATAGAGAAAAAGAGAATTCAAATTGATCATGAGATGAGTAAGTGAAATCGAATTGTCAAGCTCTAGTTAAAGCCCCAATGTATGCCTCAGTTAACTAAATAACTCACATGGTCACTACAAGTAAATAAATCAACATGATTTCAGTTAACTAAGTGTTAAATATGGACTAGTTAACTAAAGTGTTTTCACTTTAGTTAAACTAAAAGACGACACTTCAGTAAATCAAGGATGGCTCGAATTGATCACTACAGTGATGTTATTAAGAAAGAATCAATTTAAAGAGAGTTAACTAAGTAACAATAAAGAAGATCTAGTTAACTAGGTGTTATTGCATGATGACACTTATGTTAAACTAAAATATGACACTTGAGTTGTGACACTTGCATGATGGCACTTAAGTTAGCCACCTAACTAATTGGGAAAGCTTTCAGTTGAGAGGCGATTTCATCCTAAGAGAAAGTTCAGTGAGATAAAGCACTGCATGCGAAGTGGAGCACACTTCTTCATGCAATATTGATACATCCAGTCTGAGGGTGAGTTCATCCTGAAGTTAGAAGAAGTTGATGCATGAGAAGAATGTATAAATATGTTATACAGGATTGATGAATTCAATGTGAAATGAATTCTCGTCTCCCTTGAAGACAAGGCGCTTCTCTTTGTGTAGGTTATTGTTCTTGATTGTTATCGATGTGCTGGATGCATTGGAAAACACATATGAGTGATCGCTCTTCTCTATTGCTTATGTATCTTCATCGAGAGTGTTTGGTGATCTCTTATCTTCTAAAATCAATATTCTATGTTGTAAAAGAAAGACACTCTCTTCTATACATTATATTATACTAAGAAGAGTTGCTAGGGTTTTTGTTCTCATTGTTTTGAGGATTTTCCCACGGTATATCTTGTGTTATGGTGTTGATGTATTTGTAACTTTGGAATGTATTTCATATATGTATATTGTATTCCTATAGAGATGTTATTATTCCTCTATATGGAAGTGTTTGTATTCCTATAGAGATTTTATTATTCCTCTACACGGAAGTGTTTGTATTCCTATAGAGATGTTATTATTCCTCTATATGGAAGTGTCGTCATTTATATTGTAAGTCTCATAACGTATACTTGATGGGTTATTAGACCACCTTGTTGGGGTCGGCCCTGTATAAGTCATGTGGGTTAAAGGTTTATTAGACCACCCTATTGGGGGTCGGCCCTATCATTATTATGTTATGTGGTTAAGTTAAGGCCGACCTAGTAAAGGTTATTAGGAAAGTCAAGTCAAGTATAAATAGAGTGCGGGAGGCACTCTATTTGATCATTCACTTTCTCACTCATACTCTCATTGGAGAGTGGCGCACTTATGGAGGAGGAAAAGCTGTTGCTAGGAGAATTCGATCTCTTATGCTTGGGTTGTTCAATGCTCGATCTATATTTGAGGAAGTTGTGGGATTTTTCACCTTTATGGTTTTCCCCAGTGAAACTCAGTGTCTCTTGTGTGCTTGCATTATTGTGTCCATGATTGATATGCTGTAGATATGATGTAGATATGATGTACATGTTATTCTCTCAGTTAAGATCCTAGATCAGATTGAAGTAAATTCTGAAAAACTAACATGGTATCAGAGCTAGCCCGAAAGAAGGCATGGTATGGCATTTATGACACTTATTGCACTTGCTAAGCTAGGGCTTGATATAGAAAAAACCAATCATCATAGAAATTTCGCTATAAATCCATTTTGGAAACGTTTCAAGATTTGAAACTTTTCCAGGTCGAATATAAGATCCCAATGTACCTTGTGTCCAAAGCACAACTTCTAATTCATTGTACTTTATGTTTTATGATCTGTACAATCTAGGGTTTCTGCCTCTTCCAAATCTCAGTCATAAACAGGTGACCTAGGAAAAAAGGTCACAACTTGGGATAGGAAGCTCCAAATTAAATTTTATAAAAAGTGAAAGGTAGGGCATGGACTTTAATTTCATGGGCCGAAGGTTCAGAGGCCTAAATTGAACCAGTGACATGTGGCACTCCATACAAGTTAGCTCTCTGGTTTTATCCCAAAAACAAGCTACGTTGCGACACTTGGCATAAATATCTCTTAGAGAATCCATTTGAGGTCAGACCTGTGGAGTTGGAAAGTTAACAGGTCAGGCTACCACAGGTAGAATTTTTAGACCATATAGATCTGAAATTTCGGAGTTACACCAGAAACAATCAGGTGCATATTTCTGTCAAAACGGAATTGGATTTTGAGCACCTTCATTCATGGCTCTAGGAATTTAGGGTTTCAAAGAATGTTGGAATTTTTTGTATCAGAGACCATGGCTGGATACTCCTCATCAAAATTGAAATTTAGAGACCAAGATCAAATTTTTTGGTTGGGTAGAAGTCCAAACTTGATCAAACCCTAGTTCAGGACTTTGATCGGAAAAGTGAAAAATTAGGGCTTCTGCAAAAATGGGAATTTTTGAAATCTGTGACCATAGATGGAAGCTCCTTGGAAAAATCGAAGTTTAGAGTTTTGGATCAAACTATTTGGTTGGGTGAAGCTCTGGGAAACTCAAACCCTAATTCAAGGTCCTCCCAAGTGAATCCAAATCTAAAAGGCAATTTTGAGGGGTGAAACTTTGCAGTTTTCAAATTCTGAGTATACCAGCTTGACCAACTCAGAAAGGTGCATCTTTCTATCCTTTCAGAAGTTTGAATTTTTAGGGTTTCTCTGAAAAACCTTAATCTAGATCCAGATCCAGTTTCTGCAAATCAAAGTGGATTGGGTTAATCCTAGAAGAGAATGGATTAGTCACCTGCATAAGTGAAGAAGTTCATGTTTCAGAGGAAGTTGAGGCTAATTCCTTACATAAGAAGATTACAAGCAATCTCGACAGGTATGACTTATCCAAGTATGTTTCGAGATCTTTTCATGATTAATTTTATGGTATGTTTGTCTTCATTAAGGTTAGTACAATCTTGATTAACTTTAGACTTGTTGTATCACCTTAATAAAATTATGAATGCAGATATTCATTGATTAGGCTTTTGGCACTTATGATTGTTCTAATGCATTGTGGTGTTGTATGAGGTTGTTGTTGTCTGCTAACATGAAAGGTACATCAAGAAATACAAATCATGTTCTAGTTCAAGAACATATGACCATGGTGACATGAAGACAAAGATTCATCCATTGTCATGGATCACATAGAAGCTCTACTTACGAGGTATGTATAATTTGGTTCTACAATGCTTAACCTATGATATATGCAGGTTACTAGCACAAGTCATTGAAGAAAACAAGAAGACATCATGTGGGTATGTTAGACATAACTAACTAACACATTAATCCAGGTATGTTTTTCCTATATCAAGTTAGAATCCTACCTTGTGATAGGATCTCTTATATAAGTATACTTGGTATGATTGATAATGATTATTCATGAAGCTATAGGTTTGAGTAATCATGGGTTTAGGTATATTATGTTTCTTACTTTAATCGGTGATATGACTAACCAGAAGAGTCCTATGGTCAAATAAGAATTTGCATGAGTAAAGGAAGTACTCCCTGAAACCTTGAATACTAGTGCTTGTTATAAATTATCTGTGTATGAAATGATCTTGACCATACATGTTTAAGATTACTTAGAATCATAATGTTTTATAGTATTGAGATTATACTAATGAATGTATGATTGTGTATGAGAACTCAAGGATAAGTGATCGAGGATGGATATAAGTTCAAGGACAAGTAATCCAGTAAGCAAAGATCAAGAGGGAGCACACTCCAGTAGTTCCTGCAAGGAAGCAAATATTGAGAGAGAGTCCACCCTACAACCAAACAAAGATAAGTATTTCAATTATCATTTCTTGCATACTTGTTTGTTTAAATAATATTGCTCAATGATGTATATGCTTATGTTCCCAAACTTAGGTTGTGTATTATGAATATTAGAAAAATTGCATTAATGAACAATATACTACTAATACGCATGAATGGGTAAGTGGCTTATGGCACTGTACAACATTCCATTGCTACTTATCTAGAATGAAACCTCTTTGCTGACATGTTGGGAGTTGCGCACACTCTTAACAATGTTCTGGTAGAGATTGGAAGGCATCTAGAAAGTTACGGGATATGGATAAATGTTGTATTGAAGCATTGGCTAAAATAATTGCATGATTGTATGACATATTTCTTTACATGTAAGAATTTGTTCTGAAAACTATGAGATGTATCTAATCATGCAATTTAACTTGTCTTGTAGGAAATATCGTATACGAGCACCTACAAAAGGACTACAACATTTGTTCCAGCAACAAAGTTATCTATTGAAGATATTGAAGCTCCCGGGATCTAGGATGAAGTAATGGAAGAATGCCATGATCCTTTGATCATGAAGAATGATGTTTGGGATGTGGTCCCAAGACCAGATGGGAAGTCTGTGGTGACTTCCAAGTGGATCTATAAGATCAAGCATGCTGCAGATGGTAGCATAAAAAAATATAAGGCAAGGTTTGTAGCTCGTGGCTTCTCCCATAAAGAAGGGATTGATTATGAAGAGACTTTTGCTCCTGTAGCCAGATACACTTCCATTAGATCAGTACTTGCTCTGGATGCAGTGATGAAATGGAAGGTACACCAAATGGATGTCAAGACAGCTTTCTTGAATGGTGTAGTTGAGGAGGAAGAGTATGTGGAGCAACCACTTGGTTTTGAGACACATGACACAGAGTCATATATGTGCAGGTTGAAAAAGTCCTTGTATGGCTTGAAGCAAGCTCCTAGGACTTGGTGAGGATAGGTTGATTTCCGACACGAAGAGGAAGCTTGCTGTCGAGTTCGAGATGAAGGACTTGGGTATGATGCACTACTTTCTTGGTATGGAGGTGTGGCAGAGTGCAGATGGAATCTTCCTTGGACAAGGGAAGTATGCAATAGAGATCCTGAAGAGGTTCAGGATGATGGACTGCAAGGCCATGGCCACACCCATGGCATCGAACCTAAATCTTCTGTGTGATGCTTCATCTGATTCGGTTGATGCTATGATGTATCGTCAGATGATTGGGTCCTTGATGTACCTGACGAATACAAGAACAATTATCTGCTTTGTAGTGAACACCTTGAGCCAGTACTTGACAGATCCGAGACATGTTCACCTAGTTCCTGTAAAGCATATTCTAAGGTACCTGAAGGGTACAATTGATTATGGGCTCAAGTATGATGCGAATCAAAAGTTTAACCTATAGGGTTATGTTGATTCAGACTGGGCAGGCAGTGCTGCATATAGGAAGAGCACTTCAGGGTGTTGGTTCAGTATGGGATCAGATGTGATCTCTTGGTTTAGCAGGAAGCAGTCCTGCGTAGCACTGAGTACAGTCGAAGCAGAGTATGTTGCAGCTTGTTCGGCTAGTTGTGAGGAAGTATGGATGAGGAATTTATTGTATGAGTTATTTGATCTCCCGTTGGATGCTATTGGTATCTTCTGTGACAACCAGAGTTGTGTGAAGCTGTGCGAGAACCCGGTGTTCCACAACAGGTCGAAGCACATAGAGATCAAATACCACTATATCAGGGATATGATGCAGAGAGGAGCAGTGAAGCTCCTGTATGTTGTGATGGATGAGTAGGTTGCAGATGTGCTGACAAAGCCACTAGCCAGAGTGAAGTTCAATTACTTCAGAGAGAGGCTTGGTGTTCTTCAGATTGATGACACTTCGAGGAAGAAGTGATGGACACATTTGTAGGAGCCATTCCAAGCATGGTGAGAGGAGGATCCTTCCATGGTTGTGGATGTAAGCGATGGATAATGAGAATCAGGACGATGCTCCAGTTACTGCTATGTATTTGCATCATGTTGGATGCTTGTTATGATTAGTTGGATCATGTATATGTATATGCATCATGTTGGATGCTTGTTATGATTAGTTGGATCATGTATATGTACATGCATCATGTTGGATGATTTTTATGATCAGTTGGATCATGTATATGTATATGCATCATGTTGGATGCTTGTTATGATAAGGTAGATCATGTATTTGTATATGTATCAGGTGGATACATTGTATGATCAGGTAGATCATGTATTTGTATATGTATCAGGTGGATACATTGTATGATCAGGTAGATCATGTATGATGATATGTATCAGGTGGATACATTGTATGATAAGGTAGATCATGTATGATGATATGTATCAGGTAGATACTATGTATGCATCAGATGGATGCATTATATGATCAAGATGATCATGGATGATGAGCTTCAGGATGTTGCTGCAGACGATATGCATCAGGATGATGCTATGACAATGATCAGGATGATCATGCGATGATGACATTTATCAGGATGATGCTATGACGATGATCAGGATGATCATGCGATGATGAAATGCATCAGGACGATGCAGTGAGGATGATCAGGATGGTCATGTACATCAGGATGATGTATGGTGAGTATCAAGTTGATACCCTATGGTTGTGGACAAGTTATGCAGACAAGCATATAATATGGCCCTGGGAGGTTTGAAAATACTCTTTCGAGGTTTTTCCTATGGCATGTAATATGGCCCTAGGAAATCTGGCAAATGCTCTTTCAAGGTTTTTCTTGGGAGGACATATAATATGTCCCTGGGATATCCGATAGGTTGGGCTGTCTGCCCGTAATAAGTCCTGGGATTCTCTTGCGAGGTCTTGTCCTATGGCATATAATATGTCCCTGGGAGATCCGATAGGTTGGGCTGTGCGCCTGTAATAAGTCTTGGGATTCTCTTGCAAGGTTTTTCCATGACCACATGTAATATGGCCTTGGGAGATCCGATAGGCTGGGATGTGTGCCCGTAATAAGTCCTGGGATGCTCTTGAGAGGTTTTGTGGTGACCACATGTAATATGTCCCTGGGAGATCCTATAGCTATATTTTTGTGCTCATAACAGCCTGGGATGCTATTGCGAGGTTTTGTGGTGAGGTCACATATAATATTTCCCTGGGAGATCCGACAGGTAGAGCTGTGTGCTCGTAACAACCTGGGATTCTCTTGCGAGGTTTTGTGACGCACATAATAAGTCCTGAGGATTCCACAGTATGGCCAGTGATGATGAATACCTACAAGTGGTGGGCCTACATCCAGTATGAAAAAGGACTGGCTCTGTAGAACTTCCTATGACGAGTAGTTCATAGACTGATTAAGATAGAAGCAGCAGTGATGATGACGATGATTCGATGTCGATGATCCAGTGACGATGATCCAGAAAAGAAGACTTATGATAGAAGACCTATGTCGAGAAATACTTTCCTATTTAAGAGGGAGTGTTGATGTATTTGTAACTTTGGAATGTATTTCATATATGTATATTGTATTCCTATAGAGATGTTATTATTCCTCTATATGGAAGTGTTTGTATTCCTATAGAGATGTTATTATTCCTCTATACGAAAGTGTCTTCATTTATATTGTAAGTGTTGTAACTTATACTTGATGGGTTATTAGACCACCTTGTTGGGCTTGGCCCTATATAAGTCATGTTGGTTAAAGGGTTATTAGACCACCCTATTGGGGGTCGGCCCTGTAAAATTTATTAGGCAATTCAAGTCAAGTCAAGTATAAATAGAGCGCGGGAGGCACTCTATTTGATCATTCACTTTCTCACTCGTACTCTCATTGGAGAGTGGCGCACTTATGGAGGAGGAGAAGCCGCTGCTAGGAGAATACTATCTTTTTTTCTTGGGTTGTATCATTGCTCTATCTATCTCCGAGGAAGTTGTGTGGTTTTTCACCTTTAGGGTTTTCCCCAGTGAAACTCTGTGTCTCTTGTGTGCTTGCATTATTGTGTCCATGATTGATATTTTGTAGATATGTTGTACATGTTATTCTCTCAGTTAAGATCCTAGATCAGATTGAAGTAAATTCTGAAAAACTAACATATGGTTGTATTAATTTCATGTGATTAAATTGTCCTATTGCTTCAAGTTTCGTCATCTAACAGAATTAAAGATCAAAGCTCAATCAAATATTATCAGTAAGATCACTCCTATCTCTCATGATGTTGTAATAAATTAGGAATATGTCATCGCATGAGGTGATATGGTGAACTCCACCTCTTTTATTGTTCCAGGTGAATAATCCATTATTGGTTTCTACATCGATGGGGTTAAGTTTCTCTATGGTCTCCCCAAAATATATACTTTTCGCTTCTAACCTTATGTGCCCTCCTTTCTTCTCTAAGAGTGAGGTAATGAAATTGAAATCCCCACCAAGCTCCAATGACCATCTTTCATCTTCTCCTTAATCTAGTTGAGATAGCTTAGAAAGTTAAGCTTAAGAGGTGGGCAGCTCAGACCATAAGCATTGGTAATAAGCCTTGAGATATATGTTCCTACGATTTGGTGTAAGAGATAGAGGTGTATCTTGGGATGTCCTTCATGTTCATATTCCTAGCATGGAGGTGCATTTTCAATATAGGCATCAGGATGGGTGAGAGGGTGAGATGCACTCTGCTAGGAGTCATGAATCCAACAATGAATACATCCATACCTTTCAAGGTGATTTTCCTCACGCATACAATATTTTGCATGTAAAATTTTTAATTAAAAAGCATGCAAATGTGAGATTTTTGCATCCACTCATATTAGGGTTTTGAAAACCCTAACCAGACAGTGAGTTGATATAAGGAGGCTAGGGGTCACCAGAAAGGGTTACTTAGTAGTTTCTTTAGAGATTTGAGGATATTTAGAGTGAGGGTGCACTTGTGCATGTAGAGAGTACATTCTTGAGAGGAGGGGCGCATCTACAGAGGGAGAGAGTGAGTGGATCTGAGAGGGATTAGTACCTGCTTGATCTAAGGCACTGAGTATCCATTTGAGTGTGCAGTGAGACTATGTGTGCAGAGGGAGCTTAGTTACTGAGCTAGGGCGACATCACAGAGCAGAGGGGCTCACTTCTTGAGGAGAGGGGGTGCACTTGTCAGTGGGGATTTTCTTCTTGAGTCCAGGAGGTATGAAATAAGTAGAGAGGTTCTTCCCCAATGATTCAGGAGGATCAGATCAGATCTCGTCAGAGATTGGCAGAGATTCAAAGAGGGGCGACTTTAGAGTAGAGGAGGGGGGTGCACTTCCCATGCAAAGGGCTCGGGCGCACTTCAAACTGAAAGGTTGGAGTATTTATTCTATGGTTGAGCAGATCAGAGCAAATACAGTTACAGATCTCCTTCTAGATATTGGTTGAAATCGAGATCAGATATTAGTCAACATAGATCAGTTGGTTCATATCCCCAGAGAAGTAGTTGCAATTGCATGCATATCTAGGTTTTGTCCCTTCAGGTTTATTTACCTTATATTTCTTATTGTACTACTCTTATTTATATGCTCTGGCTCGAGATTGAATAAATCCCACAGCAACTGGTTTTCCCAATTGGGTTTTTCAGGATATATTGTTGTCCATTGTGTGATTGTTGCAGTTGTTATTGTCGATAAGTATATTTCATGTTCGTTGTTATTTATGTATATTTCTTTCATTATTACTTCTCTAGATTAGAGAAGTGCATTTGTTATGCATTAGTCTTGCTTTGAATTGAGGCCGAGTTGGGATTGATATTTCCAGAGTGAGTAGTGACCTTTGGAAAATTATCACTTGGAATTTAGAAGACAACGTAAAGTGGGTAACATAAATGTTGGATAACAACACCTCTTATGGTTTCCATATAATGGCTAGGCCTCCTGATGCTCCTTGCACATATATTGTAGCTGATCGGATTCCTCTCCAAATCCATTTAGCTATACCTTCAATGGTATAGATGGAACATTTTGTTTCTTGTAACATCAATATCAATGATTGGTCTTGTGTGATTTTCTCTTTATTATTTTTGTCTTTTGAGGCCTGCCTCTTATATTCCATGAGATTAATTCATTTGGAAGGATGAGTATTGACAAAGAAAATCTCCATAAGTTGAGAATACTAAGCATATTCTATGAGCTTTTCTCCCACTTCCTCAATCCGTTGTTTATTGCTTTTTCACCCTCTCTTTTGGCCCTCTTTGTGGCCTTAAATTGTCTCCTTTATCTTTCTAGTTTTCATCCTAATCCCTTGAGAAGATCGTGATTTGATAAGCACTTGGTATATGCGCAATATTTACCATCATCATCTCATAATAATCCACCAAAACCAGCATGCTCGATATTTCCTTCTGTAATGCCATGAAATTTAAGTTTAAGAAATCTTAGAGGAGGGGTACTCCATTTGGAAGGGTTGGGTATGGTGAATCAAGCATAATAAGAAGTTCAATTTATGTTTAAAGAAGGTAGGTTCCAATATGTAATGCACCAACTAAGGATGATGATACACTAACTCATCTCCTACCAAACTCAACTAAAAACAATGAATTCAATGGGCTAGTTTTACTAGAGGTGGGCAAGATCAAGCACTTTGGATGGGAGGAGTACTATGATAGATGATAATAACTTTGAAAAAATTACTCGGACTATTGATGGTTTCAAATAATCAAGGATGAAGTCTACTACAATGCTCCTGGGCACCCCAGCATATGCAAACTAGTATATCACTATTCATTGACTGGAAGTTATTGGTGAAGGATTATTTCTTTAGGAGGCTAAATAAAATCAATTTACATTCAATATACAGTCATGTTTAATTCCATAAAGTTGGATAAAATTTTTATGAATTCTCACAAGGATATGACCAAAATTGCTTATTAGGATTGCACATCTAGTTAGAATTCAGGACTTCCAAACAGTCAATGAAGGCTCACGAAATTTTGATCTAGGACTTGAAAAAATTCATATGACATCTTAAAAAAATCCAGGAACAATAATTACTTCATTTGGATCAAGACTCATTCATTTATCAATTACATTCTGAAAACTATTCAAATTCTATGCAAATCTAGAAGGGGTGTAGAAAAATCAGAATATTTCAAACTTCTGCAATATTAAAGTTTATGAACGATATCACATGATCATAATGAATTTAATTACATCATATTTAAAGCAATAGCATTCTCAAAATATCACAATAACTCCTCTCCTCTCAACACAACAAACTAGCACTGGAAATCAACAGGAAGCTTCAAGATTCGAACCATAGAATTCATGACACTTCTTCTAAAATTCAAAACGGAATTGAATCAGCTACAAGACCTACAATAAAATCATTTACAATGGTTGAATACCATCATCCTCTCACAGGAATCAGGGGCAAATCACCCAATTTGGACTAGGGGCACATCTCCCATGTTTCTGAGGCACAATTGCTCTCAAACCAAAACTCAAACTGACAAAAGATGTGAAGGGGGTGCGCACTCCTTTATTTATAGATGGAGGATGACTTGAGGAACAAGTCTCCTTGACTAATGCTCCCTCATGAGTAGATAAGGAAAGCTATATTTCATTCCTTTTCCTTTTTGCTTTGCTTTCCTCCTTTTTCCTTTTTTGCTTTGCTTTCTACTTTTTGCTTTAGCTTTTTCTACTTTTTCTGCTTTTTCTGATTTATCCTGCTTTTCTATACTTTCTTGCTTTTCTGATTTGATCGTGCTTTCTGCTTGAGGTTGTTTTTCCTGATTTTTTTCCGCTTTTTTGATTTGCACCATCTTTCTTTCCTTTTTCCTGATTTTCTAGATTTGGATGCTTTCTACTACTTTCTTCTACAAGTCATCTCCAAAGTGAACCTCGTCCAATGAGATGCACTTGTGGAGCATTATCCTCTTTTATTTATGATAAAATTATTTAATGGATGAAAAATAATTATTTCAAGTGCATAATAAACTTTAGGAAAAAATAATTCACACTCCTAATTAATTAAATGCCTGGAATTCAAAGTTAACACCATAGTAAATGAAGGTGTCTCCTTAAACCAAGGGATTGGTTGGGTTAGGATCTTGATCCAATGATCACTATTGAGGGGACATGAAACAATATTGCAAATTGATGTGATTGTGTGGGTTTAGTTGAAAGTCTTGATCTACCCACTGAGACAATTGGAGTGTTTCATGCATGTGAACCTATAGAGATGACTAGATCACTTGATTACCTTGACTTTAATCATCGAAAATTACTTGATTCCTTTCTTTCCATATTTCTCAGACTAATAGACCTTGGAAAGAGCTATCGCAGACAATTTAGGTTGGCATTATCAAATGGATCAATAGTCCAATTGTTGATGGTGAGAGAAAGGTTTCCATTGACACAGTTTGACCACCTGAAAATTGTGGCACTCTTATCCCATAATTTTGAGGAAATGGGGCATAGATATAGTAGGTGCCCAATCGTTTCCTCCCCTTTCCTACAAAATGGGCACATTAATGGTCCAACAAAGCCTCTGTTAAGAATATTGTCCCATGTTAGTATTCCACCCTTGACAAGAACCCATTGGAAGGTATTTATTTTGGGTCAAAGGTCACCATTCCATATATTTTGCCAGATCGGATCCCGGGCGAGATTCTTATGACCACTTTCTATGCAATAGGCCTCTTTGACACTAAAATTGCCACTTTATCCTTTCTGAGTTTCTTCTTGATAAATATATCCTAAAGTTCCTCCCAAATAGTTGAGGTATCCTCCTAAGTTTCATTTAGAGGCCATGTATCAAGAGGTATCCATCTTTTTAATTCACTTTATTTGGCATTGATTCAATAATGGAAAATTTTGGAGAGACCACTATTTTCTAGATGGAGACTTGTGTTGGGAAGAGGAACCATGCTCGAGAGATTGGGCATCTATTTCCAGGATTCATCCCAAAATAGGGTTTTTCTTCAATCTTTAATCTCCCAAAAATTGTTCTATTTCATTAAAAATATATTATGTGAGGCCATTTTCCGAACCAGGGATAATTTTAGGGGTGAAATTTAGCCCATGGGCTATTTTTCCATGTTTTTTTTCCAAAAAACGATTCGTCAATTTGCATTTTTTGAAGCCCCATTTTGCCCAAATTTGATGGGGTAAAGTTTTTTCACTCTAAAAATCGCCAAATTATTATATAAACTATATAAAATCCTTATAAATTGAAATAATTTTAGAAAAATATCTCCAAATATTTTATAGTTGACATTTTAAGAATATATAAGATTCGCTAAGGTTTATACACTTTTAAATATGTCTGGGTCCTTAAAATTATCCCTGTTCCGAACTAGAGAACCCTCTTCTTCCTCTAGGAATCTTATAAGATCCCATTTTTCCAGGTCAGGAATATACTTTTTATGCCATAATTTTTCCTTTGGTTCTGAGCACTGGGTAACCCAATGCCACCATTTCTTTGCTCCAAGCAGGTTTCTCATTACCTTTGTATATCTAAGGTCCAATACTCCTACAACTTTGGGAAGGAAAAGAGTTTCCCACTTGACTAGAGCCCATTTACGATGAATATATGTGCATGATCCCCATAGGAAGGTTCTCTGCAAATTGTGAATGACTTTGATGACTGGTTTTAGTCTAGATAGAGCCGAAAAGTTATATAAATGGATGGTATGCAGAACCGCTCATTAGGGGAATTTCGAGGTTTAGAATGGGCCTCATAAGAGATATAATAAAATATCATGAGTTTGTCATTTTGTGGGGAAGGTATATTTACAACTCACATCTTGCACTACAATTCATGTAACTATGGTTAAGTTGAAGTGAAAAGATGTGTACAACTTAAATTAATAAAAAATATTCTTTGATATGACTAGAAACATGAGTACCTTTGAATACATAAATGTACTAAAATAAAGTATTCATAAAATAAAGTAAAATATTTTAATTTTTAATTGTACATTTAAATTAAATTTTTGTAAATTAATTCTAAATAATATTTATATAAAATAATTCAAATTAATAATTATTTTCTTAAAATTATATTTAAGTATTCAATACAAAATTCTAATTCACCTTCATTGATAAAATCTAACACCACATAGAATATATATTAAATTTTTCATATCACTTTATAATCACATATTATAAATTTTTTTTTCCCGCGAAAAAAGCATACTATTGATATTCAATGATGAATCAAATAGTACATGATAAGATCAAAAGATGATCAAAAATATATTGCTGCACATAGAAAACACGTATGTCGTTGTTCAGTGTATACCCCCCATACAAAATATCAAAGTATATCAACCCACCTAATACAAACTAGATAAGCTTAAAAACTAACCCAAAAAATACATATGGCCAGAATCAATCCTCTCATTTTCCAGATACTCATCCCAAAATAAGAAGCCCTCATCACATTCCAATGCCACTTTTGACAATAGATCTTCCTGGGAGTTATGTTCTCGATAAATATGTTCTAATGAGACATCGAGAAACATACCAAGTTCAGCTTTGATACAGTTGCACCAATAAGTCAAATTCAAAACATTCAGGGCACATTCACCTCTTGCCCATTTAATAGTAATTCGAGAGTCACCAAAAATATGCACCTTCCCAAGACCTATAAGATTTGCCACTCAAGAAACACACCACAAATCAAAAAGTTCAGCCAACATATTGGATCCTCTTCCACAGTTCAATTTAAGAGTGTAAAAATGATCCAACCCAATATAAACAACCCACCAGCTCCACAGACACCCAAGTTAGTCGCACCATCAAAGAAAAGAACAGGGTCTTCAATCCTTAAGAGAAAGCTCCCAATATTACGCTGAGACGGAGTATTATGAGCAGTCTGGTATAACAAATAATGACCCAAAGCTGAGTTATAAGCAGAGTCCAGATTCAGAAGAGTCTCTTCAAACAATGCCTTGTTCCTCAACCGCCAGACAGTCCAGCACAAAAAGATAAGTAAAGTAGCATGTAATTTGTGGTCTGAAATCCAAGACTTAAGAGAGATATCCAAATTCTCCCCACCCCAATTTCCAGAAATACCCAAAATAGAAGAAATTCTTTCCCACAGACTGCAAGTAAATGGACATTCCATAAACAAATGCACAACAGATTCAAAAGAAACTTTGCACATGATACACTAGCTAGGGCCAAACCAACCCATCAAAGTGAGATTATTCCAAGTTTTTAACCTATCAAGTAGCAAAAACCAAGTAAAACACTTAAGTTTTTGTGGAATGGCCCACTTCCAAAGTATCTGATACCACCACTGAGGAGGGAAAATACACCTGCATTTAATAATACACTTGTAGGAAGATCTTGCTGTCACCTATCCTGTAGACGGGTTACCGGCCCAAACGAGCACATCCCTATCACGATAGACACGAATTCCCGCAGATTTTAATGCATGAAGATATGCATCCCATTCATCAACAACATCAGGGGATAGATTTAAATCAACAGAATCCTGCCAATATCCCAAATGATTGTCTTTAACAATTGAATCCACCGTAAAATTCCCTGTAGAATTCAGTCTCGCTAATAAGTTTGGAGATAACTTATAATAAACAGACAAACCCAGGATAGGTAGGGTCAGTACCAATGGCCACTTCCCAACCATTACCAATAATCCAACACAAATCCAATGCTATCCAACAATAAACTTTCATAAAACCATTCCAGATCGGCGAAACACCATGGACCAGTTTCTGAGATTTCCTAAACCAATGAGAGATTTCACATTTTATATATTTTCCATGGACCACCCTTGTCCATAGAGAAGTACCAGTTATAGCCCTCTAGGAAATTTTTAGTCGAAGAGCCGCACTAAATACAGAAAAATCAAGAATCCTCCAGCCACCAGACGATGTTGGAAGAGAAATTCTCTCCCAACCGACCATAGATAAGACTATTTTCTTTAATCCACTAGTCCATAGAAAGTTAAACAACAATCTACGCAGGGTGTTAATGACTGAGCAGGGCACATGAAGCAAGGAAAACCAATAGACAAGGGTTCCAACAAGGATGGACTTTGCCAGCGTGAGCTTACCTCCAATGGAGAGAAGCTGATACGTCCAATGTGATATACGATCTTCAAACTTATTTATCAGCCACTACCAGTCCTGGATAATATAACCATCGGGTTTAAGTCTAAAACCAAGGTAAGTAAAGCCCTCAATAACCTTAAGACAGTGGAAAGGCAGAAAAGCCAAGATGTCCAACATCCGATTTTCCTCAACCAAATTTTCAAATAAGCATGACTTTCTCATGCTCACCCGCATACCAGAGGCTTTACAAAACAACTCAATAATATCCTTATAAACCTTCCAGTCCTCCACAGAGTCACTTCCCATGATCAAGACATCGTCCACAAAAAGAACATGCGTAAGAAAAACATCCTTAGTAATTTTCAGTCCCTTTAACCAACCCTCCAATTGAGCCTGAGAAATTAATCTGCTTAGCCCATCAATGACCAAGAGAAAAAGAAGCGGGGACATAAAACACCCCTGTCAGATACCCCATGAGCAACTGAAAAAGGAAGTAGGTGCCCCATTCACCAGGACATAGATGTTAATGGTACACACACATGCCATGATCCAATCAAAAGCAAGAGCAGTCACACGAATCTGTATCAACACAATTCTAAGGAAATCCCGACTGATGCGATCATAAGTCTTCTCTAAATCCATCTTTAAGAGAATGGCCTTTTTCTTCCTGCACTTGATAGAATGAATAACTTCCTGGGTAATACCAACAACATCATGAATTTGTCTATCCTGTAAAAATCCAAACTATTCCAGCAAGATAAATTTTGAGAAAATAGGCTTAAGTCTGCTTGCAATAATCTTTGAAACAATCTTATACACCAGGTTACAAAGGGCAATGGGTCCGAAGTCCCCAATAGTCTTTGGGTCACCAACTTTAGGAATAAGTGTGATGAAGGTAGCGTTTAGTGCTCCAGACACAAAACCCCTCTGTCCGGTATACTCCACCATCCTTAAGATATCCTCACCCATAATCTCGAAAAAATGTAGAAATAACTCAACAGTCCATCCATCCAGCCCAAGACTCTTCTCTTTAGCAAAAGATTTAAGTGTCCCCTCCACTTCATCTAACGATACTTCTTTGCACAGCTCCCCAGCCTCCTCATCATCAAAGAAATGAGGATAGAGACGAGCCACCTTAAGCTGTGATTGTAGATCACAATTCTTATCATCAGAGAATATAGTCCTGAAATATTTCAAAGCCAATTCCTGTAAGTCCTCAACACTAGAGAATAATATTTTCTCCTCATTTGTCATACTCCAGATAGAATTGTTATTTCGCCGAGCTGAGGCAAATTTATGAAAGAAATGAGTATTTTTATCACCATAGTTAACCCACAAAGCCCGACTCTTAAGTCGCCATTCCTGCTCCTCCTTCAAGTAAAGCCCTTCCTTTTCAGCTTCCAATTTCTTAAGCATATCCAAACCCCGACAATCTAAAGGACATTCCAGGTTCTGCAAATAAAGCTCCTGTAACTGTGTTTCCACCTCCCGCAAAAGCTATTTATCCAATAGTTTCCTCTGATGAATCCAGGACGAGGCATTTCTTTTTAAAATATTGAGCTTCCCACACAGTCGGTCCACAGGGTTGAGATCCTGTGAGATATAACAGTTCAACCAGACATCCTTAATAAAGGATTCAAATTCTGGATACGTCGACCACAAGGAATCAAATTTGAATGGATAATTGCGACACATACTCCCCTCCTCCAATTGCAAAAAAATCGTCCAATGGTCCAAGATCTTCTGCTCTCCCACCCAAGATCTATACCGAGCACATTCATCCAGCAATTTAACCAAAAACTTGACTAATCTCTTATATATGCCATCACCACCACCTCGTCCATTATACCAAGTAGGGACAGGGACCCCTGTAACGACATCAATCAAGTCATTATTAATAAGCAGCTCCGAAAAAAACGAAGCTAAAACATCCATATGGGCATTCTGACCCCAAACTTCCTGAGCAAGTCGTGTGAAATTTAAGTCACCCGCGGCTATGATATTGTCCAAATCAAGAATGTGTGAAGATTGGATCCCAAGCCAAAAACCCTCCCTATGCGTATAGGAAGCATAGAAATTCAAAATAGATATCTGTAGGTCCGAGAATCTGCAAACACCTTTCAATAAGATACCCCATGGAGTTTGAAACACAGAGAAAGCATAATATCGTGGATCCCATGCCACCAATAGACCCCTTGATAATCCAGTCGAGCTAGTGGCCGAAACTTCCCAACCACCCAAAATACTCACAATATTAGAAATCGCTTGAAAATCATCACACATAGTCTCTTGCAATAATAAAACACCAGGGTAGGTAGTAGCAATTAGGTTTGTAACGGCCCTTACCCGCGACACCCCTCCCAAACCTCAAATGTTAAGAGAACAGATAGACATTAGGAAACCCTAGAAGGGGAGTATGCTGCTCTAAGGCTCCCATAACTCATAGAAGAATCCATAACCCCCACCCCTAGATCAATTCTAGAAGAAATAGTGATAGGGGCCTCACTGTCAGAAGAATCCACAACCTTACACCCCTTTTTCCTGGCTTTCCGAAGGGTGACATTTCGAAACCGGGCAGAGTTCACAGATTGAACCAAGGGGTTTGAAGAAGGGTTTTTAGAATAAACTAGAAGAGGCATGAAAATCCCACCACCATCCAAAATTCCAACGTCAACCTCCCCTACCAATAGAGACTCCCCAACAGTGACCTTATCACACACCAAATCACTAGAATGAATCACATTTTCCCCAGATGGTAAACTTCCAGCAGAGTCATCACCCTGGACCATAGGAGAAAGAACATGACAAGTTAAACCCTCCACATCCGACAAGGAACCCTCCCCAAACAAATCTCTACAAGCATTTGACTTTGAACAAGCATTCTTACTTCCAACAACAGGCAAACTCTTCTCCGACTCCTCAATAGGAAAATCGGTAACCCCAACAGAAATTCTTTTATCCAAGGAAGTAGCTGCATCCCACAAACCCTCAAATTCATTATTAGAAATAACTTGTGATAAAGGTAAATTAGGAGTGAAGGACTTACCAGAAGACTTCGCCAAACCCTCGGTCTGGACTGGTACATAAGTAGCCGCATTCAACATCGGCGAAGGAGAAGGTGAAGAAGGACACGGAGACATGATTTGTGGACACTGTAGCCGAGTGTGCCCCATTTGCTGGCAAAGATAGCACCGAAATGGGACCTTAAAGTAGTCTAATCGCTGACGCCAGACCCTTGACCCCCAAACCAATTCAATTTCATCAGGAAGTCCACGGGCCATTTCAAATGCCACCATAACCCGAGCAACTCTTCTATCAAAACCAAAGAGTGTGGAATTATCAAGTCTCACAAAACGGCCCACATAGTTTTCTATACCCATCAGGATATTCTCCGACCATAACTCTATTGGCAATCCAGGAATGAGAAGCCAGAGGTGACGGATACTCTACTTTTCCTTTAAGGGAGCAAATTCCATGTGCCACCGCTTCAGGCAGAAAGAACCCTCTTTGAAACACCAAAACCTTTTCAAGATAATTCCCACATGATCAGGCTTTGAAAATATGAACATCAACCATCCATTAATGAGCTGAATCACCCTCGGCATGTCACCCACCAACGGCAGCCATTGCTTCCTCACCCAATCCACCAGCTCCTTCTGATCCCCAGCAGAAAATTCAAGCCTACCCACCACAGCACGAGCAGAAAGCATCTCAATACGATCTAAATTGGTCTCCTGGGAAATAGGAAAGCAAGGCAACCCCTCTCGGACCTTGATAGCTTTCGCCGAATGACGATTACGGGCCTTCTCCCCCCTGAAACGAGCAGGCCAAGGAACATTAGGACCATTCGCCCTCACAGGATTCACCTCCAAAGTATTACGACAAAGACCCTCCCTATCGGCAGCAGAGAAGGGTAAGCGTTCACACAATGCAGCATATGGGGAATCTAATCCCGGCACCTCCGGTCGATTACCCATCAGTACCCAGACCACCAGCAGCTGTCTAGAGATGACCTAACCACCATAGCGTGTCGCCCAAAGGAGAAAAGGTACCAAAAATAATAAAAAACACCAACTGCATAATAGTCAGCTACGGTACCATCAAGTACAAACCCCAACACTAAAAGACAAGAAACTATCCAAAAAATAGCAAGACTGAGAAATACACGGACCAAAGTGATGAATATTTGTAGCACACGTCAACGAAACTTCCCACTTATTTTTATACATGGCTGGTACTAGGCTGGTTCCCGATGAACTAGCTTGACTCCATGTCGGTCATAATTTATTATTTATAACCAAGCATGTTTTAGATTTAATATTTTATATTTTCAAGTTATATTACATAAAAAAAAGTTTAACATATATTACAAAATTATATTTTATGTTAAAATCTTTAATACGTTAACACATATAATACAAATTATATTAGTTAAACGTTTAATTTATATTAAGCAATAATATTATATTACAAAGTTGTAATAAGTTAAAAGTTTTAATGTTAAAATACTTAATGTGTTAAGGCATGTCACGTTGAAAGTTACCAACTATTATATTACCATGTTATATTATATTACCTCTTTTCAGGATTTAGTGATCAACTGGATTAGGTGGCCTATTAAAATACCATCACTATGCTCGGCGATTTGGCAGGTTTTGGTGGAATTTTTTCCTTATATGCAAGATTATTTGACCTGGAAGATTGGTAACGAGTTTCAAGTTCATATTGGGTTGGATACAATACTTGGCCTTCAAAACACTGCTTATTTTACTACTTCGTCTCTACAGATATTACATCAACGGGGTATTGTATTGTTGAATCGGGATGCACACAGTAATGGTGACTTATGAGACCGATCCTATTGGTATAATGCAAGGGATTCAAACATTACGAGGTCTGTGACAATGGAGTGGGGAATTTTCATAGATATGCTTGTTCATGTCGAGATTACTCTTTCTAATGATGTGGATCGGTCATATTGGGCATTTTTCAATGGGGATGGATCAATTACGACCGATTCAGCATATGCTGCTATAGCAACGATTTCATTTGATGTTGATCCAAGCTGGTGGAGTACATGTTTGTGGAGTTGGAATATACCATCCAAGATTAAGGTTTTTTTTTTTATCCTTAAGAACAGATTAATGACGAGAGATCGCTATTGGCTTCATGGGGGTATTTTTCTATGTGTTTGTTCGTTGTGCTTTATAGAAGAGGAGACAACAGAACATCTAGTTCTATGTTGTTCCATTACACTTGAGCTTTGGGATTAAATATCTCACATATACAATATCATGGGGGCTTGGTCGAGTGATTCATTGTCCACATGCTTGCAACATTGGTACAGAGTTCAAAAGAATTATATTATATTTCCATTATTTTTCTTATGGGGTTTATCGCGTCTCAGAAATGCCATATTATTTGAAGACCGTATCCTTTCTTGGACTGGGGCTTTATCCTTTATGTTATCATATATGTTAACACCTAAAAAGTGCTCACTAGCTCATTTCCCTATTCACATGACCCATTTGTCCACTTTTTCACCATCGGAGCCTCTGAAACCAACAAAAGGTCACCAAAAGACCTGAGTACACCCCTTTTTCCATTAAAAAATATTATTTTTCCTGAAAAGCATAAAAAACCCTCAAAAATGGTCCAAATTCCCAAAAATATTAAAAAGGGAATTAAAATATTATTTTTATTCAAAAAAGGAAAAAGGAGGGAAAAGTACCTAAACCATGTTGGTCAATACCATTTGGTTTCCACAAAACCACAAATGGTATTCCCCACCACCAAAACCTATAAAAAGGTGGTAGGGGCTCCTCATTTCACATCCATCCATTATCTCATCCTTATGCTGCTGAAATCTCCCTTGAGCATTTTAGCCATTGAAGCAACCTTGGAGAAGGAGACCTCTTGGAGTTTGGAGCTACTCATCTTGGGAGTTGCTCAACATCAACCTTCACCATTGAAGGTATTATCGCAAGCACTTGCTTGCCTCCCATTTTTCAATACAAATTCATTCTTTAAGATTTTCTTGTTCTTGTTTTTAAATGTTTAAATTATTTGCTCAGATTCTTACATAGATCCATGATTAGTTTAGTTTAGTTTAGCTTATTGTTATTTAATTCCATTGAAACTGCTGCTACTAGTTAGCAGGTGCCCATAGCACTAAGCCTGGTTGCAAAACCGGGCCAACAGTTTTTGGCGACTCCGCTGGGTTTTGAACAATAGATCTCTAGTTTTGCTTTTAATCTTAGTTTTTTATTAGTTTTTTACCTTTAGATCCATAGATCTGCCATCTTAGGCAGCAGATCCATTGCTGCTCTAAGTTTTGGCCTAATTTATTGCCATTAACAGCCCGAAATTCTTGATTTTCGGGTTCATTTTTCGGCTTCCGTGCACGGCTTTCGCCTCGCGGTTTTAGCTTGACAGTCGCGCGGTCCATCACGGCTTTCGGCCTTTTTTCCACGCGGTTCACCGCGGCTTTTTTGCCGTTTTCCGCGCTGCACATCGCGGCATCGCGGCCATTTACCGCGCTGCACATCGCGACTGCGCAGCCGTTACCCGTGCGGTTCACCGCGACTTCGCGGCCTATTTACGCGCTGCACACCGCGACTTCGCGGACATTTTCCGCGCGGTCCATCGCGACTGCGTGACCGAAACCCGCGCGGTCCATCGCGACTGTGCGACAGAAACCCGCGCGGTCCATCGCGGCTTTTCTGTCAAAACCCACGCTGCTGATTTTTTCATTCGGCCATCCCGATTTTAAAAATTAATTTTTACTGTACTTTCTGCCCATAGAACATTTTTTACAGTATTAAATTCTGCATATTTTACAGCTTTGAAAATTTTTTTTACTATTTAAAATGCATATCTAGAAATCTTTTTAAAAATTTTCAAGAAAGTGAAAGAAAGACTTATTTCTGCATTTTTATCTAGATTAAAATTTTTTCCTGTTTACTTCTTTAAAATTTTGCCCTTAGCAATTTCCTTGAAAAAAGAAATCCATTTATTTCTTTTGAAGAAGTCTATTATTTGCTTTCAGAATTCAAAAAATTCTTTGTTTTTTGAGTTAATTTTGCAAAGCATTTAGTTTCCACTTATTGAAAGAAGTCATAAATATTTGCTTTTTGTTTTTGAAAGATCCTTTATTTTTTCAAAATTTCCTATAAAGCATTTACTTCTTTCAATTTCAGTTTACAATACCTCACGTGCACTCACTCGATCACTTAATTGAATTAAGCCTTAAAACGTACCCTAATTTAAACACACGTTTAACCCCACTTGGGGAACACTAAAAGAACTTTTGTAGCTAGGTAGTATTGGGGGGATAGGTGTTCCAATAACACCCCTCAGTTATTACATCTGAGACATAGAAGTTGTCCAAATAGGGAGCTAAAATCTCTTAGTACTTTTTGGCGCGGTCACAACCGGTTTTTGGGAAGGCCTCTCCCCTAGGAGGGTTGAAGTCGCGAGGATGGTTCCGGAAGCCTGAGTGGAATACCGAAATCCATTCAGTAACCGAAGGGATACCATTCGCAGTTCTCGGGATATCCCTGTATTGGGATATTGCGATCAAAGGACCAAACGGCAGATTTACCTTTTCTCGACGCGTCATGAACGGAGTATCCTAGTAGCCTGTCTTTAGGATTGATTACCCGGTGTCCCTCCCGGTAGGGGGATATCTAGCCGTTGTCTCAACAATCATATTGTCTGAGTTGGATTTCATCACCTTGCAGAGGATATCGATTGTTTGAGTCACAATACTTTTAGTTAGGTGTTTGCATGATTCAACCCACCTTTGGTCTAGTTACACCTATTTTTTCTAGAAGCCGTTTGCATGTTGGTACTCTGACCATTTATTGCTTTCCTCCACTTATTGTAGCACAGCTGCTAGAATAAGTGCCTTTTCTGAGGTTGATATTTTGGCCTGAGAGCCTTCTTTTTCACTCCCCTTCTTGCACCCTTGGTTGCATTAGGGTTTTGAGTCTTTTATATATATATCACCACCTGATACTTAAACACATTTTTCACACAAAAACCTAATTCTCACCATTGAGAATTTTAGACGCTCTCGTCGTCTACAGGGTGAACTCCCAGAGTTTAGTCCACTTGGCTCTCCACGTCACGGACGCAGGGCCTTATCCCTTGATTCGACACATCGTCAATCAGCTGGACAGTCATCCGATTCTGACACACCTCACTTCACATTTGATTTGGAGGTAGAATCCGAAAACCCCACAGAGTTACCACCAACCACCATTATGGCTGGAACACCATTTGATCCACTCTTTACCAGCACCATAGGAGAGACGTCTACAGACCCTTCTACTACAGTGTCGTCCATGGCAACAACCACCCCCCTGGGTATGCCCAATATGGGCAACACTCCACATTTAGGAATGCCCAACACAGGGCCATCTCCTGTTATAGGAATTCCCAACACAGGTCCACCACCTGTTATGGGCATGCCCAACATAGGGGTTACACCCCCTCTGGTTCCCACAAACCCTATCCCAGGAATCCCCACTGCTATTCCTAACCTAAGTGTAACCCATGTTGCACTTGGAGGCGCTGGCCCATACCAGACTACACCTATTGGAGGGCACATACCCTCCATACCTAGCATACCTTTAGGTGCTACTGGACCCCACACCACAATGACTAGGCATATCCCAGTTCCAGTCACCACATCTGCTAGTTTACCATACATGGCGAGTCTGAACCTGCCAGACTTAGCTAGGCTCACAAATGACCCCATCAGACATGATCTTGCGTGGCCTCACATGCCCACCAAAATCCCCTCCGACATCCCTAAGTTTGAGGGCAAGGCAGGTGAAGACCCCCAGAACCATGTCATGTCCTTCCATTTATGGTGTTCCTCCAACTCCATAGTGGACGACTCAATCCGCCTCCGACTTTTACAGCGCACCTTCACTGGCTCTGCAGCCAGGTGGTATATTGAGCAACCCCATGGGACGCATGCCACCTTTACCTCCCTTGCCTCGACCTTCCTGCAGTTTTTCTAGTTACCTATCCGCTATGATGCGGGAGTCGAGATCCTACTGTCTTGCAGACAGAACACGGCCACCCATATCACTGACCACATTCATGAGTGGCGTCGACGCCGAAGCCTCTGCAAAATCAAATTAGACGACCGTATCTTTTTAGATTGGTTTCTAAAATCCCTCCTCTCGCTCATCGCGAAGGATGTGGCATCTGAAAGACCCCAGTCTGAAGAAGAGGCCATCCTTAAATCCCAGCAGTTTGATCTCATCTACGCCCAGTCGGGTTATCTATACACAATCATACCAGACGCCCCACGATGCGACTCTTCACGCAGTGACGCGCCGGGGGCATCTCATGCCGCCGATGGCATTATTGGCCAAATCACACCCCAACCTAAACCTTTCAGCACGGTGAGCACCATGCCCGCCCCAGACCTCTCCAGGGCTACATCCAGTTCCGGAGCCACAACTTCTTATGCTCCAACAAACCAGACCCATCACATTCATGGACCCTCTTGTCCACAACATTGCTATGGGCAAGCGCCATCAGCATATGTACCTCCTACATACTATACTCAACCTACCACACATACCCCCATGCAGTTCCCACAACAGCAGATGCATTACCCACAACCAGCTGTAGCAGCTAATCTCACACCTCCAACAGCTCAGGGATACCAACAACCCCAACAGGCAGCTGGACCACCTCCAGCTCCACCTGCATACTACCCACCGCAACCTGCTCCCACACCTGCGGCTCCCCAGAATCCCCCCAATGCTCAAGGGCATGTGTACGCACAACAACATCAGCCCCAATACCAAAATAACCAATGCAACCAGGGTGGGAAACCAAACCGCGGAAGAGGACGTAACCGTGGAAACAACCAAAACCATAACCAAGCTCCACAACCTAACCATCCCCCGCAAAACAATAATGCGGCACCTTCTCATCAGAATCCTGATCGGCCACCTAAGCAAGCCAAAAATGCTAATTTACGAACAAACCATCCTTGTTCTATTTGCGGTGTCTATGGCCACTATACCCACGCTTTCCCACATCTGGAGCGAGCTCGACAACTATGGACAGATGACACCCATCGTCAAGGGCAAGCGGCTCCTCAGCCGCCACCCAACCCTCCACCACCTCAACAACAACCTTTGGTGCTACAAAACCCTTTTCCAACACAAGGAGTGGTGAACACTCAGCCATTAGCCCCCCAACAGGGAAACGTACAACCACAACAAATCACTTACGCCGCTCCTGATCAACCCATGTTTGATTCAGGCACTCACCACTTATTGATGATGTCCACTGTCGACGTCAATATCCAAACCCGTCGGAACCAGTATGGCCCTACCTCCGACGCCCCTCCCACCGATAAGGATACTAACGCTCATCCCACCGATCATCCGTTACGAATACCACCTCTTCCACTTGATGGCGCATCTAAAGCACCTCGTTTCCCACTCCGTCGTATCAACAACAACCCCAATGCACGGGCTGCGTCAAATTACAACATCGTAGATGACCTAGCTCAATCTCCCGCAGCCATGTCTGGGTTAGAAGTCTTGAAAAACTGTCCTACACAGCGCAAGACTTTACTTTCCGCCATTGGGGCGACTGACCCAAATGATTCGAAATTGATGACCTTTGATTTAGACCAGTCTGAACCACGTCTGCCTTCCACCATAGCAGTCCAAGTTTCTGTTTCTATTCGGAATCTTGTCATCCATCGATGTATCATCGACGAGGGTGCCTCCACATGCGTCATGTCCACATTTGTTTGGCAGAAGTTGGGATCCCTTACTCTCCAGCAATCCACCACTGCATTGCGGGCCTACGACAGCCGGTCAGCTCAACCTCAAGGTTTACTACCCAAGGTCCCCGTCCAATTAGGTGGGAAAACTGTGCTCATTGACATAGAGGTCATTAATGCCCAGCTCGATTATAACCTTTTACTTGGCCGCAGTTACATGTACGCCATGAAAGCGGTCGCCTCATCCGTTTTTCGCACCATGATGTTCCCCCACGAGGGACGCGTGGTCAAAATCGACCAACTCACATACTATGATCCCAATGCCCCTGCAGCACCCGAAAATGTTCTTCCCATGATTGAACAACCACCTTCTAGTGCAACTACCTCCTTTGTCTCTTCTTTGGGACCCGGACTTTACTCAGATACACCAATGACCTCTACATTCCAGGCCATTCCACCACCGTCACCGGAGACCCACGTCGCAAACCTTTGTACTCTTTCACAGAATACACAAACATTCGGTAGTCAACCACCATTGATCCCCAGTCACATCGGTGTTACACCCATCCACACCATCCCCTTTCTATTTCCTCCTTCGGGTGTAGTAAGCGCCCCGGTTATGGCTACCCTTAGTCTACCCAGGTTAACATTGGGATTACCCGTGTGGTATATTTCACCTCCCGTTCGACCGCCAACACCAAACGTCATCCTCCAACCGGTACAACCTATTGTTACCACAAATCAACCTCCTCCTTGTGTCGCAATCCCTTCGTCGTCAACTAAACCTCCTCCTAGCCTCAATATCCCTTCGTCGTCAACGAATCCTCCCCCTCCTATCAAGCCCACTGGGGGTAGAGGTCCACAACCATACACTGCTATACCACCTCCTAAGGCAGTTAAACCCCCACCGGTGTTTCAAGCTCCCCCTAAATGCTCGTTGTGCGATGAGATAGGCCATCCAACTCATCAATGCCCACAGTTACCAGCGCTCCAAGAGCATATGAATATGTTGGACGATGACGCCAGCATCCCAGTCGTTAGACTTGAACCACCACCTCAACCTCGCGACAAATCACTGCGCACCAACCATCCTTGTTCCATATGCAGTGTTTACGGCCACTACTCTCACCATTGTCCTGATCTCCCTGACTATAGAGCAGCATTATACGAGTTAAACAATGTCGATTTGGAGATATCTCCTACCCGAATCGAGGAGATCTACCCCCCGCCATCATCCTCGTCGGAAGAAGTCTATACAATATATATGATTTCAACAACTTTCAAACCAGAACCCCTTGATTTATGGTCTGACTACTTCAAAACTGATGAGCAAATTTTGGAGACACTCACTACACCCGACTATCCTTGGGATGATATGCATCATCGCTCGTACTTCCTCCCAGAAGCATCTACATCCACCGCATCTAACCAGCTATCAGTCGAATCGAAAGATTTCATACCTACTAAGGTCGATTGGTTAAAGGACCCCATCCCAGCACCGGATGCCTTTGAAGAAGGAAACATGTCAAACATTTCCCCCACTATACAGATAGACATTTCTACAACACCAGGGAAGCCTGAGCTCATCTCGCTGGGCGCATCTTGCACTCAAACAGAAACTCAGGCGTACAAAAAGCTCTTTCAAGAGTTCCGTGATGTCTTTGCCTGTTCCTATACCGAGATGCCTGGTCTCGACCCCGCCATCATCGAACACCACATTGATACATGGCCTGAGGTACCCCCTGTTCGCCAGAAACAACGACCCATTCATCCTTCCAAACTCCCCACCGTTAAAGCCGAGGTCGAGAAACTTCGCAAAGCAAGATTCATTTATCCTATTCCGTACACCACCTGGGTGTCAAACCCCGTTCCCGTCAATAAAAAGCAAGGCTCCCTTAGAGTATGCACTGACTTCCGTGATTTAAACCATGCTTGTCCAAAGGACAATTTCCCCACGCCATTCATTGACCAACTCATTGATGAGTGTGCGGACCATGAAGTCCTATCCTTCAAGGACGGGTTTTCCGGATATAACCAGATTCACATCCGCAAAGAGGATCAGTACAAGACTGCCTTCACCACCCCATGGGGCACCTTTGCCTACCGCGTCATGCCATTTGGCCTAAAAAATGCTGGTGCCACTTTCCAGCGGGCCATGACCTATTGCTTTCACGACTTGGTGCATATCCTCCGAGTCTACCTTGATGACCTCACAGCTCGTTCCCGAAAACGATCAGACCACCTTAACGACCTTCGGCAAGTTTTCCTGCGTTGTCGCAAATATAAAATCCGCTTGAACCCACACAAGTGTGTCTTTTGCGTCCCGGCAGGCCGGTTATTGGGTTTCATTGTTTCCCAAGACGGAATCACTGTCGATCCCCTGAAAGTCAAAGCCATCTTAGAACTTCCGCCTCCTCGCACGCTTCGACAACTCCAAAGTCTACAAGGGCGGTCCAATTTCCTTAGACGCTTCGTTCCTGATTATGCCACCAAAGTCCACGGGTTCTTACGCTTACTTCGTACCCAAATACCCTTTGTTTGGGATGAGCAAGCAGACACGGCATTCGAAGCCCTCAAGAAAGCTCTCACACAATCCCCCTTGATATCCCCACCGGATTTCTCTCAAGACTTCACCCTTTATGTCTCGGCATCTGAACATGCTGTGTCAGGAGTTTTGGTCCAAGAAGATGCCTCCCACCAAGAGCATGTGATTTATTACGTCAGCCAGACCTTGTCTGGCCCGCCGCTGCGTTACCCATACGAGGAAAGATTAGCCCTAGCCATAGTCTTTTCCGTACAAAATTGTGACACTACATCCTACTCAGTCATACCACGGTCGTGGCCGACTCGAACCCTATGGTCTATCTCCTAACCCGGCGACTCCTACAAGGTCGTGTCGCTAAATGGGTCATTATCCTCCAGGAATATGACCTCACTTTCAGAACCCCCAAAGCACCAAAGCCCTTGCGCTTGCTCACCTCATCACCGACCTCCCATCCTCTTCAACATCACCCGTTATCCAAACGGACCTGATTGACGAGCAGATCTTCATCATTTCGTCCGACGACCCTTGGTACGGAGACATTTTGACTTACCTTCGTACGCAAAAATTTCGACCACACATCGATCGTGATGGACGCCGTCGCATACGACACCACACCCCCCGATACCTCTTGTTAGGGGATGTACTTTATCGACGCGGCGTTGATACAATCTTACGCCGCTGCCTATCCCATAGTGAGGCAGAACAAGTCCTCAATGATTGTCATAGCGGTGCCTGCGGAGGCCATTTCTCTGGTATGGCCACCGCCCAGAAAATCATTCGGGCCGGTTATTTTTGGCCATCATTGTTTACTGATTGCATCACCGCAGTCAAGCATTGCCAGAACTGCCAGCTATTTGCCCCCAAAGCAAGAACCCCCCCTGCCCCCCTTCATCCAGTCATCACTGTCGGACCATTCTGCAAATGGGCCATCGACTTCCTCAACTGCAACCCCACGTCAGCCGGCGGTCACAAACACATCGTTGTGGCTGTAGATTATTTCACCAAGTGGGCAGAAGCCATGCCGACCTATAATTGCAAATCCGACACTGCAGCACGGTTTTTCTTCAACCATGTTATCGCTCGTTTCGGAGTGCCAAAGCAACTAGTCTCTGACCACGGCTCTCACTTCGAAGATGCTGTCTGGAAGGAATTATCAACCATGTTGAAATTTGAACACCATTTCTCTTCCGCTTACTATCCCCAAGGAAACGGCCAAGTCGAAGCGATCAATAAAATTTTGAAGACCATTCTCCAACGTACTGTAGACAAGCACAAATCCAATTGGCACCACATGCTCTTCCTGGCACTATGGGCCTACCGCACCTCAACCAAAACCGCCACCGGTTTTACCCCTTTCCATTTAGTTCACGGTGTCGAATCCGTCCTCCCTATTGAGTGCCAGATCCCAGCCTTACATATCGCCGTTGAAATCCTACCGGACACTTCCCCGATCGAGCAACGTTTACTACTCCTAGAGCAGCCCGATGAAGATCGGCGCACAGCCATTCAAAACATGGAAGCAGCTAAACAACGATCGAAACTAAGTTACGACAAACACATCCACCCAAGAACCTTTTCTGAAGGAGACCTTGTCCTCGCTTACGATCAAGCTCATGATAAAACAGGAAAGGGAAAGTTCATGTCTATGTGGCAAGGCCCCTACATCATACACACCTGCCTCGGGCAGGGGGCATACATTCTGACCGATTCAGAAGGCAATCCCCTACGCAACCCACGCAACGGGTTGTACCTTAAACGATTTTACCCATAGACAATTTGATGGACACCATCGTCCGTTTTAGTGTAGGCATACTTTCTTTATTCACAAAAATCCAAAAAACCTAAATATTTGTTTTTCTCTGTATGACCACAGATGGAGCCTCTTCCACTCTGCCATGTCGGTTTCGCTGATGGTGCAAGCCGTTGGTCTCCCAATCTCGCCTCCGCAGCTTGGGTAATATACTCCCCTTCACATGAGTTAATTCACATTGACGGAGTATGTTTAGGTGCCTCTACCAATAATCAAGCTGAATACGATGCCATGACCGGTCTCCTGGCCGCAGCTCTCCAAATGAGCATCCGTCACCTCAACGTTTTCTTGGACTCACAGCTCCTAGTTTCCCAGCTCAACAATGATTACCAGGTACGCGATCCCTGTCTTTTCAGAAAATTCCTGCACACTAAACAAATGGTTAGACAGTTTGAATCCATTTCGTTCACACATGTCCCTAGACACCTCAATAGCGTAGTAGACTATATGGCCAACAATGTCCTCGATTGGCACACCAATCACATCATGTCATATCCATAAAAAAAATGCATCCACGTGCATAACATGTGCCTCCACGGGAATAAAACAAATAACCAAATAATGCATCCACGTGCATAACATTTGCCTCCACGGGCATACATAAATAAACAACATGCTGCATCCAAGTACATAACATGTGCCTTCACGGGCATATACAAAAGACAAAGGTGCATCCACGTGCATACACGACAATATATCCAAATATATATCCACATATATATAAAAGCCAAATAGTCAACATGTCATAGGTGCCCTCAGCACCCGATATACAAAAAATAAATATACATCTGTCATACAAAAAATGCTTCCCCATATGCTCATCAGCATTTGGGGGCAGATACAATATCATCTACTCATCTGGATCCCTAGGATCCTCCGGCTCCTCCTCCGACTCCTCCTCCGCTGGCCCCACCGGGTCATGGCGAGCCCGAACTCTCCGCTCTGCCGGCCCCGCTGGATCATCCCGCAGACGTATCCTCCCCTGAGCCGGCCCTGCCGGATCATCTCGTCTACCATACCTGTGCCTTGCCACGAACACCGCTGTCCTCAATAGGAGCGACTGCCACTCAGGCGGCGCACCGAAACAACCCTGCAAAATATCCCGATCCAGGTCTCTCCAACCATCCTCTGGGAGTCCAGCTAGGATCCGGGCAAAGGTCTGTCTGACACCATCTATGGCGTCATTGCGAGGGCCAACCCCTCGCCCACGAGCCGCATATCCTCCACCACATGGAGGTGGTACCGCTGCGGGTGGATGGGAGACCACCATCGCCCGCCCCTGACGAGGCACGTAGTCGTCCGGTGGCACTGGACCCACATCTGCACAAAACAAGTAAGCCATCACGTACTATAACAACAATAATCAATGATAAATCAAACAACATATGATATAATATCAAATAAAACACTAAACATACCATCTAAACTCCAGGCCTGTCCTGGAGCACGAGGCATCTCTGGGTCACCTCGGTAATCCATGCCGGCGTAAGGGTAGTCCTCAATCACCAGAGGCATCTGCTCCCACTGCTGATAAAAATCCTCCGTGAAGTAGCCACGGACACCACCGCCGCCACGAGGCATCATCTGCCCCCATCTCATCATACGAGGCTCACTCGGAAGACCAGCACGAATGGGTACCCGTGGCCGCAAGGTCGGCACCCGCTCGAAGAAAAAACAGCATAAAAATGAGGCATAACAAAACTCGCCTCCCTCTCTAATGGCCTTGTCCAGATCTCTCCGGACTCCAGCCAGAAACATCTGCCCCCAGGCATAATAAGTACCCTGAAGAACAGAATCCACCATCATCGTCTGCCCCCCAGACATACGATGTGGCGCAGCAGCACCCAATATCCGTAGAACGCAGGCCCCAACAGCTCGCATATCACACTCACGTAGGGATCGCAGACTAATAGAGTTGTTCTGCAGAACAGCATCATCAACACAAAAAGTCTGTAACAGGTCCTCCATATCTGTACCTGGAGGCAACCTCGGCAAGATATCGCCCACCTCACCCAAGCGAGGCAACCCAGTCAAAAAATAGACATCAGTGAGAGTAATATCTAACCTCTCACCCCCAATGATGAATGCACCCTCTGCCGGCACCCACCAACTCACGAGCTTGTTCAGGAGCCGTCTCACTGAACGAATAGGGGGGATCTGAGCGAACTTCAAAAGTCCGCTCATAGCCAAAGTCTGTCTCACCCCTGCATCAGTCTCAATCCTCAGCATGAGATCATCATCGATCTCTCGCTCCCGCCACGAGGACTGTGGTCTCCTCAACATCCTGCCAGCAAACAGAAGAAATTTTTAGCCCTAGCATGAAATTCTTATGAAAAAATCCCATCGCGGCTTTTCCACCAAAAGCCGCGATGACCATCGCGGGATCCATGAAAAAACCCGCGATGAACATCGCGGGTTTTGGCCGGACAGTCGCGATGAACATCGCGACTATCCCCCATGAACCCGCGATGAACATCGCGGGTTCCAGCCTCACAGTCACAATGAACATCGCGACTGTCAGCCTAAAACCCGCGCGGTTCATCGCGGGTTCAGCCTCGAAACCCGCGCGGTTCCACGTTGGAGAGTCAACATGGAATTTCGCGGCCTTCGGGGGCCCGCCGCCAAACAAAAAATACATAATTAACAAGGCTAAGGCAAATAGAGTTACCTGCAACTCGCTGAATCGAAAACCAATGGTGAAATCTCCCGGAAATCGAGAAATAGCTCTGACAGCTCTATCAAACTCGCACGTAACAATGACAAGTCATTTGGGCCCCACGCCCTATTTATAGAAATTCCACCAATTTTCCAACACCCATTGCAGTATCATACGAAGTCCATTTCTCAAACCGTTGGTACCGTTGGAATCAGCACAGCGAGAACTTCATGCAGGTTCCTTCCGTTTCCCGTTTTCACGAGGTCCATTTTTTGACTATTTTTTGGCCTCTCTCGTGGCCTCGGTTTGCGTGCCACATCGGCCGTTCTCCGTTTTGGGCATGCCTTATATCACCGGATTCACTTTTCCGTGCTCGTGATGATGCTTGAGATCATTTCTCGCTGTCACGTCCGGATTTTCAGGGCATTTCTTCCATGCCCCCTCGTCACCTCGGTTTGCGTGCCACATCGGTCGTTCTCCGTTTTGGACGTGCCATATATCACCGGATTCAGTTTTCCACGTTCATGATGATGCTTGAGATCATTTCTCGCTGTCACGTCCTGATTTTCAGGGCATTTCTTCCATGCCCCCCTCGTCACCTCGGTTTGCGTGCCACATCGGCCGTTCTCCGTTTTGGACGTGCCATATATCACCGGATTCAGTTTTTCGCACTCGTGATGATGCTTGAGATCATTTCTCGCTCTCACGTCCTGATTTTCAGGGCATTTCTTCCATGCCCCCCTCGTCACCTCGGTTTGCGTGCCACATCGGTCATTCTCCGTTTTGGACGTTCCTTATATCGCCGGATTCAGTTTTCCGCGCTCGTGATGATGCTTGAGATCATTTCTCGCTCTCACATTTAGATTTTTTGAACATTTTTTTGATGCCCTTCACATAACCTTGGTTTGCGTGCCACATCAGTCGTTCTCTGTTTTCGACAATCCTTATGTCACCGGAACTAGTTTTCCGCACTGATGACGATTCTTGAGACCTTTTCTCGCCCTCATCAATCCATGTTTGTTCGGTATAATTTTACCCCTTTTTCGGGCCGAGCAACCCCTTTTACGAAAAAGGCACTTAGGGAGTTTATGTTAAGCTCTTTTCTGACTCCTACAAACAATGAAAAGATTGTCGAGCAACCTTGTTTCCTTTCATGCTCGTTAAACGTATCTGAAAGGGCGTCTACCTGGTATAATTTTACCCCTTTTCCAGACCTTGTAGACTAATTACGAAAAAGGTATACTCTAGTCACATCGGCTAGAAGAGTTCTCCATCCGCATCATTTTATCCTTTTTCGGGCCTTGGAGACTAAACTTACGAAAAAGAAACACCAATAGAGTCCACTTACCGTTTTCAAACTCTCTAAACATGAAAGCTACCATGAGTATGAGCCGTCCTGGGCTCACAAAATCCACAGGACCGCACCATTTCAGAGCACACTTTTATCCCTTCTTGGAGCTCATTAAAACTACGAAGAAGGAATCAATGGTGTCTCTTGGCGCCACGACAGATCATATCTACTCATCAGGAAACTTCCCCATTTTGGTCGTTTTTGTTCAGAGTATTCTGCAGTATGTCACCTTGATAATCCCTCGACGGCACCTATCAGCTCGTCCTCCCCCCAGAGTCAATATATAACATTCAGTCAAAGCAATGATCCCCACACCTACAAGTCAGTTCCCTACGCTGCTAGGTCAACCATGTCATCATGCTCTGAACAAAGGGAATTTGAGTCTACCCATTTTTTGACCCAGTTATTTCCCATTCCCACAAGTATGTCAGTCCTACCATCAGTACTACAACACTTCAGTTTTACACCTCGTGCTCCTATCAAGGAAACATCATTGCCTTGTTAGCTGCTGGTCTCCCTCTGTCGACGACAACCATATTGATTCCAGAGGATAGACCTAGAGGTCCTTGTGTCTTGGACTCATCACCATTTATGATGAGTGCCTACGAATCATTTCGAGAGGAATCTTCAGTGCCTCTCCAAATGATTGTTTCTCACATGCTCGACTTCAACACCTTGATCACATCGTTGAGACTCGCACAGGGTATTCGTCCGTTTCACTTATTAGACGAAGACCCCGGGTACCTCCTGACTCCTCCACATTTGAGAGTCTTCCTATGGATAAAACTAGTTACACTTTTTCTATAGATATCCGGGTTGTGCATGGCGACAGTATTCAGATATACCCCAGTTTCATACTCCCTTGAGTATACAGTTATATTATTTCTCAGAGATGACTCATAGTCTTTGAGTCCCCACAGATGTTGGACACCTTCAGTTTCAGCAGTTCCTCAGTTATTCAGTGTATCAGTGATTAAGATCCGTTATGATCAGGAGTACATCCCAAAATAATGTCCCCCCTGGACCTTTATGGTGTACCAGTAGATTCTTTATGTATTAGATCCCCCTTCTTGGGACTAATTGTTATGTATATGTCTTGATACGAGCATGGGAATGCCCGCCTCGTCCATTATCAGAGATTATACCTCATTCATATTGAGGCCATGTAATATTTTTTGTTTCTTGTAGCTTCCAAGGGCCGTGGCTCCAGTCTCCAATCGGTCTCTTCTCGTTCCCAAACCCCTGAAAAAAAGACAAAAGAACTATGATGTCTATCGTCCATACGATGAGCTCCTGCCCTCACACATCAGGGGGCAATCTGTTAACACCTAAAAAGTGCTCACTAGCTCATTTCCCTATTCACATGACCCATTTGTCCACTTTTTCACCATCGGAGCCTCTGAAACCAACAAAAGGTCACCAAAAGACCTGAGTACACCCCTTTTTCCATTAAAAAATATTATTTTTCCTGAAAAGCATAAAAAACCCTCAAAAAGGGTCCAAATTCCCAAAAATATTAAAAAGGGAATTAAAATATTATTTTTATTCAAAAAAGGAAAAAGGAGGGAAAAGTACCTAAACCATGTTGGTCAATACCATTTGGTTTCCACAAAACTACAAATGGTATTCCCCACCACCAAAACCTATAAAAAGGTGGTAGGGGCTCCTCATTTCACATCCATCCATTATCTCATCCTTATGCTGCTGAACTCTCCCTTGAGCATTTTAGCCATTGAAGCAACCTTGGAGAAGGAGACCTCTTGGAGTTTGGAGCTACTCATCTTGGGAGTTGCTCAACATCAACCTTCACCATTGAAGGTATTATCGCAAGCACTTGCTTGCCCCCCATTTTTCAATACAAATTCATTCTTTAAGATTTTCTTGTTCTTGTTTTTAAATGTTTAAATTATTTGCTCAGATTCTTACATAGATCCATGATTAGTTTAGTTTAGTTTAGCTTATTGCTATTTAATTCCATTGAAACTGTTGCTACTAGTTAGCAGGTGCCCATAGCACTAAGCCTGGTTGCAAAACCGGGCCAACAATATATGCAAGATTATGTTGGGCATATGTCCTCATCTCGAAATATCCACTGCACTATACCTTCATTGGTTAATATTGGCCCAGTTGGATACTTTGACGGTGCGACACAATTGGGGAGATGTGGTGCAGGCTGCATGTTGCTTTTGGATCACACAAATCATATGGAGTTGGCATTTGGCAGTGGCAGGGGAAACAATACAAGGGAAGAATTACTTTCCCTTTGGGGTCTACTTTATTTGGATAAGAGAAGTGGGGTTAGTAGTTTCCAAATATATGGTGACTCCTCTGTGATTATACAGTGGAATGCAGGTAAATGGAGATTACAAGTACCTATCTTGACTTATTGGAAAGAACGGATTCTATCCTTGCAAAATTATTTTGAATATATTTATTTTCGACATGTGGATCGGATATATAATCAACATGTAGATACTCTGTCAAAAAATGGGCCTAAACAGGAAGAAGGTTGGGCATGTATCATATATTATAGACTCAATTAGCTCTATAACATCTCAGAAGAACAAATATATTGATTGGGTAGTTTTAGCTATTTTTGTTTTTTTCCATATTATTGAGATACAAATTAGATATCAATATTTATACTCCTTTAAAGGGTATTTATTAGAATGATAGAATAATCATGAGGAAGAAGGAGGATTTTGTTGAATTATGAGGTATTGTAAAGAATTAAATAATGAACCTAGTATACTAAAATATAGTAAATATTTGAAACTGAATACGATTTTGTAACAAATGTAAAGAAGAATGTCCGAAAGGACAAGCACTATAGTGTTAACAAGAAGCTCTTTTTCTCTTGGAAAAAAAAATATCAAGCCAAAAGTTTAATATTTTAAGGCAATTAATAACTTGTTCGAATTAGTTTAATATGTTAAAGCACGTAATATGTTATTTGCATTTCTAAAATATTAGAACATTGCATTATAATAAAGAAATATCATATTCATCATATCCAAAATATGTTAAAGGACGTGATATGTTATTTGCATATGTAATATAATCAAACGCTTCACTTTAATGAAGAAATATAATATTCATCATATCCAAAAGAGTAAGTAACTTATATTCACCATATCTAAAAAGGTACTTAAAGAGTAAGTAGGGAGGATTTCATTTTGAATTTAGTTTGACTTATGATTACAAATATTTTTTTTATATTTAAAAGCAAAAGTACTTTAAAGTGAATGTATTAAGTACATATGTATTTTATTTAAAAGTAATGTTTGAGTACTTTTTCATTATGAGTATGGTTAATTATGAGTTTTTATCCACCATTTAGATTTTGACAAGTAAGAAAATTTAACTTAAACAATGCCACATCAACCATAAGGGATGATGTCATTCTCTAGAATTTGATTGGTTCTTGTAAAGTTGATTTTGATAGTAAATTTTTTGTTTTGAGGCCATTTTTTACCTCAAAATTCTCCTAATGTTGACTAAGATTATTTTACTAGAAAAGTCGGGGATTTGAAAGTCCAACTATATAGTTTCCTTGCAAGCTTGGCAAGAAGATCCTACCACGAAGAATGATGAAGCACGGAGTTGAGAGGAGCACATGGGTTTTTTGATGGAAGGGAGATACAAAGGAAATATAAAATGCAAGAAATATTTCTCTTTGTAGGAGTGTTGAAGAAGAATATTTGTGATTTTCTTTCATTGATGGAGGTGCCTAAAGCTTCCATGAAAAGGAGGATCACATATTTTATAGCTCAGGAATCTCTCATCAAAGAGTGACCCATTGGAAAAGTATCATCCACATATGATTGGTGAGTATGGGAATTGCTATCAGGGTAAAAAGAAAGGCCTTTGATCTCATGTCAGTCACACCATGGTAGAAATGCTTCGGATAAGGCCTTCCTCCATTAGAATAATGAGGAATGGTGAGAGAAGGTAACCCTACCTAATGCCTCTACAGGATTTAAAAGGTGTTGAGGGTGATCCATTAATAGGATTGGAAAAAAAATCTAAGAAAGTTAGAGCCATAATCCACATGGTCCATTCCTGGATAAAACCAAAGGCTAAGAGCATATCCCTAATGCATTCCCAACTAAGCTTGACAAAATATTTTGGCTTGTTGAGTTTTATCAACATGCCTATATTTTTAGTAGTTTTGAGGGAATAAATTACTTCATGGGATAAGATAATATCATCCATTATTTGTCTACCCTAAAAATAACTAGACTTCTCTAGCGAAATGAGCTGAGGGAGCAACGGTTTAAGACGATTTTCCAACAAGTCTGGATTAATTTTGAACAAAACATTACAAAGGGAAATGGGATGAATTTACCTAGAGTTGTAGGGATTATTCTCTTTAGGGATAAGTGATAGAAATGTTGAGTTGAGTGTCATTAGTACTCCTTTGGTGATACAAGAGTCCTCAACAATTTCCCAATCTTCCCTCTATCCCAACAATAGTGGGAAACATCTATAGTGAATCTATCTAGTCCACGATATTTCCCCACCACCATTTGTTGGATTGTTTTTTCAACTTCCATCATCTCTATTGGCCTCATCAAGTTATCAGTTTTTCCTTGTGTAACCAAGGATGGGATGTGTCACATCATGGTGTTGATCGCTTCAACTCTGTTAGGTTTAGGCTTAGATAGAAGGATTTTAAAATAATTGACCAACTCTTGCTCGATGTCTTTAGAATTTGTGAGGACCTTCCCTTGCTCATTTTTTAGTTCTATAATTCGGTTTATTTTCCTATGTTGCACTATGGATTGATGGAAGAAGCTTGAGTTACATTATCCTCCTCGTAGACATTTCACTCTTGATTTGTGTTTCCAGAGCATATCCTCCTACTTATCTCATTCCTCAATCTATGCTTGGACTCAATCTTCTTCATTAATTATTTCCTATCGAAGTTGGACCATGCTTTCATCAAGTAGTTATTTCATGAAAACTGTTTTGGAGACCTCCTTATTCCATCTCTTTAACTTGACTTTGAGGATTTTAAGATTTTGTTGTAATTTGAACATCTTACTTCCTCTTGGGACTTCAATCACATCCCACTAGTTTTGTATCATCTCTTAATATTAGGATAGGTGATCCATAATTTCTCAAATATAAAAGGACATTTGAATGGAACCCCTACACTATGCCACTGAAAGTAGATCAACCAGTGATCAGATCTAGTTGCAGGTAAAATGTTGGTTGTAAGTATTAAATGTCACGTACCCACCCATCCATCCAAGGCAAGGGAGGGAACATGATGCCAATCTCTGGGGCTTTCACAAAAACTCAGCCCATTGATTAGACTCATAGCCATAAAACTAATGTGTGTAGATGCAAATCAAACATATATGCACAGCGAAATAAGAACATCACCCACACACATCTTTCATATGCATTCAACATATCAATAATAAACATAAAATTAAAACATTGCAGAAGTAAAATGCACATAGAGAACACTTATCTTCATTTGTGCAATAGCCCCAAACAACTAGTTATGTTGCTGCAACGTTCCACCCAACCATAGGCTAGTTGTATTCATAGATCTTGCAACACAACTGCCACCCCCGAACTGGGCATGATTCTTACAAGGAAAAGGGAACATCCCAGCTCATTCACAGCCAAAGTAATAGAAACCCATCTCAACCCCAACCCTCTTTTACACACAACAAATCCAACTGGGCATGGATACCCATTTTCAGCAATGGGATTTTACAAATAAGATGGTCATGGAATTTCCCAAATCGTGGGCACACCAAAAACGAAATGGCAATTGGAAATCAACCCTAGGAGAGCAAAATCATTTCCAGAAAATGTTTATGGGCATTCAAGGGACAAAAACAGCCTCCATAAACCCCAAAATCGTGGCTCCCTTCCTCCTAGCCATTGTGCAATACAAACGAGTTCCCAAGCATGGAAAATGCAGGAAATTGGTGAAAAACGTGATGGGGAAACCCAACTAGCTCAAAAAACGTGAGAGAGGCAAAACTGGTTGATGGGTAATAGCTTGGGAGGCAAATTCATGGCTATTTTCTTGCCAAGGAAGCCAAACACGTTTTTCCATGTTGGTGGCTTGCCCATACTCAAAATTGACTGCCATACCTCTCCATTCCCAAGGCATTAACTACCTCAACCAACTTTTGGGAGAAATGAATGATTGGGTACAAAAGTCAACATGGGTAGTTGAGTGTTTGGTGGGTTATCTCATTGACACTTGGCTTGACTTGATTGGCTCAAGGGTTTGAATGTTTTCCCTCCCAATTCCTTGTAAAATCATGCCCCCATCTCTTGTTGCATTGCATAGCTAGTTGTGGGTATTTTATTAAATGCATATTTACCTGATATTTACAATTCCATTGTGTCGGGCTAGCACGTAAACCATATGCATCAATAAATCGATGGAGGGGCCTTGACCTTAAGCTCCTCACCACGATCATATAACAAGATTACATCATTTACAATTTTAATGTGATAGGGTCAAGATGGGGACGTGACATTCCCCTCCCCTTGGAATAACACCGTCCTCAATGTTCCAATACTTCAGAGTATATACCCACTTTACACATGTCTCAAAAATCACAAAATGTGGCAGGTCTGTCCTGCGTTCATCTCTTTACTTTGAACTTTCAGATCAAGTCATTTTGCTTCCTCAAGCTGCTCCTGCTAGTTTTGTTCTTCCATCTCTGCAGGAGGGCATCGCTCCACAGCAATCCCTTTCTTTTATTCACCTTCCCATTGATCTACAAGTCTGGAATTTTAATGGCTGTCATCTTTCTTGTTGTCCTGACAACTACTTGAGGAATATTTTCAGCCAAAACCAATGGCTTTCACTATCTCACCTGTGAGATTCATCATGGAAATTACTGTCAGGACAAGCAGAACACAATATTAAAATTAGTCAATTAATTGCTTAATTGACATGGAACGTTCATGCTTTACCCATGAGACTTCTACACATTTCATGCTTTCCCAACATACACATGAACTCATTCATGTTCATCCTTTCACAGGGAAATAACTATTTCATCATTCACAATTCATTTCAAGCAATAAACACAATCAACTTCCAGTCACAACATGCATTCAACAATCCTTTGTTTCTGAAATGCATGAATCAAAAATGAAAGAGAAGAGTAAAAGTTTCCCCCCCTTAGTCTTGTTCCAATCTGGAGCCACGCCATCACTGTGGTTTCATGCTCCTTAGCCTCTTTCACTTCAGTGTGAATGCTTGACTTGCCCGTTCTTGGCTATGACACTTAGTGTCTAAGGTCTGTTTAAGGATTTTCAACATGGGAGTCCTTCCCATTGTTTCCTACAAGACCTTTGGCTACTAGGACCCACACATGTCCACTAGTGCCATCTTTCATTACTGCTCATACTGAGCTCTTTAGGACAGTCACATGTCCACATGCATCCTCCAAATGCTTTCATATTCCTTGCTTCCAGCAATACCTACACTCAAACATTGAATCAATTCACATGTTTAGTTTATTTTCGTAGGGTTTATCTCTAAATAAGAGTTTGAGAAATCATAATAAATCATATACACATGTATATTCATAAGCAAGAAACTGCAAGATAACCAAATACTTATCTGCATTGGATGTCTTCACTTTATTCCACAGGCTCGTTCTTCGCTTTATAAGCCTTGGATTGCCTGTGGATGCAATAATGAATGTTGGGCCAGCACACAGGCTACTCCACAACCATTCGAATGGGCAATGCCCAGCAAGTACACTAGGTTTCATCAATCATCTCATTTAACAATATGCTAGGCCAGTGCTACGACTGGTTTTATTAATTAATTAAAGAATGTTTGGCCAACACGTCGTCTTCTCCACAACATCAAATGGTTAATTCCCCCACCAACTATTCTCTGAATTTATCGAGCATCAGTTACTCTCTGGATTTACCAAGAATTTATAGTGCACAACCAGTCACTCTCTGGTTTTACCAAGAATTTATAATGCACAACCAGTTTCTTTCTGGTTTACCAAGAATTTATAGTGCACAACCAGTTACTCTCTGGTTTTACCAAGAATTTATAGTGCACAACCAGTTACTTTCTGGTTTACCAAGAATTTATAGTGCACAACCAGTTACTCTTTGGTTTTACCAAGAATTTATAGTTCTTTCAGGGTCCGTTCTTCCTGCAATGACCAAGGTTTCCAACAAAGAAACAATAGTGTATCAGCTTAGCTGTTAGAAGACTTATACCTGAAATTTTCATTATTCCAAACAAGAAAATAAATGAAAATGAATACTTATCTATATTGTGCATTTTCCTTGCTACTCCACAGGTTTCCTTCTCTACTTTACAAGCCTTGGATCTGTTGTAGAATTTTCTCCCTACGGATAGGTAGAAATTCTCTTAGGTTAAAGTAGACTTTAACTGACTCTAAACTAAGACAAAAAAATAACAAATGCTACCTTGAATTCCTAGATCTAAACAGACATTTCAAGATTAAACTGTCGGAAGAAACAGAAGAGATCTAACTGACCTTCAATCCAATTGCTTGTCTTTATGGTTGCTCCAATTTCCAAGTCCTCGCGAATGAACCTGTCAAAATGAAACCAAGATACAAGCATATACGATTCTCTAGCAACTTGAAATATGAGTTAGGATCTAAATCTATAACAGATACAAATCATATAATTGAAACAAAATCAACACATGTGATTTGGGAAACAAGACAAGTTATGTTCTATTACCAACTTGAAGTCACTTACAATGGTTGCTTGATATCCAAGCCAACTCCCAGCTCCAAGTGCTTCCTCCTCTAGCTATCTCCACAAAGATTCAAGATCATAAGTTTGATGTCTCCAAGAGTCCTCCCTTTTGCTCATGGAATGTCTCTCTCTTATAGTGTGTAGTAGGGTTAACCAACAAGAGAGAAGGGTGGATCTTGGGAGAGTTTAGTCGATCAGGCCTATTAATCACAGAAAGTGAGTTAGGATCGAATCAGGGACACCAATCCTCAAAAATATCTCGAAGATTGAGATCCCACAAGCCATGGAAAAAAGGATAAAAAGGGAGTACCGCGCCTCTCAAACAGAGCATAACGCGGTAGTACCGCGTGGCACAGAAAGAGCATAGCGCGGTAGTGTTGACTACCACGCACCTAACCTGGAGCAAGGCGCGGTAGTGTAGGTATATGAAGTCTCAGTTGGGTTGATTCTTGACAGAATAGGTTTGTCTCCAAGGATCACTCATCATTTTTCTCTTCTGGGTGTTTTAAGCAGTAGGGGAAGTGTCGTCAGCTATTTTTATGGTGAATATGCGACACTGTGAAATATGGAGGTATAACAAGATCACTTGTGGGGTGGATGCTTGGCTAGCACACATGTTGCTTCCACAACATCATCCGAATAGGAAATGCCAAGCTAGTATGCCTACTGGGTTTATCAGGCATCCCAAAAATCAATATCCTAAGCCAGTACGCCGACTGGGTTTATCAAGCATTTAAAAAATCAATATGCTAAGCCAGTACGCCGACTGGGTTTATCAAGCATACAACGACCATTTCCAAGCCAGTTCTCCGACTGGGTTTGTCAGGAAATAACACCCTTCACCAATACCTCCACAACATGCAAATAGCCAATGCCAAGCCAGTACACCGACTGGGTTTGTCAGGCATCCAACAACCATTCACCACAACATCCACATATCCAATGCCAATCCAGTTCTTCGACTTGGTTTATCAGGCGTAAAACAACCATTCACCACAACATCCACATAACCAATGCCAAGCTAGTTCTCCGACTGGGTTTATCAGGCGTAAAACAACCATTCACCACAACATCCACATAACCAATGCCAAGCCAGTTCTCCGACTGGGTTTATCAGGCATAAAACAACCATTTCCAAGCCAGTACACCGACTGGGTTTATCAGGAAATAAGAACAACATAATATGATTACGTGTCTCCTTCTCTTATGCAACCCAGTGGTTCCCTCCAGGAAATCCATAGGTGGCTTACTTGACTACAGGCTAGCATGGCCCCACAATACCCACTCACACTACACAAGGATGATGCCCCTTTTCTGTTACATAGCTCCTTGGGCCTATCCATCTCTTCTAGTGTCCTTTAGTGTTAACGTAGACAGGATACCACCGCCCATACAGTTCTCTTGAGCACCCTTCTTAACTTTTCCTCTTACGTGCAACACGAGAGTGCATCTGTGTAAGCTGATAGCACAAGAAGGATAAGTAGGATCATCAGTATTGCTGCTCTAAAATTGTAATCATATTTCATAACATTCACTATCAAGTATTGAAACACCAGGAATGCGTCCATTCCCTTACGGTGTAGTCAATATTGAAAACCCTAACATAACCCATCATCCGAAAGGTATGCATCCCTTTCTGATGTGAGCCATGTAGACCCTAGTCACACTCAAGTAGTCTGGAATAATAATGAAATAATAAAACATGCTCTGCGTATTAAACCTAATAACCAGACATGTATATCTTTAGTTAGGGTTACAGAATACTCATTCATTTCATAGATGTATATTTTCTTTATTTGTGAAGAAGGGGGGCTCCCTTCTCTGAGTCAATAGTCATTCAGTTTGCCACCCCAATCTTTTCACATTCCATAACCCACTCATGCCTTCTCGGCATAATTTTACTGTCTCACTCACATGATTCACCCACATGCAGTTTGACTGAGACATTATCAACATTTACAATGGCGTTTCACCCGAAACCCATTTCCAAAGCATGGGATCCCTCCCATCTAGTTTGGCTTCGGCAGACCATCACACATGGTCTTCCTGCAATGTGTCATCCTGGCACACTTATCAAATATCCAAACAGTCGGCAACACTTTTAGCAATAAGCTTCAAGTATGATTGTTCTATAACCAATCAATAGCATTGATAATTAATTCAACATGAATTTACAACTCTATCTCCTACAGAAATTGATTTGCTTAGCAATGAGGCTATCCTCATATTGTTTGGCTCTCGTGAGTGGTATCACTCTGTCCATTATGGTTTCACCCTTGCTACCATACATGAACATCCTCCTACAACATGTCCTCCTGACACATTTTTTTTATATACGCCAAATAGTGATTAGCAATTATAAGCAATTCTCAAATCTGAAATCTACAAATATGTTTTCCTACATAAATTAGATTTGCAATCATGAGATTATTCTCATAAATTTAAACCATAAAATTTTCAGATTTGTTTCATGCATAAATTACAACCATGAAAACCTTCTCATAACCTTTGGCTACTGCACATGGTAGATCCCGATCTCTACTATGGACTTATCCTCACTGCCATACGTAAGACTTTTCTACCTAAAATCTGAAACTTCAATCAGCCAAACACGTTGTGAGTATTTTATGCATATAATCCTTTCATTGCTACAACAGTCACTGAAGTGATCTCAGAGTTATAACACTCAATAATTCAAACATCTTCAGCTATTAATATTTGAAATGTAACGAAATATATACCTTCCTATATATGCATTATTATCACAATAAAATTGCAAGACACAGTCACACTATCCATGTAATTTAAATAAACTGTAAATACTCATTACTTCACATTCTATGCAATTCTGTCCTTCCAACAGAGTGCTCTGGGAGCCCATCACATGTCTACCTTCTTCATGCAGTCTTTCCCCTGCATTCATAGCAACTCATGAAATGGTATCAAGATTAACAATAGTACACCATTTCATCTATTATCTAACTGCAAAGAAACATATATATATATCGCAACCATGCATTCACACAATGCATCTCAACATGTGCACCCGCACATATGCATGCACATTCACCACATTTTCATAATCTTTTAATGTGCATTCACTCAATGCATAACCCCTCAATACAACCTTGTATTAATTCGTGAGTACTATGCATTCCAACATATTATGGCCTAACCATGCATATCTCATAGAATGCACTACCCCAACAGGACCATAAGTCCTCACTTGCTTTGGTTGTTAAACTCACAACCAGCACAGACAAATGGCATGATATAATTTCATATGAATGCATTGAGATTTCTAAGCAATTATAGGGTGTAAGGCTTCCTGCCTTCACTTACCCATACCTCACCATACTTGGTAGGCTGACATTCACATTCAGACGCTAAATCTCTGATACAAACAATTTAACACATTTTTAAACATAGTTGAAGGGATCTCATCAAATCCTCTTTCCGCATTCATGCAATTAAGCACAATTAACCATTACCTGCATGGTTGATATTAACATCACTTGATGTTACCTGATCAGTTGGTCTCTTACAAAGGCTACTTAGTCCTTTTTTCCAGCATCATGGTCACAGACTTATTGCACCATCCTCTCTTCATAAGGTTGTTGGTCACGTGCAACAACGTCATCAACTTCTTTAGCCATGCTTTGATTGTATTGTGTCCTACAACCAATGCGGACAAAACTAACTATTAGCAACCACAATCATTATATTAAGTGGCTCATTGCATATGTAAAACCTCTCTATTTTACCAATATGCAATATCACATACACGCAAAAACATTTTCACATGCACTGTGCAATGTTTATTGTTATGCCATCTAGTGCATATTCATCTATGTAATCTCTTGCAGTTTTAACATTCTTATGCCATAGTTTATATGCATGACAATTTCATAATTATAAGTACGATAGAAAACAAGGGTTAAGGAATTCTCCCTTTTCAATCCCTCATCGTAAAATGGAATCCCTCTTCCATATCATAGTTGGTTTGATTTCCTTCCAGTCATGCAATTATAGAAATTGCCCATATTGACAACAATTCTCTTTTGTCAAAACAACCCCTGGCACTCTTCTGTACCAAATATCTATGATAGATGTGGACCTCATTCAAATTCTGGTCATGCATCCCTGCTCTCCTCTGGACAAGCTTTCCAACGTCTATCTCCGTGCTCCATTCCGATCCAGAACATGGAATTTACATTCTTTCAAAAATGCAAACTTTGCCCAACTTTTGCCCAGATTTTGGCACTTTTACAAGTTGCAATTTATTTTGAAAGGCCAACTTCAGTTGCTTGTAGAAGCAAATCTAAGAAGAATCATGAAAAATTATCTACCAAGAGAAGGTATTCTATGTAACAAGGAACACTCCGCAACCTTCGGATCCTTGTTCTGATGCACTAGTCAACTTCTATAAAATTTGGGGTTTGGCTACTTTTCACTTTTCACTTTTCCCCCAAAATCTCAAAATTTGGCCAAAAATGGCTATCTCCCAAACTATGCATTTCTCGAAAATCTTCGTCTAACAGAAACTGTCTGTCTTAATGAGAAGATGAAATGTCTAATTCAGTAAAAAAAATTATTCCAACATCTAGGGTCACTTTTACTATCCACAAGATTTTCAAAATCCCGAAAAAGTGGCCCAAAACAGTGCTTTTTGGCCTTCTTGCTCACCCCAACTCCACATCCTTTGGAGTCCAGCTCCAAGATTCAAAAATTAACACTTTGCTTGCTCCATGGCCGTGCCATATCAATTTTAGATCAATCCTCCCTTCCATCAAGCCTCGAGACATTGTCTTACTGTAATGCCCCAATTTTGACCCTTAGGAAATATTGGCTTCTAATGTAAATATTGTATACACACATTGTATGTTTTCCTAGCGTGGAGCTCAAGGCCAAGGCCCCGCTAGTTTATGCTCGGATATTATTTAAATTAGACACGCTTGATATTTTGTTACCCACGTCCTATTAAGCCATGGGATATTGTAAATTGATGTAAATATTTAATATTAAAATAAAATACCAAAACTAGCTATGGAGGCAACGAATGAGAAGGGGCCACGTGTATCCATAGGGAGAGGTGAGGGGGCTATGGGACTAAACCCTAGGCTGCCATATGTCATTATAAGAACCCATTGACTTCCTTAGATGACATTTATGCCTGTTGTAAGGAAGTGGTTGAGATTTCAGCTCGTGGCTTCAATGGAGCATGGGCAGCCCAGAAATTCGTATGGGTAGTTATGAGCTCTGTTTTCTTGTACAAGAAGTTAGTCAACCTCATGGGAGGTTGCTTCATTCTCACCCTCATTCCACTGTGGAAGGACCAAGCATCATTCTCCATCCAAAAAAACGAGTTTCCAGCAGGGAGAGAACCAGAAATCGTGACTGTGAGAGAACCCACGTTTTGGGGAGCCAAAAACGTCAAGATTTGGTATTGGGCAGTGAAATCGAATGGGGAATCCATTGGTATGACCCTTGGGGCGAATGTGGGAGCCTGAACTACCGTGAAATCAATAGGAAAACCCAGTTTTTGCAGCTCAGAAAACCAGTGACGGATTTGAGTTATTTGGTGAGCAGAATGGTGAGAAATCAAGTTGGGAATGACTATGCAGAGGTTGGGTATGCTTGATAAACCCAGTGAAGGCTAGGATCTCAAGGATTAGCAGCTGGACCTTTCTATGCCCATCCTGAAGAGCACTGGAGGGAAGAGTTCCTGAGGGACTGTGTAACAGAGGAGGGGATCTTTCTTGAGTTGGATGAGGTAGGTAATGTGGGTGCCTGACTGTTGAGTTCACTTGAGATGCCTGTAGCTCTGTGGTTGAGCTCACTGGCTTAGCGTTACCCTCCTCTATCTTCTGGTATGCTTGATAAACCCAACGGTGTGTTGGCTTAGCATAGTTGATGACCAAAACCATGGCTATGAGTGAGCCCAGCTAGTTCCTTCTTAGTGGATACACAGCCCAGCTCGGGGGTGACCTCTCAGCTGAAAGAACACAAGCTGGACAGAGGTCTATGGTTGGGAGGAACGTTGCTCTTCCATAGCCAGTCGTTTGGACCGTTACAATTCAAGATAAGTATTCTTGTGGTTGAGTTATGTTAATTCTATGCTCTGCAAATATTTTAATTAATGACTGCTGTTTATATGTTGAATGCATGATGAAACTATGTGCATATGTAATGTTTAACTCTGCTGTGTTGATATTGAATTGAATCTACACACCGAAGTTTTAATTGATATGAAATTATGAGTAAAAACATTGAGGCTAAGTCTTTACAAAGGCCCTGTGTGTTGTTAACGTTTCCTTCCCTGCATTTGATGATGGAAGGGGACGTTACAGTTTGGTATCAGAGCTGTTGGTTGCAGCATTGGGCCTCTATGGGCCAAATCCAATTATAGTCATCTCTGACAGAAAGAAAGTTTTCAAATTTTTCCTAAGTGTCTTTGAAAAATTTGTTTAAGTCAGTTTCGGAAAGAATTCCTGAATGTCTTCCGCAACTGCGGAAGCATTCGGAGAATTGATCCGAAACTGCGGAAGCATTCCGCGAGTTTTTCCGTAACGCGGAAGAGTTCGGGAAGTCGCCCCGAAATTTGCGGAAGGATTCTGCGAGTTGTCCCGCAATGCGGAAAAATTCGGCAAACTGCTCCGAAAAAGCAGGAAATTTTTCTAAGAGTTCGGCAAGCGGGCCCGGAATTTGCGGAAAGAATTCCGGAAAGTCTTCCGCAACTGCGGAAAGAATTCCGAAATGTCTTCCGAAATTACGGAAGGGTTCCGCGAACCGCCCCGAAATTTGCAGAAGAATTCCGGAAAGTCTTTCGCAACTGCGGAAAGAATTCCGGAATGTCTTCCGAAATTGCGGAAGAGATTCCGCGAACCTTCCCGCAACTGTAGAAGAGTTCCACGAACCGCTCCGCAATTGCGGAAGCTTTCAACAAATCGCTTTGCAACGTGGAAGAGCTCGGCAAAATGCCCCGCAATTGCGGATGCTTTCACCAAGTCGTTCCGCAACACGGAAGAGCTCGGCGAACCACCCCGCAATTGCGAAAGGCTTCAGCAAATCGCCCCACCATTGCGGAAGCGTTCGGCGAAATGCTCCGCAATTGCGGAAGCGTTTGGAGAATTGCTCCGCAATTGCGGAAGCGTTCGAAGAACCGGCCCACAACGGCAGCGCGCGCAAAAAAAAAAAAAAAAAAACCAGTGACGAAAACTCAATTTTTGGATAGAGGGAGCATCCGGGCTCAGAATGGGATGATTCCTGTGGGGATCGGAGGCCATTGCCGGAGACCATGAAAGAACCAGTGAAGACCCCGAGCCCATTACACTTCGATTTGACAGAAAAAGGGGAATAGTGACTTTTGAAGGACGGAGTCTCGAGGATTGACCGAAGGTCGGTTTGAGCTGAAATTGATCAGGCGCAGCCATAAAATAGGCACAATGTTAAGTTCTGAATCTTGGAGCCAAACTCCAAAGGATGTGGAGTCGGGGTGAGCAAGAAGGCCAAAAAGCACTGTTCCGGGCCACTTTTTCGGGATTTTGAAAAGCTTGTGGGTAGTAAAAGTGACCCTAGAAGTGGGAATCAAAAATTTGACTGAACTAGACATTTCATATTCTCATTAAGATGGACAGTTTCCGTTAGACGAAGATTTCCCAGAAATGCACCGTTTGGGAGATAGCCATTTTTGGCCCAAAATTTGGAATTTTGGAAAAATGTGAAAAGTGAGAAGTAGTAAAAGCCAGAAATTCATAGAAGATGAATGGTGCATCGGAATTGAAATCCATGAATTGCTGAGTGTTCCTTGTTATTTAGAATAACTTCGCTCGATAGATAAGTTTTTGTGATTCCTCATAGATTTTCTTCCACAGGTGGCTGAAGTTGGCCTTCTGGACCAAAATACAACTGTGTAAAATGTACAGAATTATTGGTAAGAGTTGTCATTTTTGAAACAACGTTGTTTCCACACCCGATGTCGGAATGGAGCACGGGGATAGGCATTGGAAAGCTTGTCTAGCAGGGAATAATGGTGTATGACCAGAATTGGAATGAAGTTATCATACCCCACAAATCATTAGGGCAGAAATGTACCAGCGACTGTCTCGACAAATTATCGATAAATATGGGCAATTTCCATAATTGCTTGAATGGGCAAGGGAAAGGAATGCATAGCAACTGTGTGAATTATTCCATGAGTTCTATTATGTTAAATATTGATTGTGTACATTTCTATATGCATTCTTATGATGTCTGACAAATATTTCATAATGCATTGTGTTTGCAGCTCATAAAATTTATAATTGTAGCAAAGGTAGCATACAGGAAAGATGGTGACCATAAATGATGCTCAAGATCCTTATGAACATGAAGAAGACGTTCTAGGAGAAAATGTGCATGAAGGGAATGCAGAGACTGAATCCAATGGGAGAAGGAAGCAGGTGACTCCTCAAAATTTGGTTGAAACCATGGTGAGCTTCAATGAAAGATTGATGAAGGCTCAAGAAGAACAACACCAACTCAATGCTGCTATTTTGCAAAGCCTCACTGATATGTAACATAAGATAAACCTTGGGTCCAGCCCAAGCAATATGGGTGAAGAAGGAAGGGATGCAGGGAGTCATTCTAGAGGTCGTCCGAAGAGGAGGACTCCAAACCCAAGGAAGAGTTCGGTGAGCAGAAAACATAAAACATCTTCATCAAGTTCTTCTTCCAGCAGGTCGTGTGACTCCAAATGTTCTAGGAGAAGTCCAAGACATGCACCTAAGAGATTGGATGGAAGAAAGAAGTTCAAGGGCATCCCACAGGGAGAATTCAGGAAGGCAATACCTCCCACATTTGATGGGGAAGGCAAGACTGGCCAAGAGGCAGAAGCATGGCTTCTTGGAATGAAGAAATACTTCAGAATTCAAGACTACTCAGGAAATGAGAAAGCCAGAATTTCCATTTACAACTTAAATGGTAGAGCTTCCATTTGGTGGGACAATCTCTTGCAAGTGAAAAGAATTAATGAAAGAAGGATCAGTTGGGAAAGATTTAAGAGGTACTTCAAAGAGAAATACCTTTCTGGTAGGTATTATGACGGTAATAGAAAAGAGTTTAATGAACTCGGGTTGGGACTAAAATCTATGGAAGAGCGTGTCCACAAATTCTTGGAATTACTGAGGTATGTTGACTATATAAAAGATGCGAGAGTAAAAATCCAATGCTTTCTTAGGGGTCTACCTCAGAGTTTCAGAGATCGTATTGAGTTTGTTAATCCACCAAGTTTGGATGAAGCCATTAGGATGGCAATGCACTGCTATGAGCAAAATAAAGGAAAGCAGAGGCTAACCCAGCATGGAAAGCAAAGCCAAGAGGGAGGTTTGATCAGAAGAAGGATGGCTTCAAGCCACCATTCAGAGGTTATCCTAGAACCTTTCCACAGGGGCAACAAGCAAGGAGTGGATTCAAACCAGCGGTGGCAGCAGACAAAGCATCAAAGGGACCACTTCAGTGTTGGGAATGTGGAGAAAACCACATGTTGAAGGATTGTCCACATCGGAAAAACAATTCTCGAAAGTTGAAAAACCTGAAGGGAGTAGCTACGGTGGAGGACATGGCAAGGGCAGCACCTCGGATTTATGCAGCGTTGGATAATCACCAAGCATACCATAAATCATCAGTGGTGGATGTCGAAGGTAAGATTGCTATGCAATCTATTTCTGTTTTGATTGATCCAGGATCTACTCATAGTTATGTTTCTCCAAAAGTTGTTGAAGGTTGTTCTCTTAGAAAAATGAAGCATAATAAGTCTTGGCTAGTGAAACTAGCCACGGGAACCAAGAGAAAAGTAAGTGAGGTAGTGATGGAGTGTCCCATAGAATTGAATGGACTCCACACATATGTTGAATTGAATGTGTTACCATTAGGATCCTATGATGCATTAATTGGCATGGATTGGTTAGAAAAGCATAGAGACAAATTGGACTGTTATGAGAAAGCACTTGAGTGCATTGATGAAAAGGGAAGGCCAACATTGGTAAAAGGGATTCCCAAGCAAGTTTCAATAAGGAAGATTTCAGCCCTGCAGTTGAAAAAGTTTTATAAGAAGGGTTGTCAATTATATGCAGTCCATATTCCAGATTCATTAGAGGACAAAGGGCCAAGACTAGAATACTTCAAGATATTGCAAGAGTTCCAAGATGTGTTTCCGGATGAGGTACCAAGGTTGCCACCAACGAGAAATATTGATTTTTCCATCGATCTTGTTCCAGGGGTAGCGCCGAATTCCAAAGCTCCTTATAGAATGAGTACACCGGAGTTGGTGGAATTGAAGATACAACTGCAAGAATTAATGGATAAAAGGTATATCAGTCCTAGTGTGTCCCCTTGGGGAGCACCGGTGTTATTTGTCAAGAAGAAAGATGGTACTTTAAGGCTATGTATTGATTACAGGCAGCTCAATAAAGTGACAGTTAAGAACAAGTATCCATTACCCAGAATTGATGACTTGTTTGATCAAATGAAGGAAGCCAAATTATTTTCAAAGATTGACTTGAGGTCTGGCTACCATCAAGTGAGGATTAAAGAAGAAGACATTCACAAGACGGCTTTCAGAACTAGATATGGTCATTATGAGTTCACTGTGGTTCCATTCGGCCTTACCAACGCACCTACCACATTCATGTATCTCATGAATAGTGTATTCAGCAAATATTTGGACAAGTTTGTGATTGTGTTTTTAGATGACATTCTTGTCTATTCAAGAAATGAAGAAGAACATGAGGAGCATCTAAGAATGGTGTTGCAAGTTCTTAGAGAACATCAGTTGTATGCCAAGTTAAGCAAGTGTGAATTCTATCAAAAGAGGATTCAATAATTGGGTCACGTCATTTCAGAAGAAGGAATTGCAGTGGATCCGGAGAAGATTAATTCCATCATGGATTGGCCAACTCCAAGAAATGTTTCAGATGTTAGATCTTTTATGGGCCTTGCTGGTTACTACATAAGGTTTATTGAAGGATTCTCCAGGATAGCTCATCCGATCACTTCATTGCAAAGGAAGAACATCAAATTTGTATGGTCTGAAAAATGTGAGAAAATTTTTCAAAAGCTGAAGGAGTTACTTACCAGCGCTCCTGTTTTGAAGATAGCAGATCCAAAGAAGGATTTTGTAGTGTGCACAGATGCTCGCATTGAAGGACTGGGTGGGGTTCTCATGCAAGAAGGAATTGTGATTTGCTATGAATCCAGGAAATTAAAAGAGCATGAAAAGAATTATGCCACACATGATTTAGAGTTAGCAGCCATAGTGCATGCTCTTAAGATGTGGAGGCATTACTTGATGGGAAGAAGATTTGAGCTTAGAACAAACCACATGAGCTTGAAGTATTTGTTTGATCAGCCAAACTTGAATGCTAGGCAAGTTAGATGGATGGAATTTCTTTGTGAATTTGATTTTGAAATTAAACATGTAAAAGGGAAGGAGAATAAGGTTGCAGATGCTCTTAGCAGAAAATTTCATGTTTCAACAGTCAGTATGTGCAAATCAGATTTGAAGACAAGAGTTCTTGAAGCCTAATACGGTGACGAAACTTGCCTTCAAATTAAAGAGAAGTTGCAGCACGGTAATGTGGATGAAATGTGTGCAGGATATCAGCTGGGTGAAGACAGTATCCTCATCTACAAAGATAGGTTGTACATTCCAAATAATCCAGATTTGAAGAAACTAGTGATGGATGAAATACACCAAATGCCGTACTCTGGACACCCAGGATATCAGAAGACTATAACAGCGGCAAGAAAGCAATACTTTTGGAATGTCATGAAGAAGGACATAGCTGATTACATTGCTAGGTGTCATAAGTGCCAACAAGTCAAGGCAGAACACCAACATCCAGCAGGGTTAATGCAGCCCTTACCCATTCCGGAATGGAAGTGGGAAGTGATCTCCATGGATTTTATAACAGGTCTGCCCATAAAAGTGAAGAAGCATGATTCAATCATGGTTGTGGTGGATAAGCTATCGAAGGTAGCCCACTTTACCCCAGTAAAGTCCACTCACAAGGCTAGTGACATTGCGAACATCTTCATGAAAGAGATATTCAGATTGCACGGATTGCCTAAGGCAATAATTTCTGATCGTGATACAAATTTCACCTCCAATTTCTGGAAGGGATTATTTCAGGAATTGGGAACTAAATTGAATTTCAGTACAGCTTACCATCCTCAAACGGATGGCCAAACCGAGAGGGTGAATCAGGTTCTTGAAGACATGTTGAGAATGTATGTGATGGACAAACCATCCAAGTGGGAAGATTATTTACACTTGGTTGAATTTTCATACAATAATGGACACCATGCATCCTTGGGAATGAGTCCATTTGAAGCATTGTATGGCAAGGGATGCAGGACGCCAGTGAATTGGGATGGCCCAGTAAATAGGGTAGTGCTTGGACCAAAGATGATCAAGGAAATGGAACAGGAAATTGTTAAGATCAGGCAGAATTTAAAGGCAGCTCATGACAGGCAAAAGAGTTATGCAGATTTGAAAAGAGTACATAAGGAATTTCAGATTGGGGATCATGTTTATTTGAGAGTGAAACCAAGGAAGAGTTCCCTCAAGTTGGGGATTTGTGCCAAGTTGTCACCCAGATATTGTGGGCCATTTGAAGTCCTTGATAGGATAGGGCCAGTTGCATATAGAATTGCATTTCCTGCTAGCATAAGAGCTCATAATGTTTTTCATGTGTATTTGCTTAAGAAATATGTACATGATCCTAATCATATGATTGATTGGAATGTGATACAGGTGGAACCCGAGGGAGAGTTCCAAGTAGAACCTATGCGCATCCTCGACAAGAAAGTCACATTGCTCCGGAACAGAGCCATCGGGAAGGTAAAGGTCCAATGGGAGCACCTTAGTCCCGATGAGGCTACATGGGAGCTAGAGGATGCCATGAGGGAGGCATTCCCATTTTTGTTCAGTTTTGAGAACATCGAGGACGGTGTTGTTCTAAGGGGGAGGGGAATGTAATGCCCCAAGTTTGACCCTTAGGAAATATTGGCTTCTAATGTAAATATTGTATACACACGTTGTATGTTTTCCTAGCGTGGAGCTCAAGGCCAAGGCCCCGCTAGTTTATGCTCGGATTTTATTTAAATTAAACATGCTTGATATTTTGTTACCCATGTGCTATTAAGCCATGGGATATTGTAAATTGATGTAAATATTTAATATTGAAATAAAATACCAAAACTGGTTATGGAGGCAACGAATGAGAAGGGGCCACGTGTATCCACTAGGGAGAGGTGAGGGGGCTATGGGACTAAACCCTGGGCTTATATGTCATTATAAGAACCCATTGACTTCCCTATATGACATTTATTCCTGTTGTAAGGAAGTGGTTGAGATTTCAGCTCATGGCTTCAATGGAGCATGGGCAGCCCAGAAATTTGTATGGGTAGTTATGAGCTCTGTTTTCTTGTACAAGAAGTCAGTCAACCTCATGGGAGGTTGCTTCATTCTCACCCCCATTCCAATGTGGAAGGACCAAGCATCATTCTCCATCCAAAAAAATGAGTTTCCAACAGAGAGAGAACCAGAAATCGCGACTGTGAGAGAACCCACATTTTGGGAAGCCAAAAACGTCAAGATTTGGTATTGGGAAATGAAATCGAATGGGGAATCCATTGGTATGACCCTTGGGGCGAATGTGGGAGCCTGAACTACCCTGAAATCAATAGGAAAACCCAGTTTTTGCAGCTCAGAAAACCAGTGACGGATTTGAGTTATTTGGTGAGCAGAATGGTGAGAAATCAAGTTGGGAATGACTATGCAGAGGTTGGGTATGCTTGATAAACCCAGTGAAGGCTAGGATCTCAAGGATTAGCAGCTAGACCTTTCTATGCCCATCCTGAAGAGCACTGGAGGGAATATTTCCTGAGGGACTGTGTAACAGAGAAGGCGATCTTCCTTGTGTTGGATGAGGTAGGTAATGTGGGTGCCTGACTGTTGAGTTCACTTGAGATTCCTGTAGCTCTGTGGTTGAGCTCACTGGATTAGCGTTACCCTCCTCTATCTTCTGGTATGCTTGATAAACCCAACAGTGTGTTGGCTTAGCATAGTTGATGACCGAAACCATGGCTGTGAGTGAGCTCAGCTAATTCCTTCTTAGTGGATACACAGCCCAGCTCGGGGGTGACCTCTCAGCTGAAAGAACACAAGCTGGACAGAGGTCTATGGTTGGGAGGAACATTGCTCTTCCATAGCCAGTTGTTTGGACCGTTACAATTCAAGATAAGTATTCTTGTGGTTGAGTTATGTTAATTCTATGCTCTGCAAATATTTTAATTAATGACTGTTGTTTATATGTTGAATGCATGATGAAACTGTGTGCATATGTAATGTTTAACTCCGCTGTGTTTATATTGAATTGAATCTAAACACCGAAGTTTTAATTGATATGAAATTATGAGTAAAAACATTGAGGCTAAGTCTTTACAAAGGCCCTGTGTGTTGCTAACGTTTCCTTCCCTGCATTTGATGATGGAAGGGGACGTTACACTTACAAAATTCACTATTCTCCATTTTATGTCAAATTGGAGCATACTGGGTTCAGGACCCTCTCTAGTTCTTTCATGGCCTTCGTTAATGGCCTCCGAGCCCCACAAGAATCATCCCATTCTGAGCCCGATTTCTCTTTCTATCCAAAAATCAAGTTTTTGGCCCCCCCCTCTACGACCGTCGCGGGATTTAACCTTAACTCCCCCATCGCAGCGCAGGTTTTATCCTTAACATTGCCGCCCTTGGTGCTATATCTAACCCTAAAATCGTCGCCTTAGCGCATGTTTAACCTTAACTTATGCGCCCGTTTCTCCAATCCTGGCCTTATCTCCGCTGCCCGCAAGCCTCTGTTGCACAAATGTTTAGGCTAAAATTGCCGCTCGCATCACAAGTTTTATCATTACTTTCATCGCGCGCATCGCATATTTTAACGTTAAAATTGTCACCGTCGCGCGTCGCAAAACTTAACGTTAATTTCACCGCCGCGCGTCGCAAACTTAACATTAAGCTCGCCGCCACGTCGCAAAAATTAACACTAAAATCGCCGCGCACGCGCAAATTTTAACACTAAAAATCGGCAACATAGTCTTTCCTCCGTGACTGCTTTGGCGCAAAATTTAACCAAATTTTCGTCGACCTTGGCGCAATAGTTATGGTTAAAATTGCCAACAGAGATTTAAGCAAAATTTCCAACACTAAGAAAAAATTTCAAATTTTCAAAAACAGTTAGAAAAGTTTCTAAAATATTTTCCTTCTTTTTGATGTTTAGTGTTGGGCAGGAGGCATACTTACCTCTGCAACTGTGATAGGTAGCCCATGAAGGACCAATGCTGCATCCAGCAGCTCTGATACCATCTCTCACGTACCCACCCATCCATCCAAAGCAAGGGAGGTAACATGATGCCAATCTCTGGGGCTTTCACAAAAACTCAGCCCATTCATTAGACTCATAGCCATAAAGCTAATGTGTGCAGATGCAAATCAAACATATATGCATAGCGGAATAAGAACATCACCCACACACATCTTTCATATGCATTCAACATATCAATAATAAACATAAAATTAAAACATTGCAGAAGTAAAATGCACATAGAGAACACTTATCTTCATTTGTGCAATTTCCCCAAACAACTAGCTATGTTGCTGCAACGTTCCATCCAACCATAGGCCAGTTGTATTCATAGATCTCTCAACACAACTGCCACCCCCGAGCTGGGCATGATTCTTACAAGGGAAAGGGAACATCCCAGCTCATTCACAGCCAAAGTAATAGAAACGCATCTCAACCCCAACCCTCTTTTACACACAGCAAATCCAACTGGGCATGGATACCAATTTTTAGCAATGGGATTTTACAAATAAGATGTCCATGGAATTTCCCAAATCGTGGGCACACCAAAAACGAAATGACAATTGGGAATCAACCCTGGGAGAGAAAAAACGTTTATGGACATTCAAGGGACAAAAACGGCCTCCATAAACCCCAAAATCATGGCTCCCTTCCTCCCAGCCAATGTGCAATACAAAAACGAGTTCCCGGGCATGAAAAATGCAGGAAATTGGTGAAAAATGTGATGGGGAAAGCCCAACTAGCTCAAAAAATGTGAGAGAGACAAAATTGGTTGATGGGTAACAACTTGGGAGGCAAATTCATGGCTATTTTCTTGCCAAGGAAGCCAAACACGTTTTTCCATGTTGGTGGCTTTCCCATACTCGAAATTCACTGCCATACCTCTCCACTCCCAAGGCATTATTTACCTCCACCAACTTTTGCGAGAAATGAATGATTGGGTACAAAAGTCAACATGGGTAGTCGAGTGTTTGGTGGGTTATCTCATTGACACTTGGCTTGACTTGATTGGCTCAAGGGTTTGAATTTTTTTCCTCCCAATTCCTTGTAAAACCATGCCCCCATCTCTTGTTGCATTGCATAGCTAGTTGTGGGTATTTTATTAAATGCATATTTACCTTATATTTACAATTCCATTGTGTCGGGCTAGCACGTAAACCATATGCATCAATAAATCGATGGTGGGGCCTTGGCCTTAAGCTCCTCACCACGATCATATAACAAGATTACATCATTTACAATTTTAATGTGATAGGGTCAAGATGGGGACGTGACATTAAATGTGTAGCATCAGGAGACATTCTCCAAACCAATTGTTACATTGTAATCTTCCACCCTGTGAGCATCAGCATTCTTTGGCATGTAGGATCCATTTCAGTGACTCAGATCCATTTATATCCTTCAGTGATACTATTTTTCCCTATTTTTATTCATACCCGCATGTTGCATCATTATAGCATGCATACCCACGAGTTGCATCACTATAGCCTGCAGGTATCAAGTAAAATGGTAAAAACCACTATTAATTACTTTTTACTCCCAAAAGAGGTCATTGGGGGACATTTGGCTCTCCATCTTCCCGAGTAACGTCTCGATGTGTCCTTTCACCTACCTTTGAGAGGACTATATATTGAGCACATATGGCTTATGGACGGGAAAAAGAGAAGAATAGTAAAGGAACTCTAGTGGATGTTTGCCCTATCTTGAGTCTGCACTCATTGATCCTTGTAGTTGTGAACCCCTCATGTTCACCTTCCAAATTCCTTTTAGTTTGAGTTTGCCATTCGTGGAGGATTAAAGTGGTGGAGGCACAATTGGATTGATCTAGATCTTGGTTTAGATTGGTTGCCGGTAAGAGGTCGTATGATTTTGTACTTCTTCTTGTTCATTAATAGAAATACTCATATTCTCGTCCATCATGTTGTAAATGTTGTTTATTATACATTGGGTTACATTTGCTTATGATATTGTGGACCATTGTTATTGATAATGTTAATGTCAATTATATATTATATGTACTTGTTGGATATTGTCTGTCAAGACTAATTTGCAGATTTCAAGTGCATGGATTGAAAGCTCCAACAGGGATCTACTTCAAACGTTTGGATCGAGGTTGGTTACGTTTCTCCATTATCTTAACATTGTCATTTATAATAGTATTGCTTTGAGAATTGAGTAGATTTCTGTTAGTCATCTGTCTATTGTGGTATTCCCAAGCCATAGTGAGTTTTCTCCAATACAGAAATGGCGACTCCGCTGGGGACAACATCCATGTTTGGGAAAAATTTTGAGCATTAGTCCATAATTAGAGTTGTTGTTTATTGAAGCTCTGTGTCACTGATTGGTCGTTAATATACACTATAGAAAACTTGCTTTTTCTGAGCCTCTGGACTCTTTATTTTCCCATTTGCCTTTCCTCACCCGTGGGATAGCTTAGCTCTGCCCGCGTCTACCCGCCTCTGTTTACTCTACTGCTCGCGGGTACCCGCAGGTATTCCTTCAACAGTAGCGTGTAACTCTGGATTTTTTTGGTTTATGACTATTGGTTGTTGTTGGGTGAGTTTGGTTGGTTCCTAAGTCTTTGTTGGCCTCTTTCTTGATTGTTTCATGCCTTGGTTGTGACCAGATCTCTTCGTTTCTCTTGGTTGAGCCTTCTTGGTTTTTTACCAGTCTTTGGTTTTAGCCTCTTGGTTTCTTCCTTTTGAGCTCATTCCTTTGGCTAAGTCTTGTTGTTTAGGATCTGATGGGTTGTCTTAGTGATCTTCTCGGCACTTCAGTGACTGAATAGTAGGATTTTGCTTGCATTTTTTCATTTCATTTATATTGAAAAAATACAAAAATATGTATTTAGTTTTTTGCATTTTCCTTATTGTTTATAAGTGAAAATACAAAAATATTTTACTTTCATGTATTGCATATTGCATTGAGTGCTTGTTGCCTTCATTTTAGGTTCTGCTTGTGCATCGAAAAGATAAAAGATTGCATCTTTATTTCGGAATTGTTGGTTGATTTTGCATAATAGTGACATTGTTTTATTGGATAGATGAGTCTAGGATTGGATGATGTTGCATACTATTGAGTCTACACATCACTAGTTTCACAATCATATCCCTTGAGTAATCACAGCCACTAAAATTAACACTTAATCATAAAATTGATTAGATTGATTTTATTTATAGGGTACACCAACTAGCAGAGGTTTAGAGTCTTGGAATAGATCATTGTGAGTTAACAATCCAAGACTACTAGACGAAACATTAGGTGTCTGACCAGGGAGTGGAGGAATCCATGGTATAGATCGGTGTTCTCAGGAAGCTTTACTAAATCTAGAGTTAAGCACGAGGTCACGAGAGGTTGGTTGAGGAGATATCCCTCTGATACCGGCTGAACGTGGGAGATATATCCAGGATTTGTTCATATCTGGGGGTATCGTAGGTTCGTCCTCTTGTGCTTCGGGCTTAGCTACCCTTCCCATACGACGGGTCCCACCTACGACTGTCCCCCTGAGCATTGGTTATATTGCGGTGAACATAGTTGCCTTACCTAGGTCCCGCACAGAGTACTTGCAGTGGTTATGTTGTTTGTGTCCTGAGTCAGATAGGGATTGGACAACACAGTTGTGTTCGTGCAGTGGACTTGACCCTGTCAACATACTGAAGCCTGGGTGTCTCTATAACTGATTCTGTTAACTCCGGCTATAGTTTGGGAGTCTCAAGTCTCTCCTAGGCGAGACATACCGGCTATAGTGTCTGGAGCTCATTTAGCTACTCTGTTTGTCTACTCTTGGATTGGTTTCTCTAGGTGTGTGCTTTTGATTTGCTGTTTTTTATTGATAATTGGCCTTTAGGGGATGTTGTGACTCTCTCCGAAGATATCGTGGTGCGGAGCCCTACTCTCCATCAGTCCCGTCGATTGGATGGTTTAAAGCCACTCAAGGTTACAAGTCTTATTGCTAGAGGACACCGGAGGGCTCCCTCTAAGTCTTCAGATTCTTACGTGACTTACGTTGAAGAATACATGGCTGCACATCCTGATATTGGGAAAGATCCTTCTACTCCTTCGAGTAGAGTTGAACATACTTCCGATCCCCATACTCCTCATGAGGATTGGGGGGTGATCCACCTGAGACTCAACCTGGTTCTGTTCGGCCTAATCCACTTGACCGAGATCTGTTTGATCCTTCGAATTCAGATAATTATCTTTATGGAATGCTCGACTTACCCGAACAGGAAGAACAAGACAATCCTTTCGTTCCTTCGTTTCCACACAGTTATAGATACGGGAGGCCTGATACTCATGATGACACTGGCCCTATGATCAACCCCACCGCACTCTCTTTTGGTATTCCTAGTTATAGTACTGTCGAACCTTCCACTACGGTTGGTACTCACGCTGGCACTAGTCAAAGTGTTAGCCATACTATACCCACTGGGGGCACTACCCTCGCTGGGGGAACTACGTTGTCCACCCACACACATAGTATGGGGACTGGTCAGATTCCTAACCATGCTAATGTTGGAACACGACCACCTCCTAGGATTACCCAACCTAACCGGAATGTTGTTCAGAATACGACTCGCTATCCAAAACCTATTACATGTGCCACTACTCGTCAACCCAAGACTACTTTTGCACATGATACCATTCCTCCCAACCATGGGGGTGGACACATACCTCATATTTTTGCGTCCACTTCTGCCACTAGTAATGCTAATGTAGGGGGTGGGAATATTTCCTATCCACATGGACATCACACCACCAACCCTGCTACTAATCACACTAATGTTGGGGCTGGGAATACTTCTCATGCTTTTGGTCACCACACGACTGCTCAAGCTAATCCTAATGATGGGGGTGGGAACATACCATACCATTACGGTCATTACAACACGGTTCCTGCTATGAATAGTACATACATGCCCCATACTCATGGTGGAAACCCTTACTACAACACAGTCGGTGCTGGCCACCAGTATCACCCACCACCCCAATATGGTGCTCAAAACACGCATATACCTACTTACTCTCAAATGGGTCAGGCAGGAGGAGGTTATCAATCCTATGGCCATGGGAAAGCTTATGGTCCGTCAGGTCCTTATCATCAGCAGTTTAATCCTCATGGTCAAGCTTTTGGTCCATCTTATAAGACAGTTCCGTTTAACCAACCATTTATGGGAGCTTATAATCCCTCTTTTCAGCCATAGCTCCCGTTCCTTGCACGCTTGAATCTCCCAGATCTTTCGAAGCTCACGAATGATTCGGTGTGTAACGACCCTACTTGGCCCCCAGTCCCTACCAAGCTCCCTTCGAACATTCCGAAGTTTGAGGGGAAAGGTGGTGAGGACCCGGGAGATCATGTTACGATGTTTCACCTTTGGTGCTCCTCCAACTCTTTGAATCACGATTCCATTCGATTACAACTATTTCAATGCACCCTCACGGGGGCAGCCACGAAGTGGTATGTGGAGTTGCCCAGAAACACCTATAGGGGATACAACGAGACTGTTTTGGTTTTCTTATACCATTTCCAACTGTCGGTTCATTATGATACTAGTACTAAGTTGTTGTCCACCTTCTGTCAGAATAAGGCCACACATATTTCTGACCACGTTCAAGAGTGGCGTCGGCGGAAGAGATTAGTGAAAACCAACATTCCTCCAGAGTTCCTATTGGAATGGTTCCTTAAGTCTTTACTTCCATACATTGCTAAGGATGTTTCAATGTCCGACATTGTGACTGAGGAACAAGCTATCTTGAAAGTTCAGCAGTTAGATCTACTTTATTCTCAGTATGGCATTTTGTATGACATTATTCCTGATGCACCGAGAACAAGACATGAGCCTACGTCAGTTCCTGGACCACATGCCGATGGCATCGTGGGGCCCGCATCCACTCACCCTGTATACTTGGTAGATAATCAAATGCAAAATTTGTCGCTAAACCAGTCTGCTCCCAGACAGGTTCACACCATGTCCACTTCCACTCCGTCATCTGATGTACACAATGTGCAATCAACGAAACTGTCGAGTAACCAGCAACCTGGTGGTAAGAAAAAGGGGAGAAATAATCATAGGGGTGGAAACAATGGAAGTAATAACAATAGAAATTGTAATACTCCTCGTAAAGAGAATGCCAACCCTCCTCGAGAAGACGGTAATGCTAGCGAGGATCGTAAACCTAGGCGTAAGGTGAAATTCCCTTGCAAGCTTTGTGGGGAGGATCATCTCACTCACTTATGTCCTCGAATTGAAGAAGCATCGAATCATTTGGCATAAAGCCCAGCTATGTTGAAAGATCCCCTACCTCATCACCAAAACATGGCTTCGCATGCTCCCACCACTGGTTATGGTACTAATGAGATGACCACGTCTTCTTCCAATACTAGTGGTTATGGATGTGTGAATATGGTTCAGTCGGAGGTCTGTGTTGCTACTCGTCAGCGCGATTATGGTGCACCACAACCCAATTTGGGGAGTGAGCCTCACCCTCCTCCTGAGAATTCCTTTCATATCGAGAAGCCTTCCATTATGCCGCGGATACCGAAAGGTGTTCTCAAGCGCTCCACGCATAATCCTAATGCTCGAGCCACCCAGAACTACTCCATCGTCGAATATTTGGGCCAAAATCTATGTGCCATGTCGGCTCTTGAGGTTTTGCAAGCCTGTCCTTCTCAGAAGCATGCCCTTTTGAGTGCGTTAGGAGTTCAGGATGGGGGAAGTCCTAGTGTTATCAAGTTCGATACTACTGATGTCCAGCCTCGCTTACCTTACCACGTAGCTTTTCAAATCCAGGTGGTTTACCTTAAGAGCTTCGTCAAACGTACTATGGTTGATGAAGGTGCTTCCGCGTCAGTAATGTCGTTAGCTTGTTCGAAAGCTCTTGGCTCTCCTCCTCTACTCGCGTCTAGAACTACACTCACTGCATTCGACGGTAGATCTTTTTCGCCGCATGGAATTATCCCTTCCTTTGTTGTCTCCTTGGGAGGTAATTCTGTGCCTATTGAAGTCGAAGTGGTTGATGTGCCCATCGACTACAACCTTTTACTGAATCAAAACTGGATGTACGCTATGAAGGCTGTCATGTCTATTGTATTTAGAGTAATTTTCTTTCCCCATGAAGGAAAGATTGTGACGATCGATCACCTGGATTTTGTTGGCACTCCTTCCACAACATCCACGGGATCTGTAGTCCCGCAAATTTCTAATTCTCATCCGGCAACTGGGAAAATAGGTGTTGGAATGTACCCCTCATTGATGGGAACTTTTAACCATTCTGCACCTGTGAATTTTATTGGAACCATTACCGACAATGCGTCTCCTCTTTCGAATAATATGTTATTCCAAACCTCCTATTTAGATGATCCATGGACTTTACCATCCACGAGTTCCACGTCTAGAGACATTGCGCATGTCGAGATGTCTATGCCTTTATCTGTAGCAGAGCTCGCTTACGATCATATCCAAAAAACCACTGCAGATCTGAATCTCTCTTCTTCCCAGACAGTCAAAGAAGATCCCGTTATGCTGCCAGTTTGGGTATCCAACTCATCTTGCTCCCACGATTGCCTTGATGATACTTTACCATCTGATGAAGCTATCCTTGAGGCCATGTGTGGTAGTGAGAGGCCTTGGGAAGATATGCACCATCGCTCTTATTTCAATCCCAACCCCGAGCTTGTAGAGCAAGAGGAGTTTAGGATGACTCTAGTAGAGATGGTTGGTCACCCTGTGGCTCTTTTGGAGTCGCATGATGTTTTTATGGAGGGGAATATGGCCATTAATTCCCCAACCATTTCGATCAACATCTCTCGCATTCCCAGAAATGTGGAGAACGTTTACATCGGTGCCGATTGCACTCCTGAGGAGATTGCTATTTACACTGACTTGTTTACAGAACTCCGGGAAGCTTTCGCCTGGTCATATGAGGAGATGCCAGGAATAGACCCCCGCATTGTTGAACATGAGATAAGAACATATCCTTATGCTAAACCAGTTCGACAACACTTACGTGCTGTGAACCCTAGGAAGGCAGCTGCTATTAAGGCAGAGGTGTTGAGACTGCTCAAAGTTGGTTTCATCTACCCCGTTCCTCTTACCGAATGGGTTTCAAACCCCGTTCCTATGGATAAGAAGCAGGGAACGATCCGTGTATTCACTGATTTCAGAGATTTGAACCGTGCATGTTCGAAAGACAACTTCCCCATGCCATTCATTGATCAAATATTGGATGCTTGTGCGGGGAGTGAGATTTTTTCATTCATGGATGGATTCTCGGGTTATAATCAGATTCAAATCAAACCCGCGGACCAACACAAGATGGCATTTATTTGTCCATGGGGAACATTTGCATATCGGAAAATTCCCTTCGGCCTTAAAAACGTCGGAGCTACTTTTCAGCGAACCATGACCTATGCCTTTCACGATCTTAAGATGATTATGGAATTTTTCTTGGATGATCTTGTCGGCCATTCTCGCAAGAGAGTGGACCACCCCAAGAACCTCCGTATGATTCTCGAACGATGTATCCACTACAAAATTGAACGATGTATCCACTACAAAATTTGATTGAATCCAAACAAATGAATCTTCACTGTTAGGACTGGTCACCTTCTAGGATTCATAGTTTCGCGAGAGGGTATTAGAGTCGATCCTCTCAAAGTTGAGGCAATACTTCAGTTGCCTCCTCTGCGTAATTTGTTACAACTTCAGAGCCTCCAAGGGAGAGCTACTTTTCTGCATCGATTTATAGCTAAGTATGCTAGTATTACTAAAGGTTTCGTGCGCTTATTGAAGAAAGACACACCTTTTATCTGGGATGAGCGAGCCCAGCAGTCTTTCGACGCCCTTAAGAAAGCTTTGGTATCGGCCCATGTGCTTATTCCACCAAAATTTACACGAGATTTCATTCTTTATGTGGCCGCGTCTCAAGAGACTATTGGCATGGTCTTGGTTCAGGTAGATAATGCGCTCGTCGAGCATGTTATCTATTATCTCAATCGAAATTTAGTAGACGTTGAGCTAAGGTACACCCACATAGAAAAGCTGGAACTTGCGACTGTCCATGCAGTCTAGCGGTTACGGCATTACATTTTGCTTCAAACAACCACCGTTGTAGCTCACATCAATCCGTTCCAATTCGTGCTATCACGACGCCTTATCGGGGGTAAGTATAATAAATGGATTGTGATCCTTCAGGAATTTGATCTCGATTTTGCTTTGGAAAAATCGGTGAAATTATTGGTGTTCGCTGAGCTTATGTCGGACCTTCCATGGCTTGATGAGGATGTCATTCATGAAGATTCATTTGTGGATGAACACTTATTTCTTATCTCGACCTAGGACCCTTGGTATGGGGATGTCATTGTATATCTCCAAAATTTGAAGTTTCCTCTGCATTAATCACGAGATGAGCGACGGTGTGTAAGACATCACGCTAAATATTATTCTATCATCGGTGACACTTTGTATCGCCAAGGAAAGGATTCCATTCTCTGTCGTTTTTTTACTCACGAAGAAATGGAACGGGTACTTAATGATTGCCATGCGGGGGCGTGTGGCGGTCACTTATCCGGACTTGCTACAGCCCAGCGTATCATGCGAGCTGGTTATTTTTGGCGTACTATCTTTAAAGATTGTATTAACGCTGTGAAGAGATGTCACCCTTACCAGGTGTTTTCTCGGAACATACACTCGCATCCAGCGTCCCTCCATCCGGTCGTCACTGTCGGTCCCTTCACCAAGTGGGGGGTAGATTTCATGGATTGCAAACCAGCTTCGACTGGGGGGCATCACCATATTATCATGGCCATGGATTATTTTTCCAAATGGTATGAGGCCATGCCTACCGTAAAATATGATGGTGCTACTGCATCCCATTTCATGTTCAACAAGATTATCACTCAGTTCGGTATCCCGAAAGAGATTGTCACTGACCATGGCAGTCACTTTCAAAACAAGATGATGGAGGATTTGTCTCTCAAACTTGGGTTTCATCAGGAACACTTGTCTTCCTACTATCCTCAAGTGAATGGTCAGGCTGAAGCAATAAATAATTATTTGAAGACCATTCTCCAACGTACCATCCAACAAAGCAAGACCAATTGGCATATCATGTTATATCCTGCTTTGTGGGCATATCGAACTGCAGTTAAGACTGCCACCGGGTTCTCACCGTTCCATTTATTTCATGGTGTGGAATCACTTTTACCAATTGAATGCGAAATTCCTTCACTCAAGCTAGCCATAGAGCTCCTCCCTAATACAACAGAGATTGAGAAACGTTTAGTACACCTCGAGCAACTTGACGAGCACCGTCGAGATGCTGCTGTGGCCATTGATGTTAACAAGCGTCATGTCAAGGTCCAATATGATAGGTCTGTCCATCCCCAGCAATATGCTGAAGGTGACTTGGTACTCTTGTATGACCAATCTAAAAACCCTTGGGGGCAGGAAATTTCAATCCCATGTGGCACGATCCTTACATTGTGAGGCGTGTCCTTGAAAAAGGAGCTTATGAGTTAGAATACTATGAGGGAGTTATCTTGAAGGAGCCTAGAAATGGGCTCTACCTCAAGCGGTATTACGCTTGAACCTCTGGTTCAGGATGATACTTTTGTACACTATTGTATAGTTTTTCTGTACATAGTTTAGCTTTCCTTTTGGTTATCGGGTCTACTGATTAGCCTCTATTTTATTGACAGATGTCAATGGGATTTTCTATGTTCTTAGGTTTCGCGGATGGTGCTAGCCGACATACGCAGCAGCTTGCTTCTGTTTCATGGGTTATCTTCTCACCTGACCACCTAGTTGTGTCCTCATGAGGTGCTTGTCTCGGTCCTACATCTAATAATGTGGCTAAGTATATTGTCGTTATTGAGCTAATTCGAGATGCTATTTCACATGACATACAATCTTTAGAAGTCTTCCTGGATTCACAACTAGTTGTGTCTTAGTTGAATGGGAAATACTGTGTACGAGACCCTACATTACTACGGATATTCCTTAAGGTACGACTCTTGGAGAGACATTTTGTTTCAATTACATATATTCATATTCCAAGAAGTCTTAATTATATATCCGATGCATACGCTAACTATGTATTAGATTGGCATTTTTCACATTCATCATGAAGCACATAAATACAAAGACATTCATACATTTGTACATACACACATGTAGTAGAACCGAGAACCAAAGTTGTATATATATATAAATATGTCCAAAAATGGTGGTTTCATACAATACTGGAGCCCGTAGTGTAATGTCCCTTGTTAGGAATTTTATTAAAACAACAATTTTCCACTTTTTTTTCACTAGTTTGACCTTTGACTAGTTTTGATCTCTAGGTCCCAAATTTGCCCCAAATGATCCCAAATATTTTGAGAAGGTATATGAATGATATTAAAACATAAATATGTGTTTCAAGGATGCCTTTGGACCTTTAAAATACTTCTACAAATCCTCTTTCAATTCTGGTCAATGTAGGTAGCTTTACTAGTGATTTTCCTTTGACTAGTATTGGTCTCTAGGTCTCAAATTGACTCCAAATGCCTTCAAATATTCAAGTAAGGTGTATGAATGATATTAGTACTTGAATATGATGTTCAGGGATGAAATATGGCCACCAAAATACCTATGAAAACTCTATTAATATTTTGGACCAAGTATGCAATTTTACTAGTAATTTGGGGTTCAAATCCCCCTGGGGTAAGTACTGAAAATGGCTTCCCAAATGCCTCCAAATCCACTCAAATTTATGAAAATAGGTATGTAATGTATTAAGGATGTTATTAAGGTCTCATTTTCACCATTAATTTATTATTATATCTATTCCAACCCTCTCCCATTCAACTGCAAAAATCACCAATTCGACCCTTGGGGAAATGGCACTATTTCTTCTCCCAATGCAATTAAACTGAGTAAAAATACTTCAAATGCTCAAGTACAGTACATGAAAATTGTATAAGACATCCATGGAAGTATATTTATCACAAATATATCATATAATCATCCATTCATTCAAAATCATCAACATTACATTGATTCACAACAAGGTAGTGGGGAAATGGCACTGTTCTTTCATTAAAATTGAGATTTATACATTTCTACTTGGAATTTTGACCTCAAACTTTCTGGAGATGAAGAAAAGAGCATTTAATTCATATTACAAAATAAATTGGGCATTAGAATCTCCCCCAAAGAGTAAAATAGCTCACCAAAAACGCCCTCCCTCGAGGATAAAAAATATGCCATCAAAACTAGAAATGGTTGAAGGAGTGGGATGCAATAGAAGAAACCATGAGCTTCCCTGTGGCTTACACCTGAAAATAAATACTCCATTAAATATCCAAATGAAAGGTCTAAATGGCCTTTCCAATTACCAACTTGGATGGGAATCTTTCACCCTCGAAATTGGCTAAGGCAAGAAACTAGTCATCCACTAGCTCTCCCTCTTCACAAATGTAATTGCAAATTCTACAAATGATCAAAATATGGTTTCATTCTTTTTTATTGACATTTATAAAGTTCTAATGTCCTCCATGGGTCGAATTCCTTCCAAGAGACTCATGCCAACTCAAGTTGGGAAGAGATTCCAAAGAACTCCACTTGTACAACAATTCCTAGTCTCCCACTTCCACCAAATCACATGTGGAAGCATCTTAGCTGCCCTAACACCCTTGAGCGCTTTATTAGAGTCTATTTTTATCCCTAACATGTCATATATGTCATATGTCAGCCTTCAGGTCTGATTTTTGTCATAGGTGTCATAGCATCTTCATCATTGTTGTCATAGAGCTAGGGAATCTAGCCCAAGTGTCTCACTAGCTCCAAATTGCCTCTTCCTCTTCCATGGGAGTTACTCTTCCTCTATATTTCGACCTTGGATGAGTCATTCCATGAATAATACATTTTGAACTCCCCCAAGTATGTTACCATTCACCTTGGATTCGAATTGGTGAGAGAATGATGCCAAGTGTAGTGGGGAAATCTAGCCATGTGTGGGTCCCACTTCCTCCATGTGTCTTCATGATCAATTTCCACTTTGAATTTCACTTGTATGTATTTATTTAGCTCCTTTATTAAATATTTATTCCATTCTAATGTTCAAACATCATTTATTATCCCCATTATTCCAAATCCCAAAGCTTCCACCGCAAACCTAGGAAACTAGTAATTTTTCTCCTTGGCAATTATTTGACCTTTAGCATCAATTTGACAAACTCTAACGAATAGGGCCAATGTGATTAGGCCATTGTGACCCAATGCCAAATTTGGGACATGACATGTATCCCTCAAAAATATACATATCGATACAAAATAATGAGACCCTGGGATATCTATTCCCTCCGGGGAGGCCTAGCTACCGCCTCGACGGGATGTGTCTCATAGAAGTACTGTATTGCATTGGCCACCCACTGCAGTAATCGCACCCACTCACTAGGAACACCCACTACTTGGCGCTGCATGGCCTCAAGTAGTCAGGCTACCTCTATCTGTGGTACTCGGGCAACCATCCGTGATATGTTGCACCGCAACATCTGGAGTGTGCCCGCTGCTGCAGCATCTGCTGCCACCTCATCTCTACCCCGATGACCATGTCTTGGGAAGCCATCGGGTCTCACTGGGCCTTTGTCTGCGAGCAAACAGTCACCCATTAGCACATGACACTACCACCAAAAATATTTTTTGCATTTCAACTATAATAAAAAAATCCATAAAAATTTAATAAACACAAAACCAAAAGAGTACTCACCGATGTCTCTGAAAGTTGCACCTGGTGGAAGCGGCATGTCATGGTCCCGTATGAAGTCTATCCCTGCATAGGGATAGTCCTCTATAGCGATCACCTGCCGGTTCCACCAGCGGAAGAACTCCTCAGTATATGGTGATGCCAGACGGCCACCACCCTGTCGTGTCAATATCTTAGCCCACCGGGTCAGGGCTGGATCACAGAAGCTGTGAGGAGGGACATACACCCTCGGACTAAGTCCCGGAACCCTCTCAAAGAAGAAGTTGTATAGGATGCTACCATACCCAAATTTTTTGGCCTTCCCCTCTTTGCATTCCGTCAGTTGTGTCTTCATAGACACTAGCAGAGTAGTACACCAGTCAAATATAGTAGGTTGCAAGCATTGTGATGCGTAAAACATCACTGGTATGGATTCCTGATGCAGTGCTTTGGATCCAGTGATCCGCTCCAGGGTATCCACGATGATATTTGTACTCAGATCCGTTATGGCATTGACTGGCACTTGGCTTCCCACTGCTCATGTGTTGGCGGGACAATACCGCGCTATGTAGTCTTGCACAGTGATCCCACCACCCACGGTCCGTGACCGAAGACTAGCCACTTCCCCTCTACGAGAAAAAACGGTAATGAAATAGATATCCTCTACGTCTAGTGTTAGATTTTTCTCGTTGAGGATGAAGTGTTGAGCATCCAAATCCCAGTAGTTTATCAGATGATGGAGTAATAGGTTTTGGGCCCTTAAACCCCCTATACTCCAGTACTTATATAGTCCGCATGCTTGCAAATCGTTGCGCACGGCCTCATCAACCTAGTCATGATCTCTCTCCCTCCACTCTAGAACCATCCTGGAGCGCAAAACAAGTGAATTTTGGTCAGTTTCATGATTAAAAATTTATTCACGGCCGTACCCACGGGCTAATTTGTATACAGTGGCGAGTACCCGCGGGAAGTCTATTTTTTGACTGCGTGTTTGGTGCCCTACCCGCGACCCGCATAGTTATATCCCGTGGGTAGCGTCGAAGCAATTTAGGGCTTGGCCAAACTAAAAAATCCACCAACAAAAATTGAAATAAAAACATTAAAATGAAAGGTATGGGAGTAACCACCAACCTGCTCCGGACGGTTTGCTGAACGGTCGCTTGTAGCTCCCACGATCGGCAATTGAAGTTTCAGGTGAAAACTACCCACTAAACTCCAAATTGGTGAATAGTGCAAATGAATTGTAATTTGGAAAATTTTATTACTATTTATAATTTTCTAGACCCACTTTTCTATAGTTTTTGCCATTTTGAGCCATTATGAACTAATATCGTGTCATGGAGTAGTGTTTTTTAATTAGATTTCCTCGGCGAGAGTTGTTCTGAACCATTTCACACCTATGGCATGTACGTTTCACACCTGTCATATAGGTTAGATGTCATTTCCGCATTCATTATGCATTTGACCCGTTGACCATTTTCATAAACCCTAGGTGCGACCCCGCTTCGTAACTCACATGAAACCTTCACACTACTATAGAAGTGTCGTTATGTGGCAGTAGGGATTTTCCAAACATGGGTACCCTAGTTAGAACCCCTTATGCATTTTGGTGCCCCTGCCGTTGTTTGTCCTTACGATTGGGAGTCCTTTGTAGTCACGCCATGACATTGCGATAAAGACTCATACTCTACTTTGTCTTATGTTATCCATCTCCCTTAAGGACTCCCCTCAGTTATATCATGTTGTGATTGCATTGCATCATCCTGCTTGTCGCTTGAGCCTTGTGCCGGCTCCCGCTTACTTAATTGTTAGCCTGGTGCCTGAGCACTTTTCCCTGTCAAGCCCTGCAGAGCTTATATATTTTCCCTTCACAATTTGATGACCTTTTGACCCTGAGGGAACACACCCCCGAGTGTCCACATCCTGCACGCACTTCCTTGCATTGAGCATATGTATGTTCCACTGCTTGGGACTAGTCTGTTAGCTATCTGACACTCATTCCCTCACTTGTTGTACTATAAGAAATTTTATTCTTTTTCAAGCTTTTCCCAAATATGAAAAAGACCAAAAAAATCAAATATTCCAAAAAGTCGGACGAGATTATGGTCACTATTTCTTGTTGGAAGTTGTTGTGTTTCCTTTGAACAGAGCATTCATTCCACTCCGTACATTATGAGTCGGGACTATAGTTGGGCCTTAGGATCTTTACTTGTTTCTCAGTTTTCTCCATCGATTGGTTAAGCTTCTAGTCATTATGGAGCCCTCTGTAATGCCTCCTGCATTGCACAGTTTATGTCAAGTCTATGTTGCCTGAGTCTATCCATCTGCTCATGCTCTTGTTCAAAGGAAGTCCTGAAACCAATGTCGGCCACTGCTCAGTTCTCTTGACTATTGCATGTCGACCATCCTTATTGAGTCAATCCATTTTACCTGAGATCTTCCAAATATTTCAGCATTGCTGGTACCTCGTGCTGGTTGATGGGGGATTCCTTAATGCCCTCCTTCCAGCGAGTCTCGTTTCGTCGACTTCAACCCATTTATTTCGGGACTTGAGGCTTAGAGTTCGGTTGAGTACCTTGAGGCTTGCAGTCATTAGTGGCAGGTTCTCTCGCCATCGACAGTTTTGGGAATACATCAATGTCCCCTGATCGATGGATTCATCCTAGTGTTCGAATTCAACCCATTTATTCACACTCTAATGATTGTGCTCTGTGCCTTAATGCCCATTTTCATTATTGGTGGGTCATCTCACATCTATTAACGGTATACATCATGGACCGGTAATCAGATGATGTCTCATCAGGTTCAACCCCAACTCCTTTATTCACTTGATGGGACTTGCACCGTCGAAGACTTATGTAGAAGACCCCAGGAGATTGTGGCATCCAGTATGCTACATATGACTTTGACTTTACATCTGATATATCACCTCTCAGATTTCAGCAGTTTGTACCTCCAGTTTGCACCAGTTTTCTTCTTTTCAATAGAAGACCATATCTTACTGTAGAGGGATCATGGCTATGATCACTTATTACATGTATTCACTATGTACTGCCTATTCATGGCCATTGTATCAGATTGTTGTACTATATCGACATGTATTCAGAGATACTATTGTATTATGACGAGTGAGTTGCTCTTTTCACTTGTGTCTCCATCACTCCACTTTTGAGTTTTATAATGTATTTCGGCCATCATAGCACATTCAGTCTCTGACCTCACACATTAGGGGGCATCTGTTACATCGTAATCTTCCACCCTGTGAGCATCAGCATTCTTTGGCCTGTAGGATCCGTTTCAATGACTCAGATCCATTTATATCCTTCAGTGATACTATTTTTCCCTATTTTTATTCCTACCCGCATGTTGCATCATTATAGCATGCGTACCCGCGAGTTGCATCACTATAGCCCACGGGTATCAAGTAAAATGGTAAAAACCACTATTAATTACTTTTTACTCCCAAAAAGCGGTCATTGAGTGACCTTTGGCTCTCCATCTACCCGAGTAACGTATCAATGTGTCCTTTCACCTACCTTTGAGAGGACTGTATATTGAGCACATATGGCTTATGGACGGGAAAAAGAGGAGAATAGTAAAGGAACTCTAGTGGATTTTTTCCCTATCTTGAGTTTGCACTCATTGATCCTTGTAGTTGTGAACCCCTTATGTTCACCTTCCAAACTCCTTCTAGTTTTATTTTTCCATTCATGGAGGATTGAAGTGGTGGGGGCACAAGTGGATTGATCTAGATCTTGGTTCAGATTGGTTTCCGGCAAGAGGTCGTATCATTTTGTACTTCTTGTTCATTAATAGAAATACTCATATTCTCATCCATCATGTTGTAAATGTTGTTTATTATACATTGGGTTACATTTGCTTATGATATTGTGGACCATTGTTATTGATAATGTTAATGTCAATTATATATTATATGTACTTGTTGGATATTGGTTGTCAAGACTAATTTGCAGATTTCAAGTGCATGAATTGAAATCTCCAACGGGGATCTACTTCAAACGTTTGGATCAAGGTTGGTTACATTTCTCCATTATCTTAACATTGTAATTTATAATAGCATTGCTTTGAGAATTGAGTAGATTTCTGGTAGTCATCTGTCTGTTGTGGTATTCCCAAGCCATAGTGAGTTTTCTCCAATACACCAATCTTGTGCAACCAATATTGATCCTCCCATATAGAGGTGATCACTTTGATTGTCTTTTCTGTAAAGGTCATTCCTCCAATATAGAGGTAATTGATCAAAGTAATGATGTTGTAAGGGTTGCGGACTTGTGTGCCAAGTCATGATTCTCATGTGAAACTTTTGTATAAAGGTATCCATGGGATGGACCTTCGATATAGAGGTGGACCTTCCATATAAAGTTCATGCTTTACTTGTTAAAGACATTTAATGTTGTGTGATATATTACTAACCATGATCACCGGTTTCTATTAAGTCTCATTTAGAGATTGATCACCTCTAAAGTGAATTACTTCAACATATGATCATTTGGTCCGGAAGAATATAATATGATCATAGCATCTGATAATTCTTCTTAGTATAATGTAATGTGATGGATAATTAAATTTAGCGCATTTTGACCATGCAATAAAAGATAAAGAGATAAATATAAATGCATAGAGAAAAAGTGAATTCAAATTGATCATGAGATGAGTAAGTGAACTTGAATTTTCAAGCTTTCGTTAAAGCCACAATGTATGCCTCAGTTAACTAAAGAACTCATAGTGGTCACTACAACTAAATCAATCAACATGATTTCAGTTAACTAAGTGTTAAATAAGAAGGACAAGTTAACTAAAGTGTTTTTATTTTAGTTAAACTAAAAGACGACACTTCAGTAAATCAAGGAGAACTTGAATTCATCACTACGGTGGTGTTATCAAGAAAGAATCAATTAAATAGAGTTAACTAAGTGACAACAAAGAAGATCTAGTTAACTAAGTGTTATTGCATGATGACACTTATGTTAAAATAAAATATGACACTTGAATCGCGACACTTGCATGACGACACTTAAGTTAGCCACCTAACTAATTAGGAAAGCTTTAAGTTGAAAGGCAAATTCATCCTAAGAGACAGTTCAGTGAGATAAATCATTGCATCAGAAGTGGGGGGCACTTCTTCATGCAAGATTGATACATCCTGTCTGAGGGCGAGTTCATCTTGAAGTTAGAAGAAGTCGATGCATGAGAAGAATGTATAAATATGTTATACGATATTGATGAATTCAATGTGAAGCAAATTCTCTTCTCCCTTGAAGGCAACGTGATTCTCTTTGTGCAGGTTATTTTTCTTGCTTGTTATTGATGTGTTAGGCGCATTGGAAAACACATGTGATTGATCTCTCTTCTCTATTGCTTTTGTATCTTCACCAAGAGTGTTTAGAGATCTCTTATCTTTCGAAATCAATCTTCTATGTTGTAAAAGAAATGCATTCTTTGCAATCCATTATATTAAACTAAGAATATTTGCTTGGGTTTTTGTTCTCATTTTTTTGAGGATTTTCCCCAGGGTATATCTTGTGTTATGGCTGTATGAATTTCATGTGATTGAATTGTCTCATTGCTTCAAGTTTCAACATATAAAAGAATTAAAGATCAAAGATAAAACAAATATTAACAGTAAGATCACTCCTAGCTCTCATGATGTTGTCATAAATTAGGAATATGGCATGGCATGAGATGATATGGTGAACTCCACCTCTTTTATTTTTCTAGGTGAATAATCCATTATTGGTTTCTACATCGATGAGGTTAAGTTGCTCTATGGTCTCCCCAAAATCTCTATTTTTCGCTTATAACTTTATGTGCCCTCCTTTCTTCTCTAAGAGTGAGGTAATCAAATTGAAATCCACACCAAGCTCCAATGACCATCTTTCATCTTCTCCTTAATCTACCTGAGATAGAATAGAAATTTAAGCTTAAGAGGTGGGAAGCTGGGACCATAACCATTGGTAATAAGCCTTGAGATATATGTTCCTACGACTTGGTGTTAGAGATAGAGGTGTATCTTAGGATGTCATTCAGGTTCAGATGCCTAGCATGGAGGTGCATTTTCAATATAGGTGTCAAGATGGGGTAGAGGGTGATATTCACTCTACTAGGAGTCATGAATACAGTGGTGGATACATCCAAACCTTTCAAGATAATTTGCCTCACGCATGCAATATTTTGCATTCAAATGTTTTAATTAAAAATCATGCAAAAGCGTGATTTTTTCATCCACTCATATTAGGTTTTCGAAAACTCGAACCAGTCAGTGAGTTGATATAAGGAGGATAGGGGTCACCGGAAAGGGTTACTCAGTAGTTTCTTTAGAGAGTTGAGGATATTCAGAGTGAGGGAGCACTTGTGCATGTAAAGGGTGCATTCTTGAGGGGAGGGGCGTATCTACAGAGGGATAGTGTGAGTGGATCTAAGAGGGATTAGTACCTGCTTGATCCAAGGCACTGAGTATCCATTTGAGTGTGCAGTGATATTATCTAAGAAGAGGGAGCTCAGAGACTGAGCTAAGGCGACTTCATAGAGTAGAGAGGATCATTTCTTTTTGAGAGGTGGTTCACTTGTCAGTCAGAATGTTCTTATTGAGGCGAGTAGGGATAAAAGAAGCAAATAGGTTCTTCCTCACTAATTTAGGAGGATTGGATCGGATTGTTAAGTTTAGATCAAATTCAAAACAATAGCATAATAAGTATCATTGAAAGAAACACAATCAAAATATAGACACAAATTTATCCTGGGAAACCCTCATGAGGTAGAAAACCCAACAAAACTTCCTCAATATAGATGATCAAAAGTGCAAATACAAAATCCCCAAAGCAAGGGTTCCTTATCCTTTGTAGATATCTCTCTCTCTCTCCTATGCGCAATACACAAGTGAGTGTGTGTTCAAATTAGAGACACAACACCTCTATTTATACGTTATCTCTCACTTGACATTTTACCCATCTAGATCAGCCCCATAACTAAATGACCAATTACTAACCAGGTCGAATTCTCTAGGGGACTTAAACACCCCATTACAACTAACTCTAGGGGAACTAATGCCCCGACTTACATGGGAGGATTTACCTCATTAAATTTACATGATCAAATACAATAATAACATCCCGACGGAGGAATAAAACATCTCTGAATAAATTACAATAATAAAATACAAATAGAATATTCTTCGAAGTTACAATATTTCAACACTCCCCCTTAATGAGAATGGTATTCTACTGACAACAGCAACATCAACTGTAGGAGAAAGGAGAGAAATCATCATCAACAACATCATAGTGATACATATATAAATCATTGGAATTTTTCTTCAATCATCATCAGCAACTGGAACGGTTGCTGGAACATCTTCAGTACTAGAGCATCAACATCTACAGTACTGAGTCTTCATGTTTTGTAGCACTCAATCACTCGAACATCTACAGCATCATCAACTAGATCTCTCGATCAAAGACATCATCTGGATCTCTCGATCAAAAACATCATCTGGATCTCTCGATCAACAACATCATCAATATCTGGATCTCTCGATCAAAATCATCATCAATATCTGGATCTCTCGATCAACAGCATCATAGTATGCAATACACATGATCCAATTATGGGATGATCAATCCCTCTCACTTTAGGACATAATTCCAAGGATGATACAATCCTGATCCACTTACAGGATGATCAATCCCTATAACTTTAAGACACCACACCATGTCTAAGGACGATGCAATCCTAATCTACTTACGGGATGATCAATCCCTATCACTTTAAGACACCACACCATGTCTAAGGACGATGCAATCTTGATCTACTTACGGGATGATCAATCCCTATCACTTTAAGACACCACACCTTGTCTAGGTACGATACAATCCCCTCATCAACTTAGACAAAGTCTAAGGACCACTCACAAAGACACAAGTCTTTGGATTCATTTAGGACTAGAGTCTAGGGATGATGCAATCCACTCATCAACTTAGACCAATTCTAAGGACCACTCACGAAGACACAAGTCTTTGGATTCATTTAGGACTAAATTCCAAGGATGAGGCAATCCACTCATCAACTTAGACCAAGTCTAAGGACCAATCATGAAGACACAAGTCTTCGGAATCATTTAGGACTAAAGTCCAGGGATGATGCAATTCACTTGTCAACTTAGACCAAGTCTAAGGACCACTCATCGACCTCATCGTTGGTACAGGAATCCTCATCATCGACCCCATTGTCGGTACAGGAATCCTCATCATCGACCTCATCATCGGTACATGCATCCTAATCATCGACCTCATCGTCTGTATAGGAATCCTCATCATCGACCTCATCGTCGGTACAGGAATCCTCATCGTCGGTACAGTAATCCTCATCATTGACCTCATCACTCTCCCTTTAGAGGAGGGCCCTTTTGAACTACACCAAGCTTATCTCAGAAATACTCAAACTTTACTCGAGACAAAGGTTTGGTCAATACATCAGCAACTTGCTCATCAGTGCTCACATACTCGAGCTTTATATCTCCCTTCTGCACCATATCCCGTATATAGAAATATCGCATCTCTATGTGCTTTGACTTATCATGGAACATTGGATTCTCTATCATCTTGATACAACTCTTGTTGTCACACAGGATCACAGTGGATTCCATTCCTAAGTCAAATAGTCTTGAAAACAACTTTCAAGGCCATATGGCTTCACAACTAGCAAAGCAAGCTGCTATATATTCTGCTTCAACTATGCTAAGAGCCACATTGGACTACTTCTTGCTAAACCATGAGATCATAGCATATCCCAGACAATAACATCCACCCGATGTGTTCTTTCTGTCTGAGACACTTCCAGCCCAATCTGCATCTGTATAACCATACAGTCTGAAGTCATGATCTCCAGATAATATAGACCAAAATCTATCATACCTTTTAGGTACCTCATCACATGCTTTGCAGTGGTCAGGTGAACACTATTAAATTTTGAGCATTAATTCACAATACTCTAGGATCTTTACTGAGAGAATAACATGTACAGTATATCAATGCATATCAATCATAACAAGCATGTCAATCATCACAAGAATCAAAAGCATGAGAGACAATAGACACGGAGTTTCCGTGGGGAAAACCCTAAGGTGAAAAACCCCACAACTTCCTCAGAGATAGATAGAGCAATAGCTTAACAAAAGTAAAACCAAATACACAGAGATAGACTCCTCTTAGTAGTTGATCCTCCTCCTCACAAGTGCGCCACTTTCTGAGTGAAGGAAGAATGAGTTTCTAAGTGATGCAAATAGAGATCTCCCGATCTCTATTTATACTTGTTCTGTTTTCCTAATAACCTTATGGGGCCGACTTTTCTCTAGGTAAATCAACCATATATTACATAAATCAAGGCCGACCCCACACATGGTGGTCTAATAACCCATCGACAAGTTAACACACTTGCGACACTTGTCAATACACATGACGACACTTCCATATAGAGGAATGACACATCTCTATAGGAGTACAATAATATATAAATGAAATACATTCCGAAGTTGCATATACATCAACACTCCCTCTTAACTAGGAAGGTATTTCTCGACACAGATCTGCTAGCACAAGTCTTCTTATCTGGATCATCGTCATCGATGCATCGTCGTCATCATCGTCACTGCTGCTATTATCTCAACCAATATTTGAATCTACTCGTAATATGAAGTTCTACAAAGCCAATCCTTTTTCATACTGGATGTAGGCCCACCACCTGCAGGTCTTCATCATCACTGGCCATACTGTGGAAATCTCAGGACTTATTACGTGCGTCATAAAACCTTAAAAGATTCTCTTGACTAGCAAGAACCCTAAAGAGCATCGGAGGAATTTTTCATCATGTCCAGATCTCCAGGACTTATTACATGTGACCCCACCACAAAACCTCCAAAGAGAATCCCAAGACTGATTACGAGCACATGGCTCAACCTATCAGATCTCCCAGGGCACAAATTACATGTGGTCACCACAAAACCTCGAAAGAGCATCCCAGGACTGATTACGAGCACACGGCTCAACCTATCAAATCTCCCATGGCACAAATTACATGTGGTCATGGAAAAACCTTGAAAGAGCATCACAGGACTGATTACGAGCACACGGCTCAACCTATTGGATCTCCCAGGGCACAAATTACATGCCATAGGACAAAACCTCGAAAGAGCATTTGCCAGATACCCCAGGGCACAAATTACATGCCATAGGAAAAACCTTGAAAGAGTATCTGCAAATCTACCAGGGCACAAATTATATGTCCTCCCAAGCAAAACCTTGAAAGAGCATTTTCCAAATATCCCAGGGTACAAATTACATCCCATAGGAAAAACCTCAAAAGACTATCTGCAAATCTCCCAGAGCACAAATTATATGCTTATCTGCACAACCTGATACTCACCATACATCATCCTAATGTACACATGATCATCCTGATCATCATCACTGCAACATCCTGCTGCATGTCATCTAGAGAAACATCCTGAAGCTAGTCATCCATGATCATCCTGATCATACAATGCATTTACCTGATGCATACACACTATCTGCATGATATATATCATCATACATGATCTACCTAATCATACGATGTATCCACCTAATACATATACAAATACATGATCCACCTGATCATACCTGATACATATCAACATACATGATCTACCTGATCATACAACGTATCCACCTGATACAAATACAGATACATGGTCCAAGCATCCAACATGATGCATATACAAATAAATGATCCAACTGATCATATCCAGCATACAACATGATGCGTACATATACATATAAATGATCCAACTGATCATATCCAGCATCCAACATGATGCGTACATACATATACAAATAAGTAACTGGATCATCGTCCTGATGCTCATCATCCAGCACTTACATCAACAGCCATGTGAAGGATCCTCCTTCCAACATGCTTGGAATGGTTTCTGCAAATGTTTCCATCACTTCTTTCTCGAAGTGTCTTTAATCTGAAGAACACCAAGCCTCTCTCTGAAGTACTCGAACTTCACTCTGGCTAGTGATTTCGTCAGCACATCTGCAATCTGCTCGTCTGTCGCAACATATAGGAGCTTCACTGCTCCTCTCTACACCATATCCCTGATATAGTGATATTTGATCTCTATGTGTTTCGACCTGTCATGGAACACCGGGTTCTCAGACAACTTCACACAGCTCTAGTTTTCAGAAAAGATACTAGTAGTCTCAAGTGGGAGATCAAATATCTCAGACAGTAGCTTCCGAAGCCATAATGCCTCACAACTAGCCGAACAGACTGCAACATACTCTGCCTCGGCTATACTCAGTGCTACGCAAGACTGTTTCCTGCTAAACCAAGAGATCACACCTAATCCCATACTGAAGCAGCACCCAGATGTGCTCTTCCTATCTGTAGTACTGCCTACCCAGTCCAAATCAACATAACCCTGCAGGTTAAACTTTTGATTCGCATCATACTTGAGCCCATAATCAACTGTACCCTTCAGGTACCTCAGAATATGCTTTATAGCAACCAGGTGAACACTCCTCAGATCCGTCAGGAACTGGCTCAATGTGTTCACCACAAAGCAAATATATGGTCTCCTGTTCATCAGGTACATCAAGGACCCAATCATCTGACGATACATAGAGACATCAACTGGCTCAGATGAAGCATCACATAGAAGCTTCAGATTCGATGCTATAGGTGTGTCCATGGCCTTGCAATCCATCATCCCGAAGCTCTTCAGGATATCTACTGTATACTTCCCTTGTCCAAGGAATATCCCATATGTACTCTGCCACACCTCCATACCTAGGAAATAGTGTATCATCTCCAAGTCCTTAATATCGAACTCGGCAGCAAGCTTCCTCTTTGTATCGGCAATCTATCTGTCATCTCTTGTTACAAAAAGGTCATCCACATATAGGAGTAGTATCACAGGATTTCCTTCCTCAACCTTGCAGTAAAGGTTGGAATCCACTTTACTCTTGGTAAAGCCCAAACTAGATAGGAAACTATCTATCCTACCATACCAAGTCCTAGGAGATTGCTTCAAGCCATACAAGGCTTTTCTCAATCTACACACATATGACTCCTTGTCATGTGTTTCAAAACCGAGTGGTTGTTCCACATACACTTCCTCTTCAACTACACCATTCAAGAAAAATTCTTGACATCCATCTGGTGTATCTTCCATTTCATCGTTGTAGCCAAATCAAGTACTGTTCTGATGGAAGTGCACCTAGCTACATGAGTAAAAGTTTCTTCATAATCTATTCCCTCTTTCTGAGAGAATACACAAGCTACGAACCTTGCCTTGTATTTCTCTATGCTTCCATCTGCAGCATGCTTGATCTTGTATATCCATTTGGAAGTCACAACAGACTTCCCTTCAGGTCTTGGGACAACATCCCAAACATCATTCTTCATTATTGATTGGTATTCCTCGACCATGGTATCCTTCTATTCTTTCTTTTCTGCTACTTCTTCATAACTAGAAGGTTCTTTGTTCATGATATCACAAAGTAAAGCAACATAGCTGGTATGTGATCTAGTTCTCTTCTTTGCTCTGTGTTCTTTTGGAATACCATATCTTTCTGCATCTTGAATGATCTCTCTAGCCCATGTAGGTTTCCTCTTGAGAGAGTTATTATCATGGGGTGGATCTACAGGTTCTTGTGGATCTTCAATTTCACGATCTACATCTGGAATTGCTTCAGTCATAGTAGTGTCTTGAAATCTAGTTTCTTTAGGTTCTTCATAATCTTCAACATGTGTCTTTCTTGATTTGATGAATGCTGATTTTTCATCAAATGTCACATCCCTACTGACATCAATCTTATGGAACCCTATAAATTATATTCTATAAGCTTTTGAGCTTTCACTGTAACCCACAAAGATACCCTTCTTTCCTGAAGGATCTAGCTTGGTCCTCTTTTCCTTTGGGATGTGAGCGTATACTGGACAACCAAATATTCTGAGATGGCTGACTTCAAGTTTCTTACCAGAGAAGACCTCTTCTGGTGTCTTGTTGTCCAATATCTTGTGGGGTGTTCTGTTCTGCACATATACAGCGGTCCTAGCTGCTTCTGCCCATAGATGCATAGGTAGATCCTGGTCATGTAGCATTGTCCTTACTGCTTCCATGAGTGTTCTGTTCTTTCTTTCTACAACTCCATTCTGTTGTGGATTGTAAGGAGCAGTCAACTCCCTCTTAATCCCTGAATCATTGCATAGCTTCTTGAAGTCACCTAAGGTGAATTCTCCACCATTGTCGGATTTGAATGTTTTGATCTTCTTATCAGTTTGGTTCTCCATCAAGGTTTTGAATTCCTTGAACTTATCAAATACTTTATCTTTGTTCTTCAAGAAGTAAACCCAAGTCTTCCTGGAGAAGTCATCAATGAAAGAGACATAGTAAACATACCCACTCAGAGAACTGGATGACATCGGACCGCATACATCGGAGTGGATAATTTCCAAGATACCTTTTGCCTTGCTTTCACTGCTTGGGAATTCCTTCTTTATGTTCTTTCCTTTTGCACATCGTTTGCAAACACCTTCATGCTTGATCTTGATTTCAGGAAGACCTTCTATAGCCTTACTTGCAATTGGTAATGCTCTGTAGTGCATATGTGCAAGTATTATGTGCCAAAGTTCACTTGGCTCCATGGAATCATGTACCATGGCATGTTCAGGTTGTCCCTTCAATTTATACAAACCTCCCTCTTGCTCTCCAATCACCACTGCATCATCAATAGTTTTTCCCTTTGGCCACATTAGGACTTGGCCATCTACAAATGCAACCCTTATGCCTTTTGCATCCAATGCAGAGATGGACAGTAGATTCTTCTTGAGCCCAGGTACATAAAGAACTTCTTTCATCTTCAAATACTTTCTAGAGTCTAGGTTTTAGGAGGCTTCACCACTTCCTTTGATGGGGTATTGATAATCATCCCCAAGTTTCACCTTATGCAGTGATTCATGTTCAGATAAGTTTACAAATGATTCTTTAAACCCAGTCATGTGTTTGGAAGCCCCACTGTCAATTAACCAATCATTATAACCATGAGAGATAGTACTTGTGAGAGCAAAGATTAGAACATACTCTTCTTCGCTTGATGAGTCATCATCATCACTTTCTGCTATAGCCTTCTTCTTTGGAGGTTCATCATCCTCAGCAACATGAGCATGATATCTTCTTTTGTTGTTCTTCTTCTTCTTGTTGAAGTTGTTGTTGTTGTCTTTCTTCTTCTTGGGACAGTCTGAAGCAAAGTGTCCCTTCTCATTGCAATTAAAGCATCTGAGATCTTTCTTATCTTTATGAGAATGGTGGTGAGAGAATTTCCTTTTATGAGATGATTCCTTCTTGGACTTGCCTTTCTTGGCATGTGTTGTGAGTGATTGATCTTCATTTACCATCTTTTCTTCTCAGGCCACAAGCCTAGCTTCTTCTTGAGATCATTCCTCCCACAGCCTACTGAAAGAGATCAATTTCTTTTTTGCACAGATTCCTTGAATAAAGGAGTCCCATGACCTAGGTAGGCCACTCAGAGTTGTCATAACAACTTCACCATTGTCCACTAATTCATCCACAGCTTCAAGTTGTTCCTTGATCTGAGAGAACTTGGAGAAGTAAGATTGAATGGTCTCTCCATTCAACATCTTGACCCCTTTCAATTGATTCCGCAGAGTCATCTTCTGATTTATGTTCTTCCCTTCAAATAACTTGGTCAGGGAGTCAAACATCTCCTTGGGTGTCTTTAGAGATGACACATGTGGTATGAGATGGTCTTTGATAGAATCAGCAATGATTCTGTTTTCCTTGACCAAGTTCTTCTTATGCAATACCTTAGCCTCTTCATCCTCTGGGATAGGGACCTCAGAGCTGATGTAGGAGTCCAATTCATTTTCTTTGAGGCTTAACCCAATCCTATACTTCCAGGCTCGGAATTTATCAGCCCCTTCAAGATTATCCTCAAGCTTGGTGTGGTGAGACATCTTAAAGAGTACTTCAAATGGAAATAGAGAATATTTAGAACTTACCACTTGCTTTGCTGAAAACTGAATCTGGTCCCAAATTAGGGTTTGTCAGAAAAACCCTAAAAATTCAAAATGTGAATTTCAACTTTCTGAAAGGATATAAAGATGCGCCTTGATGATCTAATCAGCCTGGTGTATTCAGAATTTGAGATCTACAAAGCTTCACCCTTCAAAAATGCCTTTTAGTCTTCCTAGGTTCACTAAGGAGGACCCTGAATTAGGGTTTGAGTTTCCTGAAGATTTACTCGACCAAAAATCTCGATCCAAAACTCTAAAGTTTGATTTGTCCAAGGATCTTCCAGCTATGTCTTCGGATTTCAAAAATTCCTATTTTTGTGGAAACCCTAAGTTTTAGGGCCAAAACTGAAAATGCTCAGAATTGAATTCTGATTGGACAGATAGATTCTCCTTGATGAGTAGAGTCAATCTACTATACTGCTTTTCCAAAATCTGTGGAGAGAAACCCAATAAACAAGAAACCCTAGTTTTCGTCACTGCACAATGTCTTCTTCTCAGGTTAGCTCTGATACCATGTTAAATTTTGAGCAATAATTCACAATACTCTAGGATCTTTACTGAGAGAATAACATGTACAGTATATCAATGCATATCAATCATAACAAGCATGGCAATCATCACATGAAGAAAAAGCATGAGAGACAATAGACACAGAGTTTCTGTGGGGAAAACCCTAAGGTGAAAAACCCCACAACTTCCTCAGAGATAGATAGAGCAATAGCTTAACCAAATTACAACCAAATACACAGAGATAGACTCCTCTTAGCAGCTGATCCTCCTCCTCACAAGTGCGCCACTTTCCGAGTGAAGGAAGAATGAGTTTCTGAGTGATGCAAATAGAGATCTCCCAATCTCTATTTATACTTGTTCTGTTTGCCCAATAACCTTATGGGGCCAACTTGTCTAGCTAGGTGCATCAACCATATATTACATAAATTAGGGTCGACCCCACACGTGGTGGTCTAATAACCCATCGGTAAGTTAACACACTTGCGACACTTGTTAATACACATGATGACACTTCCGTATAGAAGAATGACACATCTCTAGAGGAGTACAATAATATATAAATGAAATACATGGATGAAATACATTATGAAGTTACATATACATCAACAAACACATCTAGGCTCAACTAGATATTGACTCAGGGTGTTCACAACAAAGCATATATCTGGCCTGGTATTCGTCAGATACATCAACGACCCAATAATTTGTTTGTACTGAGTTACATCCACTAATTCTAATGATGTATTAGCTAGCAAATTCAAGTTGGTATCCATGGGAGTGGCCATGGATTTACAATCCAACATATCAAACCTTTTCAAAATTTCCACAACATACTTTCCCTGGTTAAGAAAGATTCTTTCTAGGCATTGCCATACTTCCAAACCTAGGAATTAATGTATCAATCCGAGATATTTCATCTCAAATTCTGCAGCTAGCTTCTTCTTGCTTTCCATGATCTGTTTCTCATTTCCTGTCAAAAATAGATCATCCACATACAGTAATAGTATGACAAGTTCATCATCCATAACCTTAAGGTAAAGGTTAGGGTTAGCTTTACTTTTGGTAAAGCCCAAGCTTGTCAAGAAGCTATCAATTCTTCCATACCAAGCTCTGGGAGCTTGCTTCAATCCGTACAAATATTTCTTCAACTTGCATACGTGAGTTATTCTATCTTCAACTTCAAATCCTTGTGGTTGTTCTATGTACACTTCTTCCTCAATTACACCATTCAAGAAGGTTGTCTTCACATCCATCTAGTGTAAACTTCACTTCATCATGGATGCAAGTGCCATGATGATTCTAATAGAAGTGTACATTGCAACTGGTGCAAATGTTTTTTCATATTCAATTCCCTCTTTTTGATAGAATCCCCTGGCCACAAACCTTGCCTTATACTTTTCAATGCTACCATCGGCATCATGCTTTGTCTTGTAGATCCATTTGGAAGATACCACAATTTTTCCTTTTGGTTTGGGAACTATATCCCAAACATCATTCTTCATTATTGATTTGTATTCTTTCGTCATTGCTTCTAGCCATTCTTTCTTCTGTATGGCCTCTTCATAACTGGTAGGTTCTTGATCTACAAGATCACACATCAAAGCCACATAACTAGAAAATGGCTTTGGTTTCTTGCTTTCTCTTGTGGATCCTTCTGGAGCTCCATATTTCTTTTCTTCTTGTATGATTTCTCTAGCCCAAGCAAGATTTCACTATATCTTGATCATACCATGAGTCTGGCATCTCATCATAACCAACTTCCTCTACTTGATTTCATAAGTATTTTATAGTTGAACCATTGAGTCGATGACCCGAAAATCGCAGCATCAATCAGAAAGGGATTCTCCCCGGTAAGCAAGCCCAATTAGATCGCTCACTGTTTGGTGTGGGGAATCCGTCCGGTTAACGGTTCTGACTACCGTAAGATTTAAAGATTCTTTTTCTTTACACTGGTTATGTCCCAATCCACCATTTATATGTTTTAATTTTAAATATGATATGCAAGTGCCCTAAGCTAAATGCAAGTAACTAATCTAAATTAACCTAAAACTGTATAAGCAAATCTAATCTATCCTTGCAAGGAGAAAACTGTAAATATGAGCAATATGTTGAAAGAAACATCTAAAGATCATACAGATAGCCATTAAATCATAAAGATGCAATCTCAGCAAAAGATAACAGATATTAAAGATATCTTTAATTCACTGAATACATTCCATTACTCATTTAAGAGAGACATCATTGTACAGAAAAGAGAAAGATCATCCATTACACAGAAATAATTCATAACAGCAAAGAAATATCTCACTGTAGTATGTGAATGACACAAGAGTAGTCCAGCAAGCATTTGATACACATTTCCAGAGAAAAACGTCCTCTCCAGGCTTTCATTAGGTAAAATTCCCTTTCTTGAAGCAAGTAGCAAAGTAATTCATACAAGCTAGAAAATTTCTTTCACCTGCAAAAAGTACATCTATCTTCTTATGTTTTGCTATTTATAAGTTTACAAATTGCTCCTTGAGCTGACAGGTGTACCCTAAACTCTAGAACCTTATAATTTGTCCTTTAGTGCACATCTACAAATCATGGAAAGCCTTCCATATAAGACAAAAATAAGAGCCAACTGTCTCTTAAAGCATTTATACAATAAGGAATTTCATCTTTTCCTCACATTAAGACAAATAAGAATTATGCTGATTTATATATTTATTTGGCTTCTTTTGATGACTCGCTGACTCATCCCCACCAACTGGCTCGCTTGTGGTTGTTGGGCCATCAACACTTTGGCTATGGGTGGCCCATTGACTGGGATCTCTCAATATAATTTTGCTCCGAACAAATATTGTTGCCTTTGATGCAATATCATTCTTGCGCAGATCTGATTTGACCTATGTTGCTCCTTCTTCCTTGCAGACCTTCTATGCATGACAAACCTGCGGTGATCGAGGCGGTACAAATAAGGAGTATGTATAAATTAGCAAAAATTGCAAAGCTTCCTACAAATTTGTAAAAGAAATCATGACAGAGTTGGCTTTAACTAGATGACTTTCAAGCATTAGCAAAACAATTATGAAAAAATTCAAAATATGCCAATGACATCAAAACATGGGAGGCTGTTTTAACAAAATGATCAACTAATTCACAGTTGCAGCTACCATTTAACAGTTAAAAATCATGAGAAATACTAGACGCAAATGCCAACAAGCTATACAACCCACTATGGGTTTTATGTGGCCTTGGCGCGAATGGTGGTTCGGAGATATGTGCACAGGGCTCAAGAACTTGTGCATTTAAAACGGAACATGGGCACATTCATGACCCTACCAACTCCGTGGTTGCACGCGCACCAAAATAAAACTTCGTGCCAAAGGGGCGATCATAACGTTAAGTCCTGCGCCAAAGCGGCGATTGCAAGATTAAGCTCTGTGATGATAGCGATGCGCCAAAATTAGAATTCGAGGAAAGATGAGGCATGGCTATGGAAGCGGGAGCTATATGGATAAGCTTTGCGCCTTTGGCACAAGTTTTAGTCACAAAATGTGCGCTAACGGGAACTGCGCCAATGAGCCAAAAATACTTAAGAGATTTTTGTGTCAGCATTTTTATATACAAATCTTGCGCCAAAGCGCCCGTTCTATTATTAGTAATTGCGCCGATGGCGACTGAGTTAGTTTCAGACTCTGTGAAAGAATCATGCGTTGATATAGCGCAGTTTTTGGACCTATGGCTTGTGCATGGAGAAAATTTGTTGAAAAGCCAAGATTTGGCAACAAGGCGGAAAAGTAAGATTTAGAAAATGTGATTTTAACGCAAGACATAAGCTTGAAGTTTGCGCTTAAAAGCACACAATTAAACCTTTTCCCTTGCGCCTTTGGTGCAAAAATATAAGCTTTCAATCTGCGCTTTTGAAAGCGCGCATAGTTAAGCTTTAAAACAACACATTGTTTTCAAAAGGTAATAGAAGGAAAAATGCCTTAGTCCAAAACAAAAGAACTAGAAAGGGCCAATACTTTTAGGAAGAGTTGAATATTTAGTGAGAAAGATTTGACCAAAATCAAGTCCTAAACAAAAAAAATAGGAGGGACCCAATATTTACAAAAACAAATTGGGGGGATGTTGCAGCAATAACAATTGGCGATTCGCTAGCGAACACAGATCTCTGAAACAAAATCTTTTCATGACTTAGAATGACATTTAAAATCACATATTTACACGCAACAAAATGCCTCACAGTTCAACTCTTAAGAATGGGGTGATCTCTTAATCATATTGGTCTTTTGGGAGAAAGGGGGCTAAGACTTATATTTCTTCCAAACTCTCTCAAGGCCGGAGTATAGAGTTAATTCTTTTATGACTGTCTTCATGATATCCTGACCAAAAGAGGACTCCATAGGATCCTAACAGTACTTCACGGGGATATTTGTTTGTTCATCATTCCCATGCTATATACATCCTTTTGGATGTTCATGTATTTAACAGCTTTTGTTGTTTGAGCCTTCCAGAAATAGTTTCCTTAAAATTTCAATCTTTGATTTGGGTTCTTCAATCCATAATGTCCTTTTGTGTGAGCGAGAGATTTTATTTGATTTATCAAGCTTCACGGATGGAGAAGAACCTAGCTTGAGCTGAGTCTTTTGAATAGCTTTATAGATTTGAACATTTTGCTTTTATCTCAGCCATGCTTTGATTGAGGCGAGAATTTTTGGAAATCAGACCCTTTAATGTAAGCCTTTAGGATTTTATTTGTAGCATGGGATCATTTAAAATACCATACCTCTGTGAAGCATGCTTCCTTTCTGTGGTTCCATAATATCAAGGAAACCTTGAGACATGAATTAATGTTAAAATGAGTGGAGCCTTAAGATAGTGAGAGAGAAACATTGGATCATTAGTCATTTGAGTGGGGTTATTTTGACCAAACCAGAAGAGATCTCCCCATTTTCAAAGGCTGGTCAGTGGAAGCAAAGTCACAGAGCCTCCTTCTCTTTACAAATGAGATTCTTCCTTCAAGATTTCAATTTTGTTGAGAGTTCTGTACTACCGCTAAGCCAGGGGTTGAGCTGGGTTTTATTAGCCTAGAAAATAAGAAAGTCCAGACAAAGTAAATGGTACTGACAAACCTAACTACAAAACAAAGAAAAACAAATATCAGCAAAGAAAGCAAAGGAAGAAAGAAACCTTTTATTTATGTATAGAAAACCTCAACGGGACTATATAAAGTATTGTTTCAAGGCGAGGCTGTTGAGGGGAAGGGTTACTTCCTCTCCCTGGAGGTCTGTTAGCTTGTAAGTGGATGGGCTGAGCTTTGCATAAATTTGGTAAGGGCCTACCCATAAGTGTTGGAATTTTGTGTGCATTCCCTTGCCTTCGTGAGGATGGTCCCATTTCAGAACTAAATCTCCTACTTCAAAACTTCTTTTACCAGACTTCCTTTTATAGAACCATCTTTTGACTATATCTTGGTGTTGGTGGAATTGGTTCTTGGCTTTCTGTTGGGATTCTTCAAGTTGAAGCAGGGTGTCAATCCTGGATTGTAAAACCTGAATACCAGACCCTCAAGAGGCTTGGGACAACTGCAAGGATGGAAGTAAGATGTTGGGAGGGAGGATGGATTCCTTTCCATAGACAAGTGTGTAAGGGGAAACCCCTAATGCATTATTTGGAGTCACCCTATCTTCCCATAAGGAATTTGGGAGAGATATATGCCAGCTTCGCTAATTTTCAATCACAGTCTTCTTGAGAATTCGGATGAGGCTCTTGTTTGAAGATTCAGATATTCCATTTCCCTAGGGGTAGTAATTGGCTGAATAATGCAATTTAATTCCCCTTTCATAAACAAATTCCTTTATTTTAAAATACAAGAAATAAGTGGCATTATCAAACACTATGGAAATTGGAACCCCAAACATGGTTATGATGTTCTCTTTTAAGAAACTGATGACTGCATCTTCATTGATCTTGCGCAATGGGGCAGCCTCCGTCCATCTGGTGAAATATTTTGTGGCTGTCAGGATGTATCGATGTTGCAGAGAAGAATTTGGTTTTATCTCTCCAATGACATCTATACCCCACTGTTCGAAAGGTTCTGAGATGATAACCGGCTACAAGGGTCCTGCTGCCTTAGGTAATTTCCCAGCACTTCTTTGGCACACATCACAGTTCTGTGAATAAGTATGGGTATCTCGAAATAAAGTGGGCCAGTAATACCCAGCTCTCAGTATTTTGTGAACTGTTTTCTTCCCTGAATAATGTCCACCAGCAGGGCCATCCTGTAACTCTTTGATGACTTTACCTGCATCCTCCTTTTCTAGACATCTGAGAAAAATTCCATCATAATTTTTTTCTGAAAAGTATTCCATCAATGATCTGATAAGCTACTGATTTTAAATGGAGTGTCCTTCTTTGCTTGGAACTCCAGTGTTCTGGTAGGTATCCTTGTTACAAATAATGCACTAAATCCCTATACCATGATTCAGGAGCTGTGAAAATGGGAGATACTTCGACTGAATTCATCTCGGCTTCATTCTTCCAATCCTGTTCTTCATCAATTGGATGTTCAGTGAGAAATTTACATAGGCCTTGTCCTTTAATGATAGTGGCCGGTTTAAATTAGCATATCAACTCTTTCTGAATTAAAGGTTCGAGAGTAGGATGCATTCTTCTTAACTGCTACTGAAATGGCTTAACACCAGCCTTCATTGGTATGATATGTTGAATGATGCGGGTGTCATATGTTTTCAAATCTTCATACGTCCCTGCAAAAACATCCTTATATTGTCGAAAAATCTTAATGAACTTATCTCTTTCTCCTGGTGAACAACATTTACCAAGGTTAACAAATTTAGGTTCAGCTTCGATGCCCAGATTTACTAATTCGTGTTGCATAGATGAGCTATTGGTCTTGGTATTTGCTGGCCTTTTGAATTTGATCTGCAGATCGAACATCATTTCAAGTGACCTCACCCCTTTGGGGATGAAATTTCCTTTAGCCTCATCTTTCTTTTGTAAAACAACATCATGCTCTTCTTCGTCTATCACAGCTTCTTGGAACATGTCTTCATTTGTTAGAAAATTGATGATCTGATCGTCATCATCGAAAACTCTGAAATTTGTGATATTGTTTGGGACAGAAGGCCTGAAAACCAGTTCGATTGAACATTTGTTATTAGTCGGCACGAATCTGGAAGCAGAAGTTGCTAATAAATCAGCCGCAGCATTTTGTAGTATAGGAACATATTTTATATTGAAAGCATCAAAATGAGTAATTAAATCCCATACCTCAGCCTGATAACCTTTCAAATGAAGTGAAAGACAGTGAATGGTATCTCTTACCTGTCTTACAACTATTTCTGAGTCACCAAAAACTTTCAAGTACTTAACATTCAAACCGATGGCTTTCTTCAATCCATGGATGAAAGCTTCATATTCAGCAATGTTATTAGTACACTCAAACTTTAATCTACAGGACAAGAAGTACTTATTAGTTTCAGGATCCACTAGAATACAACCAGCTCCGGATCCTTCCAGAGTCTTGGAACCATCAAAGTACAAAGTCCAAAAAACATTGTTTGATTTAACTAAGTTAATATCTTTATGATCTAAGTCAGTGACTAAGATAACTATGTTACAATCGATATCATCAGTCCGAGAAAAATGAAGGAGATTGGACTATTTATCTTATTCATGGCTAATAGTTTCAGATTGATAGTTATCCGGCTCGATTTCCAAAAAATAATTCCCCAATACTAAAGATGAAAAGGTTACAGCTTCATTCTTTTCCTCTAGCTAAGTTACGTTTTGTTTCATATGTGGTTCTCTCAATAATTTGATATAATTTTTCCTATTTTGATATCGTAACCACAAGTGAGACCAGTCAGTTGCAAAATAACCATCTAGTTTTGTAGACCATTCCCTGCTAAAAATCAAACCATAGGCTTCAGGAATGTCGACCACCATTATATCAATGAACTGGCACACTCTAGAATCTACCGACAACCTAATGAGCACATCCTTCATTTCCCCAATAACTTTAACAGCAGTCCTATCTAACTAAATAATCTGAGTGGGAGATGGAATTGGTTGATCGTTAATATTCTTACAGATCGACAGTGGTATGACATTCGAAGATGCTCCAGAATCTACCAGACAGTTATGCACATTGTGATTGAAGATTTCAAAAGTTAAAAGAAAAGGCAATGTCTGGGATTTGGATTTCCCGCCAATACTAGCCTCATTTATTTCAGGATCTTCCTAAGTGTCTGTTAATGGAGTGTTGGGCTGGGATTGAAGAGCTTGCAACAACTTGTTTCGTTGTTGGGGAAAAATACACATATTGAATATCGAAACATTTTCTTTTACCTTCTTTATATCTTCGATGATGTCATATCCCATATCACATTTTTTTACAACTTTTGTTTGATTGTCTATCTTGCTCAATGTGACTTTTGGTTTATGGACTGTTGTGTCAATGTTTGGCTGTTTGGAAGCTGTTGGGTTAGATTTAGGTTGAGGCGAAATGACGGTAATGTGTCTTTTAGGTTTGGACGTAGTTGATCTCGGAACTGGATCTGCAATGGGACCTTTACTGCGAGTGTTAATGTTTACAGAAGAGACTAGGCTCTCCACGATATCATCTTCTATTAATTTAGTGAAAGGTACCCAGTCCCATAATACCATGGTGGTATCTGGGGAGGGTTCCTCTACTTCAAGTGTTTGTTCCTCTGGAGGATCATCTTGATCTGGAATCTGTGAATCCAACATTTGGTTCATTACTAAACTCATAGAATTAATCCATTGTGGACAGCTCTTTTCAGAGTGCGGCTCTTGATGAAAGGTACATAAATGTTCCATTCATATTTCATTCAGATTTAAAATAGGGGAGTTGTTCATAGGTGGATGAGGCTGGTCATTGTCTTCCCTTTTCTTATAGAATGGTTTAAAAGGCTTCCTGAATTGACTAGCTGCCTCATCTTTTTCAAGATCTAGAATTTTATTGGACAATTTCTGCATCATTTTAACTACATTCTCTATATCCACCGATGGCTCTTCTTTATTCCTAGTAAGCAGCAGGGGTTTTCTATTATTTGTTGGCTTTGTTTATGCATCTAAGGCGTGTTTAGCAATGTTGTCTTCTTCTTCTTCCACCTTCATAGCTTCTTCAAAATTTTCTACCAGGGTGGTCTTCTTAGCTCTTTTGACGAACATTGCTATGGGGCCTTCAAGTGCTGTTGTGTAATATTCAACTAAAGATTCTTCTACGGGTTTAGTTTTTTCGCTGAAATTATTCAAGAGCGTAGTGAACCTTTGGTTGAAGTCTTGAACCTTTTCTTTATTTTCCATTATCATGGACAATAATTTTTTCATGAGTGTAGCTACATTTTTTTGATTCCCATACTTCTTTAAAAAACATTTCTCAAACTCTTCCCAATTGGAAATTGAGCTAGCTTGTAAGCTAAAGTACCAGGAAGAAACTTTCGGTTCAAATGTGTATGGGAAAATCCTACAAACTAAATCTTCATGCTGTCCATTTAAAAGATTCAAAGATAAATAAAAACTCTTAAGATGATCTTCAGCAGATATGCCTTTACCTGGGTCGTATTTGGGCAAAAGGTTCTCTGGATTTTTAGGCATATCGTGAAATGGCCCAGCTAGATTTAATGCTCCCCTTGCTCTCCAAGCAGGTACAACCATGGCTCTATGTGGAGAATTAGGTGGAGAATCGTGTGGTGAATTAAGTGGAGTGTTCTTTGGAGTAAAAATTTCTCCAAGATTTTCTGGATCTTCAAAATCGATCTCCTTTAGAGGCTGCGTGATCTCTTCTAAAGACAAATCTACCAGCTCTTCGAAGCTCTGGACAAGGATTGAATCACGGTTATATTGTCTTTCTCTTTTAGGAATTATTCTTCTAGGGAGAAAATTTATTGCATTTAAACCACCGAGTTTTTTAACATAAGCTCGTGTGAGCCTTCTTAAATCAGCTACTTCAGCAAAAGGTACAACATACAACGTTTCTTGTTGCTCGGAATCAGAATTAGGATTTTCTTGATTTTCTTGATTTCCTGGGATTGTTGTCTCAAGCGGGTTTTCAGTAGGATCTGCTTGACAGGAAGAGTCTCCTCTGTCAGCCATGCACTGTGGCCCTCCTTCTAGCACCAAAAATTTTTGATGCCCCGAAAATCGCAACATCAATCAGAAAGGGATTATCCCCGGTAAGCAAGCCCAATTAGATCGCTCACCGTTTGGTGTGGGGAATCCGTCTGGTTAACGGTTCCGACTATCATAAGATTTAAATATTCTTGTTCTTTACACTGGTTTCGGCCCAATCCACCGTTTATATGTTTTAATTTTAAAGATGATATGCAAGTTCCATAAGCTAAATGAAAGTAACTAATCTAAATTAACCTAAAACAGTATAAGCAAATCTAATCTATCCTTGCAAGGAGAAAACTGTAAATATGAGCAATACACTGAAAGAAACATCTAAAGATCATATAGATAGCCATTAAATCATAAAGATGCAATCTCAGCAGAAGATAACAGATATTAAAGATAGCTTTAATTCACTGAATACATTCCATTACTCATTTAAGAGAGAAATCATTGTACAGAAAAGAGAAAGATCATCCATTACATAGAAATAATTCATAACAGCAAAGAAAGATATCACTGTAGTATGTGAATGACACAAGAGTAGTCCAGCAAGCATTCGATACACATTTCCATACAAAAATTTCCTCTCTAGGCTTTCATTAGGTAAAATTCCCTTTCTTGAAGCAAGTAGCAAAGTAATTCGTACAAGCTAGAAAATTTCTTTCACCTGCAAAAATTCCATCTATCTTCTTCTGTTCTTCTATTTATAAGTTTACAAATTGCCCCTTGAGCTGACAGGTGTACCCTAAACTCTAGAAACTTCTAATTTGTCCTTTAGTGCACATCTACAAATCATGGAAAGCCTTCCATATAAGACAAAAATAAGAGCCAACTGTTTCTTAAAGCATTTATACAATAAGGAATTTCAACTTTTCCTCACATTAAGACAAATAAGAATTCTACTGATTTATATGTTTATTTGGCTTCTTTTGCTAACTCGCTGACTCATCCCCACCAACTAACTTGCTTGTGGTTGTTGGGCCATCAACACTTTGGCTATGGGTGGCCCATTGACTGGGCTCTCTCAAGATAATTTTGCTCCGAACAGATATTGTTGCCTTTGATGCAATCTCATGCTTGCGCAGATCTGATTTGACCTGTGCTGCTCCTTCTTCCTTGCAGACCCTCTATGCATGACAAACCTACGGTGAGCGAGGCAATACAAATAAGGAGTATGTAGAAATTAGCAAAAATTGCAAAGCTTCCTACAGATTTGTAAAAGAAATCATGACAGAGTTCGCTTTAACTAGATGACTTTCAAGCATTAGCAAAATAATTATGAAAAAATTCAGAATATGCCAATGATTTCAGAACATGGGAGGCTGTTTTAATAAAATGATCAACTAATTCACAGTTGCAGCTACCATTTCACAGTTAAAAATCATGAGAAATACTAGATGCAAATGCCAACAAGCTATACAAGCCACTGTGGGTTTTATGTGGCCTTGGCGTGAATAGTGGTTCGGAGTTATGAGCACGGGGCTCAAGAACTTGTGCATTTAAAATGGCACATGGGCACATTCATGACCCTACCAACTCTGTGGTTGCACGCGTACCAAAATAAAACTTCGCGCCAAAGCGGTGATCATAACGTTAAGTCCTGCGCCAAAGCGGCGATTGCAAGATTAAGCTCTGCGATGATAGCGCTGCGCCAAAATTAGACTTTGATGAAATATGAGGCACGGCTATGGAAGCAAGAGCTATATGGATAATCTTTGCGCCTTTGGTGCAAGTTTTAGTCACAAAATGTGCCCTAACGGGAACTATGCCAACGAGCCAAAAAGACTTAATTGATTTTTTTTTCGACGTTTTTAAATACAAATCTTGCACCAAAGCGCTCGTCCTATTATTAGTAATTGCACCGATGGCGGATGAGTTAGTTTCAGACTCTGCAAAAGAATCATGTGTTGATATAGCACAGGTTTTGGACCTATGGCTTGCGCGGGGAGAAAATTTGTTGAAAAGCCAAGATTTGGCAACAAGGCGGAAAAGTAAGATTTACAAAATGCACTTTTAACGCAAGACATAAGCTTGAAGTTTGTGCTTAAAAGCGCGCAATTAAACCTTTTCCCTTGCGCCTTTGGTGCAGAAATATAAGCTTTCAATCTGCGCTTTTGAAAGCGCGCATAGTTAAGCTTTAAAATAGCATGTTTTTTTCAAAAGGTAATAGAAGGAAAAATGCCTTAGTCCAAAACAAAAGAACTAGAAAGGGCCAATACTTTTAGGAAGAGTTGAAGATTCAGTGAGAAATATTTGACCAAAATCAAGTCCTAAACAAAAAGAATAGGAGGGACCCAATATTTACAAAAAAAAATTGGGGGGATGTTGCAGCAACAACACATTGTCACTTGTTCTTACGGAACAAGTCTCATCATTCTTCATTTGTACGTGATCGTTGTGTGATAGTTCCTACAAGTCAAATTCAATAGCATGGTTAGAAACATCTCATAGTGCATAAAAACATAAGTCATACTATATTAACTTTCTAGATGCCTTCCATATCTACCGGGATATTATTAAGAGTGTGCACTACTCCCAATATGTCAGCAAAGAGGTTTCACTCTAGATAAGTATCAATGGAATGTTGTATAGCACCATAGGCTACTTACTCATCACATGCATGACACTGCAAACATCCTAACACACATCCTAAATAAATGTGTATACAACTTGATACTATCATTTAAACAATGTGATAGAAATGACAATTCAAATACTTATCTTTGTTTGTTTGGTAGGATCTCTTGATATGCTTTCCTTTTGTACATCCTTTGCAAATGCTTTCATGATCGATATTCAAATCTGGTAATCCTATCACTACTTTGCTCACATGGGGCAGTGCTTTGTAGTTGATGTGGGCAATCCTTTTATGCCATACTTCACTTGGGATAGTGGTTTCATGAACAAGGTTTGTTTCTGAATGTCCATTGAGTTTGCATAAGCCTCCTTCTTCTTCACCAATGATAACTGCATCTTCAATTGATTTTCCTTTGGGCCACATAAGTACGTTTCCGTCTATGAATGCAACCCTATATCCTTTCTTATCTAATGCTGAGATAGAAAGTAAATTCTTCTTCAAACCTGGTACAGATAAGACGTCCTTCATTTTCATGGGGATTCCAGAATCAAGCTTGTAGCTTGCTTCACCAATTCCTTTGATAGGATATTGATAGTCATCTCCCAATGATACCTTATGAGAAGATTTATTCTCTTCAAGTTTTGATAGATTTTTTGTTTGTCATGTCATGTGCTTTGAAGCACCACTATCAATAAGCCATGTATCTTCTCCAGGTATTAGAGCTTCTCTATTGGCTACTCTAGCCTCTTCTTGGTTGCAATCTTCCCATACAATGTCAAACTTCATGATTTCCTTTCTGGCACACATGGTCTGGATGAATGAATCCCAAGGTCTAGTGAGACCATTGAGAGCAGTCATGACTAGTTCATTTTCATCAAGGGAGTCTCCAATGGCTTCTAGTTGCTCCTTGAACTGGGAGACCCTTGTGAATTAGTCTTGGATAGATTCTCCTTGGCTCATCTTAGTGCTCTTCAATTGAGTTCTCAACTTCATATTCCTATTTATGTTTCTTCCTTCATACATTCTGGCTAGGGCATCATGCATTTACTTTGGGGTCTTCTTGGATGACACTTGAGGGATCAAGTGGTCTTTGATAGAATCAACAATGATTCTCTTTGCCCTAATCAATTTCATCTTCTTCAGGTTCTGCAACTTCATCCTTGATGTATTTGGAAATATCATTCTCTTCAAGAATGAGGCCAATCCTATATTTCCATGCTCAGAAATTCTCTATGCCTTCTAGTTTGTCCTCAAGCTTAGTGCTTGGGGCCATCTTATCTAGAAGGTCACCAGAAAAATGAAAATTCTCAAAATGAAAAACCAACCTTAACAGGAGATGTGCTTGACTGAGTCGAGTTGATTGGTACACTTGCTTTCTGGAGATTCCAACTTTTCACCCTTCAAATTTGACCTGTGAATTTCAAATCTGTAGTGGGATTGTGGTTCGCGGTTTTTCTGGTTTTCTGGTTTTCTGTAGTTTCTAGTCCAAAACTCAAACTAGGGTTTGAATTTCCCAGAGATATACCCACTCAAAAATTTTGATCCAGGGCTCAAAATTTTGCTTTTGAAGAGGCCCACCTTTCTATGCAATCAGATTCTAAAAATTCCAACTTTTGCAAAAACCCTAATTTCTTGCTGGAGGAAGGAGAGAGAGATTTTTCACCTTGTGAAAGATATCATGTTCAGGCTAGCTCTGATACCATGTTAATTTTAGATCAAATTCACAACAATAGCATAATCAGGATCACTAAAAGAAACACAATCACAAGATAGACAAAAATTTATCCTGGGAAACCCTCATGGGGTAGAAAACCCAGCAAAACTTCCTCAATATAGATGATCAAAAGTGAAAATACAAAATCCCCAAAGCAAGGGCTCCTTCTCCTTTGCAAATTTCTCTCTCTCTCCTATGAGAAATACACAAGTGAGTGTGTGTTCAAATGAGAGACACAACACCTCTATTTATACTTTATCTCTCACTTGACATTTTACCCAGCTAGGTCGACCCCATAACTAAATGACCAATTACTAACCAGGTCGACTTCTCTATGGGACTTAAACATCCCATTACAACTGACTCTAGGGGAACTAATACCCCGACTTACATGGGAGTATTTACCTCATTGACTTTACATGATCAAATACAATAATGACATCCCGACGGAGAAATAAAACATCTCCGAATAAATTACAATAATAAAATACAAATAGAATATTCTTCGAAGATACAATATTTCAACACAGATCTCATCGGAGATTGATAGAGATACAGGGAGGGGCGACTTCAAAGTAGAGGAGGGGGGGTGCACTTCTCATGTAGATGGCGCACACTTCAAACTGAGAGGTTGTAGTATTTCTTCTATGGTTGAGCAAATGAGAGCAGAGACAGTTAGATATATTAATCTAGAGATTGGTTGAAGTTGATATTAGAGATCAGTCATCACGGAGCAGTTGGTTCATATCCCCATATCAATTGTTGCAATTGCATGCAAATCTAGGGCTTGTCCCTTCAGTTTTATTTACCTTATATTTATGATTGTACTACTCTTATTTATATGCTCTTTCTCTAGATTGAAGAAACCCCTCAGCAACTATTTTTCCCCATTGGGGTTTCCAAGATATATTGTTGTCCATTGTGCGATTGTTGTATTTGTTGTTGTTGATAAGTATATTCCATGTGCCTTGTTATTTAATTATATTTCTTTCATTATTACTTCTCTAGCTTAGAGAAGTGGGTTTTTATGCATTAAGGTTGTTGTGAATTGAGGCCGAGTTGGGATTGAGATTTCCAGAGTGAGTAGTGACCTATGGAAAATTATCACTTGGAATTTAGAAGATAACGTAAAGTGTTTAACTGAAATGTTGGATAACAACACCTCTTATGGTTTCCATATTAAGGCTAGGCCTCCTCATGCTCCTTGTGTCGATCGGCTTCCTCTCCAAATCCATTTAGTTATACCTTCAATGGTATAGGTGGAGCATTTTGTTTCTTGTAACATCAATATCAATGATTGGTCTTGTGTGATTTTTTATTTATGATTTTTGTCTTCTAAGGCCCATTAGCGCCTCTTATATTGCATGATATTAATTCATTTGGAAGGAGGAGGATTGACAAAGAAAATATCCATAAGTTGAGAATACTAACCAGAGTCTATGAGCTTGGATCCCACTTCCTTAATCTGCTACTTATTGCTTTTTCACCCTCTCTTTTGGCCCTCTTTGTGGCCTTACACTCTCTCCTTTATCTTTCTAGTTTTCATCCCAAGCCCTAGAGCAGATCGTGATTTGAGAAGCACTTTGTAGGTGCGCAATATTTACCATCATCATCTCATAATACTCCACCAAAACAAGCATGCCCGATACTTCCTTCTGTAATGCCATGAAAGTTAATATTAAGAAATATTGGAGGAGGGGAGTCCATTTGGAAGGTTTGGGTATGGTGACTCAAGCCTACTCGGAAGTTCGATGTATCTTTAAAGAAGGCAGGTTCCAAGCTTTCAAAGTGATGTGCTTTTGTGGTTTTATTTCAAAGTCTTGATCTAACCACTGATACAATTGGATTTTTTCATGTATGTGAACCTATAGAAATGCCTAGATCACTTTATTACCTTCACTTTAATCATCGAAAATTATTTGATTCCTTTCTTTCCATATTTCTCAGACTAATAGACCTTGGAAAGAGCTATCGCATACAATTTAGGTTGGCATTATTGAATGGATCAATAGTCCAATTGTTTATGGTGAGAGAAGGGTTTCCATTGACACAGTTAGACCACCTAAAAATTGTGCCACTCTTATCCCATAATTTTGAGGCAAAGGGGCATAGATCTAGTAGGTTCCCAGTTGTTTCCTCCCCTTGCTTGCAAAATGGGCACATTAATGGTCAACAAATCCTCTATTAAGAATATTGTCCCATGTTAGCATGCTACCCTTGACAAGAACCCATTGGAAGGTATTTATTTTGGGTCAAAGATCAGCATTCCATATATTTTTCCAGATCGGATCCCAGGGGAGATTGTTATGATCAATTTCTATGGATTAGGCATCTTTGACACTGAAATTGCCACTTGATCCTTTCCATGTTTCTTATTGATAAATCTATCCTAAATTTTCTCCCAAATAACTAAGGTTGCCTCCTAAGTTTCATTTAGAGGCCATGTATCAAGAGGTATCGATATTTTGAATTCACTTTCTTTTTCATTGATGCAATAATGGAAAATTTTGGAGAGACCACTATTTTCTAGTTGGAGACTTGTGTTGGGAAAAGTAACCATGCTCGAGAGATTGGGCATCTATTTCCAGGATTCGTCCCAAAATACGGTTTTTCTTCCATCTTTAATTTCCCAAAAATCATTCTATTGCAAAAAAAACATATTCTGTGAGGCTATTTTCCGAACTAGAGAGCCCTCTTCTTCCTCTAGGAATCTTATAAGATCCCATTTCTCTAGGTTAGGAATATACTTTTTATGCAATAAGGTTTTCCATGGTTCTGAGGAGCGGGTAACCCAACGCCGCCATTTATTTTCTCCAAGAAGGTTTCTCATTACCTTTGGATCTCTAAGGTCCAATCCTCCTACAAATTTGGGAAGGAAAAGAGTTTCCCACTTGAACAAATCCCATTTGCGATGAATATATGTGCCTCCCAATAGGAAATTTCTCTGTAAATTGTGAATGAATTTGATGACTATAAAGTCCCCTTCCATCTATCCAATGCCAGGAAGGAAACATGACCAAAATTACTGGGCTTATTTGACAATCTCATCCCCCATACATTACTCATAAATTCATAACAATTAAAAACTTATGTGTGCAGATGCATATTCAATATAAACAAAGCGAAAATAAACATATTTGCGAGCACACAAATAGTAATGCATCATCATATCTACCACATGCATATGATGGTTCATCATGCAGAGAATTCAATCTTGTTCTCATGCTATGCACAGAATTCATGTCGATTTCATTAAGACAATCATTTCATTTCATTAACATGGGAAATTAACATTCAGAATTAACACACTGCAAAACACATAATGCATATAATGTAAATCGCAGAGAACACTTATCTTGAAGATGAAGTTGTCCAAACAATTGGATATGTGAGAGCAATGTTCCACCCAACCATAGATCTCTGTCCAACTTGTATTCTTTCAGCTGAGAGATCACCCCCGAGCTGGGTTGTGTATCCACTAAGGAGGAACTAGACAGGCTCACTCACAACCATGGTTTCACTCTACAGCTATGGTAATCCAACACATAGTTGGGTTTATCAAGCATACAAAAGATAAAGGAGGGAAATGCTAATCCAGTGAGCTCAACCACAGAGCTACAGGAATCTCAAATGAATTCAACAGTATGGCACCCACAATACCTACCTCACCCAACACAAGGAAGGTCCCCTTCTCTGCTACACAGTCCCTCAGGTGTCCTTTCCCTCCAGTGCTATTCAGGGTGGGCATAGAAAGGTCCAGCTACTAATTCCTTGAGATCTCAGCCTTCACTGGGTTTGTCAAGCAAACCCAACCTCAGTTCAATCATTCACACTTGGATTTCTCACAATTCTGTCATCAAATAATCCAATCCCGTCACTGAGTTTCTGGGCTATAAAAACTAGGTTTTTCTATGGATTTCGGGGTATCTAATACTCTCAAATTTGCCCCAATGTTTATATCTATGGATCCCCCATTGGATTTTACTGTCAAATACCAAATCTTGGCATTTTTTGCTCTTCAAAACGTGGGTTCTTGCAAAGTTGCGATTTCTGGTTTTTCTCACTGCTAGCAATTCATAATGGATGAAAATTGATGTTGGGTCCTTCCACAATGGAATAGGAATGAGGAATAACCAATTCCCATGAGGTAGGGTGACTTGTGGTACAAGAAAACAGAGCCCATACTCTGCCATACGAATTTCTGGGCTGCCAATGCTCCATTGAAGCCATGGACTGAAATCTTCAACAACTTCTTTACAACAAAAATAAATGTCATCAAGGAAAGTCAAATGGGTTCTCACAATGACATTTGGAAGCATATGGTTCACCCCCACAACCCCCTCACCACTCCCTAGTGGATACACATGGCCCCTTCTCATTCGTTGCTCCCATAGCCAGTTTTAGTATTTTATTGCAATATCAAATATTTACATCATTTACAATATTCCATGGCTTAATAGCACATGGGTAACAAAATATCAAATGTTTGTCAATTCTAAATAAAATATGAACATACACTAGTGGGGCCTTGGCCTTGAGCTCCACGCTAGGAAAATATGCATCGCATGTACACAATATTTACATAAAAGCCAATATAACATAGGGGTCAAAATGGGGTATTACAATGACTGATTTTAGACTAGATAGGGCTGAAAAGAGATATAAATGGATGGTGTGCAACACCACTCAGGACTAGGATTATTTTGCTAGAAAAGTTGGGTATCTAAAAGTCCAACTATATAGTTTGTTTGTGAGCTTGGCAAGGAGATCCTCCCATGAAGAATGATGAAGCACGGAGTTGAGAGGAGTGCACGGGTATTTGGATGGAAGGGACATGCCAAGGAAATATAAAATGTAAGAAACATTTATCTTTCCAAAAACAGTGTTGAAGAAGAATATTTGTGATTTTCTTTCATTAATGGAGGTTCCTAAAGCTTCCATGAAAAAGAGGATCACATATTTTATAGCTCGGGAATCTCTCATCGAATAGTGACCCATTGGAAAAGTATAGTCCACAAATTATTGGTGAGTATGGGAATTTCTATGAGGGTCAAAATAAAGGCCTTTGATTTCATGTCATTCAAACCATGGTAGAAATGGTTAGACTAAGGCCTTCCTCCATTAGAATGAATGAGGAATGGTGAGAGAAAGTAACACTACCTAATGCCTCTAGAGTTTTTAAAAGGTGTTGAGGGTGATCCATTAACAAGATGGAAAAAAAAATCTCAAAAAGTTAGAGCCATAATCCACATGGACCATTCCTTGCTAAAACCAAAGGCTAAGAGCATATCCCTAATGTATTCCCAACTAAGCTTGTCAAAATATTTTGACATGTTGAGTTTTATAAGCATGCCTATATTTTTAGTATTTTTGAGGGAATAAATTACTTCATGGGATAAGATAATACCGTCCACTATTTTTCTACCCTAAGCATAACTGGACTTCTCTGGTGAAACGAGTTGAGGGAGAAACGGTTTAAGACGATTTTCCAACAAGTCCGTAATAATTTTGTACAAAACATTACAAAGGGAAATGGGATTAAATTTACCTAGATTTGTAGGGATTATTTTCTTTAGGGATAAGTGAGAGAAATGTTGAGTTGAGCCTCATTAATACTCCTTTGGTGATACAAGAGTCCTCAACAATTTTCCAATCTTCTTGTTTGACTCTATCCCATCAATACTGGAAAACACCTGTAGCGAATCCATCTGTCCTAGAGATTTCCCCACCACCATTTGTTGGATTTATTATTCAAATTACGCCATCTCTATTGGCCTCATAAAGCTATCATTTTGGACTTGTGTAACCAAGGAGGGGATGTGTCAAATTATGGTGTTTATAGCTTCAGCTCTGTTAGGTTTAGGCTTAGATAGAAGGATTTTAAAATAATTGACCAACTCTTTCTCAATGTTTTTAGACTTGGTGAGGACCTTCCCCTGGAAAATTTGTAGTTCTATAATTCGGTTTATTTTAATATGTTGCACTATGGATCAATGGAAGAATATTGAGATACATTATCCTCATTGTATACATTTCACTATTGATTTGTGTTTCTAGATCATATCATCATGCTTATCTCATTCCTCAATCTATGCTTGGACTCGAGCTTAATCTTTAATTATTGCCTCTAAATATACTAAGTTGATTATTTCCTATCGAAGTTGTATCATGCTTTCATCAAGCTGTTTATTTTCATGAAAATTATTTCTAGATACCTCCTTGTTCCATCTCTTTAACTTGGCTTTGAGTATTTTAAGATTTTGTTGTGATCTGAACATCTTACTTCCTTTTGGGACTTCATTTGTATCCCACTAGTTTTGTATCAGCTCTTGAAATTATGATGGGTGAGCCATAATTTATCAAATATAAAAGGACATTTGAATGGGACCCATACCCTATGCCACTGAAATTATATCAACCAATGATCAGATCCAGTTGCAAGTAAAATGTTGGTTGTAAGTGTTAAATGTGCAGCATCAGGAGACATTATCTAAACCAATCTTGTGAAGCCACGACTAATCCTCACGTATAGAGGTGAGCACTTTGATTTCCTTTCATGCAAAGGTTATTCCTCTCGTATAGAGGTAATTTATCAAAGTAATGATGTTGTAAAGTCTTTGGGAAAGGCTCTGGACTTGTGTGCCAATTCATGATTCTCATGTGAACCTTTCATATAAAGGTATCCATGGGATGGACCTCCCATATAGAGGTGGACCTTCCATATAAAGTTCATGCTTTACTTGTTAAAGGCATTTAATGTTGTGTGATATATTATTAACCATGATCACCGGTTGCTATTAAGTCTCCTTTGGAGATTGAATACCTCTAAAGTGAATTACTTTAGCATATGATCATTTGGTCCAAATTAATTTTAATATGATCACAACATTCCATAATTCTTCTTAGTATAATGCAATGTGATGGATAATTAAATTTAACACATATTGACCATGCAGTAAAAGATAAAGTGATAAAGATAAATGCATAGAGAAAAAGAGAATTCAAATTGATCATGAGATGACTAAGTGAACTCGAATTGTCAAGATTCAGTTAAAGCCACAATGTATTCCTTACTTAACTAAATAACTCATAGTTGTCACTACAAATAAATCAATCAACATGATTCCAGTTAACTAAGTGTTAAATAAGAAGGACTAGTTAACTAAAGTGTTTTCACTTTAGTTAAACTAAAAGATGACACTTCAGTAAATCAAGGAGAACTCAAATTCATCACTAAAGTGATGTTATCAAGAAAGAATCAGTTAAAGAGAGTTAACTAAGTGGAAACAAAGAAGATCTAGTTAACTAAGTGTTATTGCATGATGACACTTGTGTTAAATTAAAAGACAACACTTCAATTGTGACACTTTCATGACGACACTTAAGTTAGCCACCTAACTAAGTGTGCAAGCTTTAAGTTGAGAGGCGAGTTCATCCTAAGAGACAGTTCAGCGAGATAAAGTACTGTGATATTATAGAAATAGGATCACTCAACAGTAGTAGACCTCACTAGAATTCACTCATGAAGTGCAGAAAGAAGAAGAAGAAATGTTGAATCAATAATCACTCATTACACAGAAAATGGAGAAAAATTGTTGTATCATACATCAGTTGTAAGCTGGCACTATTTAAAATGAATAATAACTGAATGCAATCAAATGGATTCGAATGCCTCTAAGTTCATTCGAATTCTCATCAATGTGTGGCTTGGATAACATTGGAGACATCATCCAAACCAGTGGCAGTGGTCATAAATGTCAGATAATCAGTCAAAGGAGTCTAACTGAGTCTAACTGGGTGCATGGGAATTGATGTAGGGAAGGACACTCCAATGTGGTCGCATGAGGAGCTGTCAGTAGTCAGTAGAGCTCAAAATAGTCTCAGTAGGTACCTATCTAATTGCTTAAGTCAGTTAAATGATCAATCAGCCCCTAAATCAAGGAATTGATTTATCAACCAACCAACTAACTGAAGTAAATCCTAAATAGGTGGAATAAGGTGCACTTGTGCTCCAGTGGTGAAAACAAGGGCGCATCAGTGGCTAAGAGGGATAAAAATGAGAAAAATTAGGCTCCTGGAGGCTGCAAAATAGGGACTAGGTTCTGGGAGACTGCCATACTGGTGACTGGATGCATGCAATTGCATGCAGATGACTGGATGCATGTAGGAATGAAAAATACAAAAATTATGGTGAGAATATTCCAACACCCCTCTGCAATCCAAACTATGAGGAATAAATGAAATGGTAGGGCCTTGGTAATTGTGACCAAAGGTCACTTCGTACAACAATCTAAATAATAAAAGAGGAAAGAGGGAAAACCCAGTCAGAATAAATCCCTCCCTCAAAATAGACTGAAGGATGTTAATGTAGCATGTCATCACTCACCCCGGAAGGAGGCAAGTATCCTTCTTTTCCAAAGAAGGATCGATCGATCTAAAATGGATCAGTAATGTGAGAAGGATGAAACCTTCCATTATGATAATTTGATCTGGTTCTCTGTTGATCAGTTGGATCACCAACAAGATCTCCGGTATATCAGAGAGTAGTGTATGCCCATATCGGAAGAGGAGGATCATCAGGTTCTTGTAGAACTGGATCTCCCATTTGCTCATCTTCTGAATCAGTTGCTAGAGCTTCAATTTCTTATGGATCTAGATCTAACATTATTTCAAAAAGAGTTATCTTCCTCTTGGGAATAAGTGGATCATGCTCCAAAAACATAATATCAAGATCATTATGGAGCTTGTGAACCAACTAAGGTAGAATAAAATCCATGAATGTGTAGATAGTTATTTGATATCTCCTTTGAACCAACATAGGTGAGATCATAACCAAAGGAACTATGACATGGTGATGGTATCTTGGAATTCAAATCAGGTCCAAGAATTGGAAGATGGTTTCTTATGATCTCCTTTGAACCAACAAGGGTGAGATCAAAACCAAAATCACAAAAAAATGCATGAGTCATGAACCCAAGCGAATGATAGAGTCTTCCATCTTCGATGAAACTATGAAAACATGTGCCAATGACCAAATAGGAGTCCAAAGGAAGCAGTTGATCAAGGAGGGCGAATGCATTGCCTCCCAAATCTGATTTTACCTCCAAAATACTCAGTAGATCATCATCTTGCAAATTAGCAGGCTCATGAGAAGTAGAGATTGTGAAAATATCTTCAACTTCTAGAGTAGTAGCTGACATCTCTTGCTTGGAATTCGAATAAGAAGATGGATCAAATCCTGAAACCATGTCTTGAATTTCAACTTCATGTGAATCTACAGTTGCTACTACAGAAAACTGTTGCAACTGCATATAACTACTGCAACTACAGAAACTGCTGTAACTACAGAAATCGTTGCAACTGCAGAAAACTTTGAAACTGCTGCAACTGCAGGAAACTACTACAACTGCATAAAATTTTGAAACTGCTGCAACTGCATCTTCTTCTTCATTTTGAACAACTTCATCATGGGATATGATTGAGGCCTAATCATGAGTAAAGAGAGCACTAAAGGCAGTACTACTGTGCTTGTTCTCCAAATGGATAACATCATACTCTTCCGTCTTTCCAAATAATTTGTCCAATCTTGTCCAGTTATCACTTGGATGTTTTGCAGGATCAATGAGGTATTCCATATTGGAAATCATAGCAGTACATATTGTTGTTGAGGCTTTGTCACAACCATCCAACCAATCTTCTTCCTCTTCATAGGAAGAAAAATCTCTCTTAACATCAATACACATATTGAAAAGACCATATCTCTTCAAGTATGATGTCATCTTCGGTTTCCATTCTTCATAGTTGTATGAAGAGAGAGAAGGAATTGCTTTCAGATCCATGAAGGATGTTGTTCAATTTGAATCTATTGTTGTAACTGCATAAGACATCAAAATTTTTACAACTGCAGAAGACATCAAAACTGCTATAACTACAGGAAACTGTTGCAACTGTGGAGAAATTCAAATAACCTGCAAAAAAAATGGAGATCCATAGTAGCTAATGAATTCGAATTTGTTGAAGATGGATTTGAATGATGGAATAACCTACAAAACAAATGAGAATTGTAAATGGAGATCTGTTGCAATTCGAATTGAACATTTCCTTAGGACACTGAGCACATGTGAATAATTCCTTCACACCTGGCTAGACCTCACTGTATTTCTCCAGTGAATTCAAGGAAATAGCACTAGTATTTGTTGTGGAAACTCAGAGGCTTCTGGTGCTCAATGAAAGAAAATTGCTCAAGGAAATGCTGCAACTGCTACTGCTGCAATTCGAATAGATGTTGTCAGCTCTGATACCATGTGATATTTTAGGAATAGGATCACTCAACAGTAGTAGACCTCACTAGAATTCACTCATTAAGTTCAGAAAGAAGAAGAAGAACTGTTGAATCAATAATCACTCATTACACAGAAAATGGAGAAAAATTGTTGTATCATACATCAGTTGTAAGCTAGCACTCTGTAAAATGAATAATAACTTAATACAATCAAATGGATTCGAATGCCTCTAAGGTCATTCAAATTCTCCTCAATGTGTGGCTTGGATAGCATTGGAGACATCATCCAAACCAGTGGAAATGGTCATAAATGTCAGATAATCAGTCAAATGAGTCTAACTGAGTCTAACTAAGTGCATGGGCACTGATTTAGGGAAGGAGACTCCAATGTGGGAGCATGAGGAGATGTCAGTAGTCAGTAGAGCTCAAACTTGTCTCAGTAGGTGGCTATATAAGTGCTTCAATCAGTTAACTAATCAATCAGCCCCTAAATCAAGGAACTGAGTCATCAACCAACCAACTAACTGAAGTAACTCCTAAATAGGTGGAATAAGGTGCACTTGTGTGTTAGTTTTTCAGAATTTACTTCAATCTGATCTAGGATCTTAACTGAGACAACAACATGTACAACATATCTACAGCATATCAATCATGGACATAATAATGCAAGCACACAAGAGACAATAGACACACAAAGTTTCACTGGGGAAAACCATAAAGGTGAAAAACCCCACAACTTCCTCAGAGATATATAGAGCAATGATACAAACCAAGCATAAGAGATAGTCTTCTCCTAGCAGCGGCTTCTCCTCCTCCACAAGTGTGCCACTCTCCAATGAGAGTATGAGTGAGAAAGTGAAATGATCAAATAGAGTGCCTCCCGCACTCTATTTATACTTGACTTGACTTGCCTAATAACCTTTACTAGGTCGGCCTCAACTTAACCACATAACATAATGTTGACAGGGCCGACCCAGAATAGGGTGGTCTAATAACGCTTTTACCCACATGACTCATACAGGTCCGACCCCATCAAGGTGGTCTAATAACCCATCAATTATAAGTTACGACACTTACAATATAAATGACAACACTTCTGTATAAAGGAATAATAACATCTCTATAGGAATACAAACACTTCCGTATAGAGGAATAATAACATCTCTATAGGAATACAATATACATGGGTGAAATACATTCCGAAGTTACAATTACATCAACATTGTGCTCCAATGATGAAAACAAGGGTGCATCAGTGGCTAGGAGGGATAAAACTGAGAAGAAATAGGCTCCTGGGGGCTGCAAAATAGGGACTAGGTGCTGGGAGACTACCATACTGATGATTGGATGCATGCAATTGCATGCAAATGACTGTAAACATGCAGAATTGCATGCAGTCATGCAAAATACAAAAATGATGGTGAGAATATTCCAACAAGCACCACATGAGAAGTGGAGTGCACTTCTTCATGCAAACTTGATACATCCATTCTAAGGGAAAGCTCATCATGAACTTATAAGAAGTCGATGCATGAGAAGAATGTATAAATATGTTACACGAGATTGTTGAATTCAATGTGAAGTGAATTCTCTTCTCCCTTGAAGGAAAGGTGCTTCTCTTTGTGCGCGTTATTGTTCTTGCTTGTTATTGATGTGTTGGGCGCATTGGAAAACACATCTAATTGATCTATCTTCTTTATTGCTTATGTATCTTCACCAAGAGTGTTTGGTGATCTCTTATCTTTTGAAATCAATATTCTATGTTGTAAAAGAAATACATTCTCTGTTATCCATTATATTATACTTAGAAGAGTTGTTGGGGTTTTTGTTCTTATTGTTTTGAGGATTTACTCCAGGGTGTATCATGTTATGGTTGTATGAATTTTATGTGATTGAATTGTCTCATTGCTTCAAGTTTCAGCATCTAAAAGAATTAAAGATCAAAGCTCAACCAAATATTAACAATAAAATCACTCCTATCTCTCATGATGTTGTTAGAAATTAGGAATATGTCATGGCATGAGGTGATATGGTGAACACCACCTCTTTAATTGTTCCAGGTGAATAATCCATTATTGGTTTCTACATCGATGAGGTTAAGTTTCTCTATGGTCTCCCCAAATATCTCTTTTTTTCTTCTAACCTCATGCGCCCTCCCTTCTTCTCTAAGAGTGAGGTAATCAAATTGAAATCCCCATCAAGATCCAATGACCATCTTTCTTCTTCTCCTTAATCTAGATGAGATAGTTTAGAAATTTAAGCTTAAGAGGTGGGGAGATGGGACCGTAAGCATTGGTAATAATCCTTGAGATATATGTTCCTATTACTTGGTGTTAGAGATAGAGGTGTATTTCAAGATGTCATCCATGTTTAGATGCCTAGCATGGAGGTGCATTTTCAATATAGGCATCAGGATAGGGTAGAGGTTGAGATGCACTCTACTAAGAGTCATGAATCCAGTGGTGGATACATCCAGGCCTTTCAAGGTGATTTTCCTCACCCATGCAAAATTTTGCATGCAAAATTTTTAATTAAAAAGCATGCAAAAGCAGGATTTTTGCATCCACTCATATTAGGGTTTCGAAAACCCTAACCATTCAGTGAGTTGATATAAGGACGCTAGGGATCATTGGAAAGGGTTACTCGATAGTTTATTTATAGAGTTGAGGATATTCAGAGTGAGGGTGCACTTGTGCATGTAGAGAGCGCATTCTTGAGAGGAGGGGTGCATCTACAAAGGGAGAGAGTGAGTGGATATGAGAAGGATTAGTACCTTCTTGACCTGAGGCATTGAGTATCCATTTGAGTGTGTAGAGGGAGCTTAGAGACTAAGCTAGGGCGACCTCACAGAGCAAAGGGGCTCACTTATTGAGGAGAGGGGGTGCACTTTTCAATGGGGATGTTCTTCTTGAGGCCAAGAGGGTTGAAAGAAGGAGAGAGGTTCTTCCCCACTGGTTCAGGAGGACCATATCAGATCTCGTTAGAGATTGACAGAGATCCACAGAGGGGTAAATTTAGGTCAGAGGAGGGGGGGCGCACTTCAAACTGATAGGTTGCATTATTTCTTCTGTGGTTGATCAGATCAGAGAAGATACAGTTAGATATCTTCTTCTAGAGATTGCTTGAAGCCGAGATCAAAGATCAGTTAGCACAGTGCAGTTGGTTCATATCCCCATAGTAGCAGTTGCAGCTGCATGGAGATCTAGGGCTTGTCCCTTTAGGTTTCTTTACCTTATATTTATGATTGTACTACTCTTATTTATATGATCTGGCTCGATATTGAAGAAATCCCTCAGAAAATGGTTTTCTTCATTTGGGTTTCCAGGATATATTATTGTTCATTATGATATTGTTGTAGTTGTTGTTGTTGATAAGTATATTCCATGTGCCTTGTTATTTAAGCATATTTATTTCATTATTACTTCTCTGTATTAGAGAAGTGGGTTTTTTATGCATGAGGTTTGCTGTGAATTGAGGTCGAGTTGGGATTGATATTTCCAAATCGAGTAGTGACCTATGGAAAATTATCACTTGGAATTTAGAAGACAATGTAAAGTGGGTAATAGAAATGTTGGATAACAGCACCTCTTATGGTTTTCATATGATCGTTATCCCTCCTGATGCTTCTGAAACATCTATTGTAGCTAATCTGCTTCCTCTCCATATATTTTTAGCTATACCTTCAAGGGTATAGGTGGAACATTTTGTTTCTTGTAACATCAATATAGATTATTAGTCTTGTGTTATTTTCTCTTTATGATTTTGGTCTTCTGAGGCCCATTAGTGCCTTGTATATTCCATGAGATTAATTCATTTGGAAGGAGAGGGATTGACAGAGAAAATCTCTATAAGTTAATAATACTAACCAGCGTCTGTGATCTTGGATCCCACTTCCTCAATACACTACTTATTGATTTTTCACCCTCTCTTTTGGCCCTCTTTGTGGCCTTACACTATCTCCTTTATATTTCTAGTTTTCATCCCAAGTCCTGGAGTAGATCGTGATTTGAGAAGCACTTGGTTTAGTAGTTTCATTGGTTTTGGTGGGATAGATTTTGGATATTACAGATGGCATGCTTCTTCAAGGATTTGAATATCTAGATCTCTCAAATCCACATCCTTTCCATCTTCCTCCATAATTTCCAAATAATCTTCTAATGTTTGTGCTTGAGAAGATTTGATCCCTCCTTTTCCCTCTCCATTTTCCTCCAAAGATTTGTGATGCTATTGATCCTTATGGGTTCTATCATTGTGACTCAACTCCCATGATTCCAAATCATTGTTGTCTTCAGAGATCTGACTAAGCACTTAAAATTTGTTGTTTGTTTGTGGTTGTTTCAATGGATATGGATTCTTATGTAGTTTATGTTTCCTTCTGCTATCCATCACCTTCTAGAATCCATCCGCATATTTTTCCTCTTCTGGTTTACTAGTAGGATCTAGAATATTCAAGGGACAATCACAATATAGGTTTCCATATTCATGACATCTTATACAATGTAATGACACATGCTCATAATATATGGACTGAATCCATTTGTTATATTCATGAAATAGATTGATGGTGTCGCGAATCTCCTTTGAAATATTCATATACACGTAGATCCTAGCATAAGATGTATAATTCCTCTTATTTGTAATGTTTGAGACTCAGATAAAAGATCCTAGGGAATTTCCTATACATCCAAGTGTTTCATCTTCCTAGAACTCCTACAAGAGTGAGTATAATATGATCTCGATAGTTGCATGAGAGAAGTCTTATTTATTTGGATTGATGTGTTGTGTCCAAAATTTGATATACATTCTAGCAGAGTTGAAGAAGTTCCCTTCTCAATGATCCAATTTACATCCTTCAGGCTTGTGAATATGATAGTGAAAAACACTTTTGCACCAAGATTGAGATCATAGTGCCCTTGGGGTTTCCACTTGACCTTGATCCACTAGATTAAATACTTCTCAGTGGGATAAATACCAGTAACCTTGCATATAATAGCATGGTCATTCATATATTGAATCCTCTAGTTTATTCGATTTGATGTAACATGATAGCTCGGCGTTTGAGTGGCCTTGGGTATGCATTGCTCTGGATTATGCCCACCTTTATTTTTTGGGTTAGAAACCTGATGAAAACCTAAACCCTCTGTTACACCAAAATCTTGTCATAATGAGTTATGTGTCCTATATTTTCCCTGATTCCTAAAGCATATAGGTCAAATGATTGAAAGAAGAGTTATTGTTGCTCCTTTTTCCTTTTTTTGTCACCTCGACGTGCCCTGCACATTGACATGGTGCATCAGACCCTTAGCGACACGCTCTGCACATTGACAGAGCGCATCGGTGACACATTCTTCCTTTGGAGAAGGTACGTCACCCTCCAAAGACGTGAATTGATTGTGTACAAAGTGAAACATTGTTGGTTTAAAAAGATAAAGAGAAGCTTCGAGCAGCCTCTAGGACCCTTGGTTACGTGGGGGATTATCCCTATGAACTAGGAAATGTGGCACTCTATCCCCTTATCTTTTGGGATGATCCCTTGAGATTCTCCCACAAATCCTCAACCTATCCTATCCCTTTAGGCCTATAAATACCAACCCCCTGTCCATGGCTAAGGGGGAGAAATATAGGGCACTTAAATGCTGGTGAAAGTCTGCTAGAATTGATTCCTTTTCATCCATTAGGAGTAAAATGCTTGGATATTTGAGGCTATGATAATTTGGAAGGAGTTACGACGTCAAATATCGGTTGTAATCTCAACCTATGTACTTCTTATAGTTACAATTAATGCATATTCTTTCCATAAAAATCTTATTGTTGTGAGATCTTTAGAATCGGATTATTTGACTGCTAGTTTAGATTGATCTATATTTGTATATTATTAGTACTTGCTTGTTTCCACTTGTTGTGTATTGTTTTGCAGTTAGAGATATGAATATCAAGAGCTACATCAAGCAAGGAGATAGCACTAAATTCATAAGGCGAGTTATCTTCCTGTAATTTTTGTAATTTGATCAATCTAGGAAAGAGATTTGTGTTTTGTATTACTTTTGTTATAGATCCGAACCATTCGGACTAGGGAGATCGGTTAGTGTCCGCACTGATGGATTGCTTGCAAACAAATTTGGTGAATCCACTAGGGATCGAAGCCAAAATCTTGGCAACCATAATGGGGAATTAAAGCCTATAATATTTGATTTGTTTGCGATTTTTGTTTTCTTGGTTTTTCTTCCAATAGCCTCTTAATTGCCTCATTTTCATCGGATTTGTTCATCGGAGAGTTACTGGGTGATCCATACTCTAATTGGGACATTTAGCTTAGCAGTTTTCATTTTTTGTTCTTGGTATTTTTCATTTTTTCAAAGTTGGTGTTAGCACAGTATAATTTTTAGCAAAAATTGCAACTATGGATAAAGAAATTTGATTTGTTACAAAAGGACATTGTACTTTAGAATTTAAGGAGGCTAACCACTATATTTAGAGTTTGGATTCTTTTTCTAAATAGGAAAAAACCTATGGGAAAAAATATATGAAATTGGGAAAAAATATATGAAATTGTGCAAATAAAACACAAAGTCAATGGTTTTTAAGGCTAATTTACCTCTCGGGTTCTTTAGCAAGGTTCTATTTCTCATTTTATAAAAACAATATTAGGCACAAGGCCCAACCTATAATCCTTCCAACTAATTATCAAAGTCAAAATATTTCCACGAGTTAGCCACGCATCATAAACAACACAGTGCCAGCACCAACCAGAAGTGGGTAGCCTTAGGCTCATTTCATCTAATATACAATGCTGCCAGATGCCAGGGTAATTTGTAGGTGTCGATTGTAGTAAATATCTCATTAAAAAGGTGGCCCGAAATCCAAGCTCTAACGCTCCAGCTCCACGCATCTGCAACGACAACACACGAGTCGAAGATTACTATAAAGATTGGCATATGGAATCTGATAACATAGAGGGTTTGAAGCAGAAATTGGCATGTTCGATAGTTTTTTTTTGTGTATAAGTTCATCTCTGGTCTACATTTCTATGTCACCGGTGGTGATGGCGGGAATGAGCTTATTTTGGCTGAATTTCTTCGAGATTTATTTGATGCAATTGGATTTTCATACTATACAGGTTAATATTGACTTCAATTCAGAAGTAGATATGGTGCGTAAGTTTGGGGCTAGAATTGCTTTGCAACCAATTGCACACAGCGTTTCAATTTTGAAGAGGAAAGTTATTGTGGAGAAGTTGCGTTCACAATCTCTCTAGTTTATGAAATAGATTATCAAAATGACATGTTATCTGAGATGGGGTTGGAGGCTCAACCAGCTTTGCACATCCTAGTCTTGGTAAACTTTGGTTTTCATGGGCATGCAATCATGGAAAGTTCCCATTGTTGTCACATTTTATATGATCTAACAATTGTTGTCACATTTTATATGATATAAAGGATCTTGCAATTAAGGGAGATGGACGGCTAACATTCATTCTGCTAGCTCAAAATGCTCGGAGGTTAAAATTTAAAAGTGGTGCGGAATTTGAAACTACCTGCCACATGTCAGTACGGTGTCATTCCGCCAATTAAAAAGCAGTAAAAGAAACAGCTTTTTATGGTAGTGAAAACTGCTTTGGAAATGGAGTCTCGAAAGGCTAAAGAATGGGCTAGCTAGCTCCAGTGTTGGTCATTTCAACTTATGAATTGTATTGCATTCAAATCAAAGTTTCTTTCAATGGTTTGAAAACCTGATTTTCCTGTCAAATTACCTGGCATGTGGGGTGGTCTTGTAAATGAGAATTCACCATCTGGTATTGGGTTGTTACGAACTATTTGCCATCATAAACCTTGTCATCCACCTGTTGCGAACTGACTTAGCATTATTGAATCACTTTGTAATATTGCACGTTCCTCAGATGGTTGGTAGTATATGGCTGTGGATTGTTTGTTGTTTTTAAAACGTTTAGTGAAGAAACAGATGTGTGTTGTGTGGCTATTTAAGGAAGCAGCATTGAAACATGGAAGTCTACAGTATGATGGAAAAATATTCAGTTTAATCTGAACAGCCACAGGACATAATCTCTACAGGTGGTAGAGCATTTACGATCATTTGATGGTCATTTAGAGAGATCCTGTAATGTCCCTACTCAAATAAATTCCTAAAGGAGAAAATTCCACCAATCTACTAGTTTCCTAGATTGGGTGGAGACATTAAATTTGGAAAAAGGAGACTAATAAACCCAAATGGAATTTATCATTGACATAAATATATTTATGTGGGGATAAATAAATATTTATGGTGATAAAATAAGATGGCACTTGGTTATGGAGACACATGGCTGGTGTGGGACCCACACAAGCTAGATTCCCCGTGCCACATGGAATTCCACTTTCACCCATTCGAATACAATATGGAGTGCACTATTCTTGGGGGATTTGGAAAGGAAAAATACTTGGCATGACTCAATGAGGTCTAAATATTGAGGAAGAGTAACTCCCATGGGAGAGGAAGAGGCAATTTGGAGCTACTGGGACACTTGGGCTAGATTCCCTAGCTTATATGACACCAATGATGAAGATGCCTATGACACTTATGAAAAATCACACCTGATGGTTGGCATATGACATACATGACATGTCAGGGATAAAAATATCCTCCAAGAAGCCGCACAAGTGAGTGAGGGAAGCCAAAGATACAACAAGTCGAATTTGGGGAAGGAGGAAGCTAGAATTGGAGGGACAAGTGGCATACTTGGGAATCTCTTCGCAAAGTGAGTTGGCATGAATCTCATGGATGGAATTAAAATTAGGGAAGCCTTGGGAAGTTTATGAGACTTAGGAAAAAATAAAAAGAGTATATTTTTTATCATTTTACATTTTGCATTTGCATTTGGAGAGAGAGCTAGTAGAGAGCTAGTCTACTTGCCTTAGCACCAATTTCGAGGGTGAAAGATTCCCATCCTAATTGGAAATTGGAGAGGCCATTCAAACATTTCATGTGGAGATACAATGGAGTCTTTAGTTACAGGTTGAATCTAAAGGTAATCTTGTGGTTCATTGAGCTACAATTCATTCTTGCATCTCTTTCACATTTTCTTGCATATTTGGGCCCCTGGACGAATTGTGCCTTTGGTGAGATGTTGATCTCTTTGTGAGAGTATAAGAATATCCATTTCTTTGTATTCTTATATATATACTCTATATTTACCACTCATTATACTCTTAGTTTGAAATACCAAGTGAAGTTATGTAAAATTACCAAACAATTCATAAATGATGTCATTTCCCCTAGATCTTGTTGTTGGAGTTGGAAGAGACATTATTTCGAGTTGTATCAGTTTCTCTATATGATTTTGTTGATGTATGGAGTGTTATTAAAGTTCTGAAGAAGTTTCATTAATAGAGCATAATCCCTTGGCACCTAAAATTTGAATTTCATAACACATGGTGAAAATTAATAGCTTTCCCCCCTATGTTAAATCTTGCATATAAACATATGATTTAAAGGAGTTGCAATATACCCTAAGAACTAAATAAGGATACATTGGGGAGATTATTAAATCCATTTATCCGTACCATACCCTTGTTCAAAAATTAGGAATGGTTTAACAACATTTGGGAAGCCATCTTTGTCCACTACCCTTGGGGGTTTTGAAGCTCGAAATTACTAATAATTCTCCCTACTTTGTCCAGATTGTAAATGAAGGTTGCAGAAGTGTTTTAAGGGTTTTTAAGCATCCTTTAACGTCAGTTATATGTCTTCATTCCAAACTCATTCATACCCCATTCAGAATCATTTGGAATCATTCGGAAGCAGTTGTGTCAAGAATAATCTTAAATTTGAATTGGGTAAAATTTGCAATTTTTCCTAGTTTGTGCAAATTCTTAAAAAGGAAAACTACAAGTGGTATCAGATCATGGTCCTTGAACTTGATTTGGATGACTATTCATTAGGACAATAATTCAAACAAATAATCCCCCACCCTTAGAAACTGAAACTGAAGGTGTTGTTGTTGAAGAGGAAGAAATAGGATAAGAAGTGAATTTTTCTGGAACTATGGCTACGGATGAGAAGGATACCTCAAAGGATAAGGAAGAATTTACTAAATTCATGAAACCATTCTTTGAATATATGACAAAACAGATCATGAAAGGGTTCGAATTATTATCCAGACAACTTGGAATCAAAGGAGTAATAGGAGGCAGCAGTAGGTCACATTCAGAAGGAAAGAAGGCAATGGGTGAGCATATTTTCTCAAGCACAGGACCCCATAATAGACCTAATGAATTTCAGATTACACCAAGGCCTACTACATCTAAATTTATTGTGGCCAAAGAAGAACCTAACACCCAATTTGTTATGAATGAAGTGGTAACAGAATGGGAAAAGTTGAGTGAATATTGTAGAAGGACTCTACCATTTGAACAATACTTTACTGTCTCAAACAAACTCAAAAAGAGGGAAGATAATAGGACTCCATTTCAGAATAAAGAATTGAATTGTTCCATTGGTAAAATTCCCCTTCCCACTTTTGATGGCTCCTCTCAAAGTTCTGCTAATACTTTTGTACAAAAACTAGATGTGTATTTTCAGCTGAATCCAATGGTGGAAGAGGATGCCTTAAAAATGGCTATTTTAAATCTAGAAGGAGATGCCAATGAGTGGTGTTCCATGGTCTAAAAAAATTGGGACATGATCAGGTTACAACCTATGGAGAATTTGTTGACAGGGTATTAGAAATATTTGAGCAAAAAGACCCAAAATTTCCTTTCAAAGAACTAGCCCAATTGAAGCAAGTTGGAACCCCTGCTGAATATATGATGGAATTCCAAAAATTGTCAGTTAAGGTGGCTGATATATCTATCGTAAGGTTAGTATTTCTGTTTACTGAAGGTTTGGTTGAACCCTTAAAAGGTTTAGTTAAATCCCACAAACCAACTTCATTAGAGGATGTTATGAGCTTGGCAAGGGATCTACAAAATATGCTACCTAGAACAAGGTTTCCTCCCAAGCCTAACTTCCATTCCAAATTCATATTTGAAAAGAATCCATGGAAGAAATATTCATTTGGAAAGGATAAAAAATAAGGACCAAATAGGGAAGAACTCAGAAGAAATAAATTGTGTTACACATGCTTTCAACCTTGGGAACGAGGGCACAAATGTGCTAAGGGGAAAGCACAATACATTGAAGTGTTTTATGATAATGATGAGTATGAAGGGGGTGTGGAGGAAGAAGGACACATATCATATCAAGATGAGGGATATGATATAGTAGAAGAAGGGAAACAAGAATAAAATCATCCTTCACCTGACAAAGGAAGGATGGCAGTACTTTCAGCAGTGCCTTGTTTCCACACTATTCGGTGCAAAGGAGTATTACAAGGACAAAGGATTTCAGTTTTGGTAGATGGAGGATCCACACATAACTTCATTGATGCAGAGATGGTGGAGAGGAGGAAGATACCTATTGAACCATTTGATGGCTTCACAATTGTCATTCCAGGTCACAACACTATGGAGTGCGAAACATGGATTCCAAAGCTAGAAATCACCATAGATATACTTTTTCTGATAGCTTTTATGTTGTTGATGTTGCTGATACTAATGTGTTCTTGGGAGTGCAATGGTTGTATTCTATATGGGAGCATACTCTGAACTATCAAATTCCTGAAATGAAATTCAAATATTCGGAAGGAAAACAAAGGGTTGTGAGTGGGCAGCACACCTATCTGAATCAAGTAGTGACTTCACATAGTATGAGGTCTATATTGAGGCATCGATATGTTGAATGGGTTGTTGAATGTTGCATTGCTTCTTCCAAACAAAAAATAAATATTTCAGAACATCCAAAGGAGATAAGGAAGCTCCTAAAAAAATATGCAAAGGTTTTTGGAGACCTTCCCCATGGAAGGCCACCGGATAGAGGGGTTGAGCACAACATTTTTTGGAGGAGGGAACTTCTCCTATACAAATTCCACCATATAGGAATCCCAAAAATTTCACAGAGGAGATTGAAAAGGCTATCCAAGATCTCTTGGAGTTGGGACTCATTAGACCAAGCTCTAGCCCCTATGCTTCTTCGGTTTTTTTGGTGAAGAAGAAAGATGGGACCTTGGGAATGTGCATTGATTTTAGAGCCCTCAACAAGAAGACAATAAAAAATAGGTACCCCATCCCAAGAATAGATGATCTCATGGATGACATACATGGAGCAAAATTCTTCTCAAAAATTGATCTTAGATCTGGTTACCACCAAATTCGAATGAAGGAGGAGGATGTACCAAAAACAGCTTTTCAATGTCACTATGGCCACTTTGAGTTTCTTGTCGTGTCTTTTGGGTTGACTAATGCTCCAACCACATTTCAATCATGCATGAATCAAATATTCAGTAAACAGCTTCGTAAGTTTGTGTTGGTTTTCTTTGATGACATTCTTATTTATAGCAAAACATGGGAGGAACACTTGCATCATCTAGAAGTTGTTTTGAAAATTTTGCATAATCAATCTTTGTTTGCCAAGTTGTCTAAGTGTGAATTTGGGCTGAAAGAATTTTTATATATTGGACACATCATTGGGAAAGATGGAATTAAGGTACACTTGGAAAAAATCAGATATATTCTTGAATGGCCAACACCCAAAAACATCACAGCTTTGAGGGGCTTCATTGGAATATGCACTTACTACAGAAAATTTGTGAAAGGGTTCTCTAAATTGACTGCTCCACTTACTGATTTGAAAAAGAAGGATGCATTCAAGTGGAATGAAGAGGCTGAAAAGGCTTTTCAAAAAATGAAAGAGGTAATGAGTAGTTGTCCAGTACTTGCATTACCTGATTTTACTAAACCATTTGTCTTGGAATGTGATGCATCGGGATAAGGGATAGGGGTTGTCCTAAAACACAATTAACACCCTATAGCATTTGAGAGCAGAAAGTGGCAGCCACATGAGAAGCTCTATTCTATTTATGACAAAGAAATGTCAGCCATCATGCATGCCTTGGCTAAGTTTAGACAATACTTGGTGGGAAACAAGTTTGTGGTAAAAAATGACCATAATAGTTTGAAGCATTTTCTCACACAAAAGGACCTCAATGAAAGGCAACAAAAGTGGGTAAGAAAAGTCCAAGATTTTGATTTTGACATTGAATATGTTAAGGGAAAGAATAATGTTGTAGCAGATGCATTATCTAGAAGGCCATCAATTTCTCTCGTGAACATTTCAAAAGATTGGAAAAATATGCTAATAGTTGAATATGCCAAAGATAGTTTTGTTTGTGGTGTGTTAGATGGGGTCAAATGTGATGATAGGTACAATGTTTTTTATGGTATCATCTACTACAATGATAGAATATATTTGGTTCATGGTTCAAATCTCAAGTACAGTATTTTGAAGGAAGCCCATGACTCTCCTTTAGCAGGCCACCTTGGTTTTTTCAAAACATATAGGCAACTAAGGGAAAGATTATTTTGGAAAGGGATGAAAGATGATGTTCTAAAATTTGTGAATGAATGCAAGTCATGTTAGTAAAACAAATCTGAACATACACATCATGCTGGTCTACTACAACCATTGCACATTCCACAACAAAAATGGGAAAGTGTCTCGATGGATTTTATTACAGGTTTGCACAAGACTTTGAGTAAGGATTGCATTTATGTTGTGGTGGATAGACTCACTAAATTTTCTCATTTATTTTTTGTTACATCATATTTTATTGTTGCACAAGCGGCTGATCTATTCTTTAGAGAAATTTTCAGATTGCATGGACTCCCCAAGAACATTGCGAGTGATAGAGATAACAGGTTTGTGAGTGCCTTTTGGCAAGAACATTTTAGACTAGTTGGCACTCAATTGACCCCAAGAATAAGCTATCATCCTAAAACTGATGGCCAAATAGAGAAAGTGAATCAATGGTTGTAAGGGTACTTGAGGAATTACGTTGGCGAGCAGCGGAAAACATGGGTGAAATGGCTACATCTGGGTGAGTTTTGCTACAACACTACTTTCCATATGTCCATTGGTATGTCTCCTTTTAAAGAACTATATGGTAATGAATAAATTAAATTTTTTAGCATATATTTGGTGATATTAGAGCCCCAAAGGCAAAATATTGGGTGGAAGAAAGTAAAGAAATTTTGAAACTCCTAAAAGACAATTTGCAGGTTGCCCAAAATCAACAGAAACAGTATGTGGATCAACATAGAGTGGAAAGAACTTCTCAAGTAAATGATTTGGTCTATTTGAGGCTACATCCATATAAACAAACATTCTTGAAGATGGAAGGGTCAGAAAATCTCAAACCAAGATACTATGGTCCTTACAAGATAGTTCAAAAAGTTGGGGAGGTTGCTTTTGAGTTGGAGCTTCCGGAAGGGAGAAAAATTCACAATGTATTCCATGTTTCATGCCTCAAGAATGCTATTGGTCAGAAAATATCGGTTTTAGAAACCCTCCCTCCATTGGATGATGAAGGACAACTTACACTTATTCCAAAAAAAAAAAATTGAAGACAAGAGAAAGAAAATTGAGGAGCAGAACCATAAGAAAGTACTTGGTACAATGGAAATATTTTCCAAGTGAGGATAACAGATGGGAGGAAGAAAAAATTTTGCAGCATCCTAATTTAGAATTGCTTGAGGCCAAGCAATATTGGGTGGGGAGGACTGTAATGTCCCTACTCAAATAAATTCCTAAAGGAGAAAATTCCACCAATATACTAGTTTCCTAGGTTGGGTGGAGACATTAAATTTGGAATAAGGAGACTAATAAACCCAAATGGACTTTAGCATTGACATAAATATATGTATGTGGGGATAAATAAATATTTATGGTGAGAAAATAAGATGGCACTTTGTTATGGAGACACATGGATGGTTTGGGACCCACACAAGCTAGATTCCCCATGCCACATGGCATTCCACTCTCACCCATTCGAATCCAAGATGGATTCCACTATTCTTGGGGGATTTGGAAAGGAAAAATAATTTTCATGAATCAATGAGGTCGAAATATTGAGGAAGAGTAACTCCCATGGGAGAGGAAGAGGCAATTTGGAGCTAGTGGGACACTTGGGCTAGATTCCCTAGCTTCTATGACACCAGTGATGAAGATTCCTATGACACTTATGACAAATAAGACCTGATGGTTGAAATATGACATACATGACATGACAAGGATAAAAATAGCCTCCAAGAAGGTGCACAAGTGAGTGAGGGAAGACAAAGAGACACCAAGTCGAATTTGGGGAAGGAGGAAGCTATAATTGGAGGGACAAGTGGCATACTTGGGAATCTCTTCCCAAAGTGAGTTGGCATGAAGCTCATGGATGGAATTAGAATTGGGGAAGCCTTAGGAAGTTTATAAAACTCGGGAACAAAGAAGAAGAGATTTTTTTATCATTTTACATTTTGCATTTTCATTTGGAGAGAGAGCTAGTCTACTTGCCTTAGCACCAATTTCGAGGGTGAAATATTCCCATCCTAATTGGAAATTGGAGAGGCCATTCAGACCTTTCATTTGGAGCTACAATGGAGTCTTTAGTTATAGGTTGAATATACAGGGAAGGTCATGCTTCATTCAGCTACAACTCATTCTTGCATCTCTTTCACATTTTCTTGCATATTTGGGCCGCTGGAGGAATTGTGCCTTTGGTGAGATGTTGATCTCTTTGTGAGAGTCTAATAATCTCAATTTATTTGTATTATGATATATATACTCTGTATTTACTGCTCATGAGACTCTCAGGTCGAAATACCAAGTGAAGTTATGTAAAATTACCAAACAATGCATAAATGATGTCATTTCCCCTAGATCTTGTTGTTGGAGTTTTCAGCCTCCATGTGACAACTATCTACTGGGTTTTTATGCAAGAGAGGATGTGGTTGAGAAGCAGATTCATGATGACATTTTTGTTCAGTGTTATGGGGATAGCAAATTTTCCTACCAAGATCAATTTGCAGCGTGCTTGGAAACAATAAGTGGGTTTAAAATTTCAGATTTTGTTAAATTTGTTTCCAAGTTCTTCTTTGAGAAATTAAGTAGATCTGTCATTTTTCTTTTGAAGAAGTATGTGAAAGGAATGCAACAAGCAGACAAAACACTTGTATGGTTGCATTGTATTTTTTATTTCACTTAATCGAATATTATGGATCAGCTTAAAGTAGGTAGGTAGGTTAAATAAGCTCGACATGCTAAGCATTTCCTTTAGCAAGTTTTTCAGTTTGGTTTCAGTATGGATTCAGTTTTCAGTTCTGAGTTTTGATTCAGATTTTTAGCGTATGTCTCAACCTAAGTTTTCAGTTTGCATTCAGTTTCAGATGAAGGATTGGTTACAGGTTACAATTTGGGATTTTCTTGCAATATGGTATCGGCTGATGGTCATAGGTGAGAGCAGCTCAAGGGTTTCAAGAAATCTTGGGAGCATCCCAATGGATGAGGCACATGTCTACGGGTTCTTCGCTACCTTGCTGGGAGTATAGCATCCCCGGTTAGAGCCAGTTGTTAGCACAATATAATTTTTGGCAAAAATTGCAACTATGGATAAAGAAATTTGATTTGTTTCGCAAGGGCATTGTACTTTAGAAGTTAAGGAGGCTAACCACCATATTTAGTGTTTGGATTCTTTTTATAAATGGGAAAAAACCTATGGGAAAAATATATAAAATTTTGCAAATAAAACATAAAGTCAATGGTTTTTAAGGCTAATTTCCCTCTCGGGTTCTTTAGCAGGGTTCTATTTCTCATTTTATAAAAAAATATTAGCCGCAAGTCCCAACCTATAATCCTTCCAACTAATTATCAAAGTCAACATATATCCACGAGTTAGCCACGCATCATAAACAGCACAGCTCCAGCGCCAAGCACAAGTGGGCAGCCTTAAGCTCATTTCATCTAATACACAATGTTTCCAGATGCCAGGGTAATTTGTAGGTGTCGATTTTAGTAAATATCTCATTAAAAGGGTGGCCCGAAATCCAAGCTATAATGCTCCATCTCCATGCATCTGCAACCACAACACACGAGTCGAATATTACTAGAAATATTGGCATATGGAATCTGATAACACATAGGGTTTGAATCGGAAATTGGCATGTTCAAAAGTTTTTTGGTTGTGTATAAGTTCATCTCTGATCTACATTTCTATGTCACCGGTGGTGATGGAAAGAATGAGCTTATTTTGGCTACAATTATTCGATATTTCTTTGATGCAGCTGAATTTTCACACTATACAGGTTAATATTGACTTCAATTCAGAAGTAGATATGGTGCGTAAGTTTCGGGCTAGAATTGCTTTGCAACCAATTGCACACAGCATTTCAATTTTGAAGAGGAAAGCTATTGTGGATCAAGATGTGTTCACAATCTCTCTAGTTGATGTTATAGCTTAAAATGACACTTCTCCGTCCATGACGACACTTCTTGAGATCAAGTTTAGTCACACAACAGGACACTTGTGGATTGAAGGGATCATTAGGGACACTGAATATGGTTGAAATTACCTCACTCTTGGCCCATTTGATAGTTATAACCCTTAGGAACACTTTTCCATACCAAACCACCTCCTAAAAATCATTAAAAAACCTTGTTTTTGGCCATTTTTACACAAAAACGTTGGTATCCTATGCAAGAGTAGTGTTTTTCCCTTGAAAAACTCTACTCTGCTTCATAAAAGTAGAGTTTTTTCCTGAAGCAGTCAAAATCTCGAATTTTGGTTGAAATTGAGTTAGTTTGGGAACTTCCTGATCAGTTATAACCACTTTTCCTCTTCTTCATTGACTATGTAAGGAAGGTAGAAGGGCCATGATAAGGGACCAAGCCCATAACAATGTTATGCTAGAGAAATGGAGACCCTTATCCCCCTCTCTTGTGCCTCAGTTTCTGATAAACCCTAGCACAGCTAATTAGAGGTTAGGATCCTTGGAGAACAGAAGCAGGAGACCTTGAATATTGGCTTCGTGAAGTGACAAGCTTGAAGGAAGGTATAATTGTATGTACTTGCTTCATTCATTAATAAAGATCAGATGTTCTTCCCTTTCCAAATATGACTTATTTATGTGTGTCTTAGATTTGATTATAGTTTGCTTATAGTTTGATGTATTCTTCTGTTATGAATATCAGTCTTATATATGTAATCAAATGGATTTGAGAAAGGTATGAAGTTGTTTTGCAGGTAAGGGCACCAAGACACTGAATAGCATTGAAGAGCAAGGAAGAGGAAGGCTAGGATCAACCTTCTTAATAAGGTACTCATCTTTCTAACCTTAAATATTTTTGCTTACTTGTTGTACTTGCAGAACATTTGTAGGTCTATCTTTCATCACTGTAAGTTGATAGTTTCTCCCCTGAACTATTGGTGTATTTCCCTCACAACAGAATGGCGACTCCGCTGGGGAGGGCCTATCTGCTTAGGGGTATCCAAGGTCATTTCTTCAGTTATTGTTTGAAGGTCTTTGTTCGTTTTCTTGATTAGAATCAATTATTAGTCTCTGTTGGACCCTCCTTGGCTCTTACAGACCCTTCCTAGCCTTTACAAACCCTTACTGGCTCATGTGTGTGGGGTTTTAGCCCCATTTTTTTCAATTTTTCCCAGAAAAACGCTACTTTTGCTTAACACAGTAGCTTTTTTCTCCTGGAAAACGCTGCTTTTGCTTAACAAAGTAGATTTTTTCTCCAAAAAAAGTGGGTTTATCTCTGCACAGTAGATTTTTCTCCAGAAAAAACGTTGGATTATCTCTGCACAGTAACGTTTTTCTCCTGAAACTAAGTTTTTGAGTTTTGATCTATTTTGGGGGGGCTGTGGCTACATTTTTTGGGGTCCCTGATGACCCTAGGTCTGAGTTAAACCACTGTAAGTGGTCTCCTATCCTTGTATTGATCCTATGTTTATGATTTGGACCTTCTTTGATCAATTTGGGCTTGTTTGGAAATTTTTTGGGGCTTGTTGACCCAAGTTGGGGGGTTTTGGACCAATTTGGTGTTTTGTACCTTGATTTGAGTCTGACTGAATAAGCTTGCTCCTTTTCCACTGGATTTGAAATCTACTGAGTCTACTTGACCCTGTTTCTATCTATTTGAGTGAAATTTCTCTTTAGATTGGTTTCTTATCCTCCCTTATGCTTTTAGTTTTACTTTTGTAGTGAAAGATCAAATGTCTTTGCTGCTGTTCAAGACCTTGACTGCATTGTTTATGTGCAGACCTGACTTTACCAAACCATACTTATTTGTAGGTCATTTGCTTTGTTTGGGTCTAAAATTAGGTTTCATACGCTTTTCCCAATGGTTGGCATGCTTACATCAATGAGAATCTGAAAGTCATATTGGTAGCTTTTACTGTTTCAATAAGGAAGCCTAAAAGTTCTTTGCTTTTGCTTTGATCGTAGGTTACTTTCATTTCTAGTTTTGTTTCTCACCTTTGAAAAGCATAAAAAAATTTGATTTATTTTCTGAGTAGAGTACCTTCCTTGCAAGAGACTTAAAGGATTTAAGAGTGCTTTGCATCAAAAAGAAGAAATTTTATTTTGCATACTTATTTGTTTGAGTAGCTGCATTCTTAGGTTTTGAGTTTAATTTTGTGCATTTAGACTTTATTTTTACCTTTTTGCATTCGAAAAGACTAAAAATTGCATTTGCATATGCATTCTAGATCGTATCTTTAGGACTTGCATTGAAAAGAAAAGATTTGTTTAGTGGTAAACATTTCATTTCAGTAGTCTATCTCTAATTTAACCACTCTCACACACCCACTACCTTTTTGAGTAAGCAAGTAACCTTTAAAATGAACCTTAATAAAATGTACTAGTAACATTTTTTTTTCTAGGTTACACTATTCACCAACTAGTTTTGGTTAGGATATTGGGCTTAAAACACCTTAAACCACCCAAGATCATGCATTACGCAAAAATCATAGTTCAACCATCACAGGTAAACCCACCTCATTCAAAACTTGCCTAGGATCTATGCAATAGGTCTTGTGAGATCAGATTGTTGGGAATAACCTCCTACTTTTTGTTTCGAGCATATACCAGGATCAGATCGCGTTTGGGGACTCTTTTGAGTTTCGAGCCCAGTTACCCTTCCCACGCCTTATGATTCGACCAGTGACTGTTCCCCCAGGGGTTTTCGGTGTGGTGGTATCCTTAGTATCTAACCATAGGATCATACACAGGTGACGGCGGAAGGTTATTTTTGTTGTACCTAGGATAGACATGGGAGGAAATCCATTGCAGGTCTTTGGGAGGGCGGTTGGGTGATTCCAGTGCTTGCACCCTTAGTCATTGTATTGTGGACCCCGGGTAACTGTCCTTCTTCCTTCGTTGATCTATTATGGGCCCTCATCGTCCCAGACTCTTCTCCGGAAGGCATCTGTTTGCCTAGTTTGATTTACTTAGGACTTTTTTTAGTGGTGTGCTCTTTGTGCTACTTGTCTTAGTTTTCCTTAGAGAACTTCGTGCTCCTTGTGTTGTTCCATTCATTGGAAACATTGGTACTCCCTTAATGGCTACTCTGAATCTTCCTGGATTCACTATAGGGCTACCGGTTTGGTTGTTTTCCACTCTGAATGCCTTGCATGCTCCTGACGCTTCTCTTGTAAGAACCTCAAATCAAGAGCATCAAAACCATGTTCCTTCTTTGCCAGTAACATCTTATCCTCCTCCTTCTACCTCATGTGGCGAAAGTAGCAATACTAGTAACCAGCAGTCTAAAAGGAATCAACAGAGCAAGAATAGGAAGAAGATGCCAAAACAAGGGGGCAGCAACCCAGCCACTGCAATTCATGCTGGCGGCAAGCACCCTGCCTCTGCAAATCATGCAGGGGGAACCTACCCAGCCTCTAGAGGTCATGCTGGGAGAAAAATTTTAGTCACTGAAAATCACACTGAAAGTTTGTCTTCAACCACTGTTAGTCATGTTGAGGAGATGTCATTGATCACTGCTAGTCATAATAATGACAAGTCATCAGTTCTTGTGAGTCATACTGGAGACACTGAATCAACCACTGCAATTCATGCTGAGGGAGTTGACATTGTCGACAAACCCAATAAATAGAAGTATAAGTTCCCTTGCAAGTTTTATGAGGGAGACCATCTTACTTACTTGTGCCCTATACTTCCAGAAGTGCAAAAAGTGTGGTCCTTAGTTCAAAAGTCTTCTGCTTCTGAGCAACCATCCACTGCTAGTCATGCTAGGGGCAAGCTGTCAGCCAATGCTAGTCATGCTGAGAGTACTGACGTTGTAAAGGATTCTAAACCTATAGGAAAGAAACCAAAGTTCCCTTGTAAACTTTGTAAGGGAGATCACCTTACTCACAGATGCCCTACCATTCTAGAGGCACGAAGAGTGTGGTCCATGTCTGAAGGAATTTCTACTCCTGAGTTTTCTATAGATTCCCTACAGTCAGATCAACCTTTGGTTGATAAAGTGGTTGAACCAATGCAATCTTTGGTTGACCCCACTCTTCCTTCGGAGAGTGAAGTGATCGAATCGATGCAATCTTCGATCTATCCCATTAGTCCTTTGGAGATTGATGCACCTATCCCGGAATTCTTCTAAATTACCAGTTTGGATGCTCCTAAAAAAGGGGGCACTTCATCTGTGCCATGTGAACCCCTACCAAGCCCTAGGATTGTTTCCTTTGATTGGAATAGTCTAGCCGAGCCTCGTCTTCCTTCTTCGACACCTTTTCAGATAAAGGTTGATATCGAGAACCATACGGTTAATCGATGCATTGTAGATGAAAGAGCTTATGTTAGTATCTTATCCGCTTATGCTTGGAGAGATTTGGGTTTCCCTAATGTTATTTTAGCTATTAATTGGACGTTGACCTTCGATAGAAGACCTAGTGAACCGATCGGATTCCTCCGTCAAGTACCTATTACTTTGGGTGGAAAAACAGTCTTAGTTGATTTTATGGTTTTAAAGGACCCTGTGGACTTTGATATGATCCTCGGGCATGATTACGTTTATGCTATGCATGTTGTGGTGTCTACGCTCTTTCGTGTGATGCATTTTCCTCATAACGAAAGCATTGTCATTATCGACCAGCTTGCATTCATTGATCCTCCTTATTTCCCAACTGTAGACTAGTCAGATCCCTCGTCATTAGGCACTACTATGTCACATGGGACTTATGTGGCATATTGTTCCTTGAGTTTAACTGCTACTGAGAAGAAGTCTCTGAGTTCATGCTTACCTTCTTGGGACTTAGTCCCATCTTTTGACCAAGTGACACCTCCATCTGAATGTTTAGATATGTGTTTTATCTGGGACAATATACTTCCTTTCGATGAAGTTTTCCTAGAGTCCATAGTACAGTCTGCCATTCATTTGGATGTTTATCCAGTCGCAGTTATGTCCAGCCCCGATTTGACCTTAAAACGATCTTCCTATTGTTAAGTCATTGGACTCTCCTGTAGATCCGCAAATCGGTGTTCCTGCTGAGTTTGATTCTGCTTCTAGAATTTTCAACTCCCGTGATGATGAATTTGTTTCTACAGATTCCATCATGTCCTTCAACTTTGATGTTCATCCTGAAGTCAATCTTGTTGATTGTAAGTCCTCAGGTTTGGGTACTATAGAATTTTTATCTGAAAACTCAGCCTTGTTTATGCCCGTTGTTGATGATAGTGAGGTTGAAAGTATTTCTACCACAGTGACTTGTATCGGGTCTTTCTTTACATATGTTTTAGATATGATCTCGGTACTAATGTTTCTTGAAGACGGGATTCTTAGTTGGATTTATACTTGCTTACTGGTCCTTTTTGACACCTTGTGCGACCATGTCAGGTATATTCGGAACCTTGCATATAGGTTTCGGCTTCCCCGTTGTTATGTTGCATTTGAACCTTTCGCCATCCGAATTCACCATAGGGTCGAACCTATTGGATATTGGTGTGTTAGCCATCTCTTTATGCATTGTGCACCAGTCCGACAGCAGAGCCTACCTAACATGGGTCACCCTAGTCAGCACCCTTATGTCATTTTGGTGCCCATGCTAAGTTTTTCTCATAGGCTCGGGAGCCTTTTTAGATTTACCATGACTTTGAGAAGAAGCCTCATATATTTCTTCCTCATATATTTCTAGCCATCCCTGATAAGGCTCCCATCTTTGTGTTCAAGTTGCATATGCATCTGTTATGATCCCGCTTGCACTAATGAGCCTGATGCTAGCTTCCACGCTTTTAGCTCGTTGTATAAACTTCCATCTCTTATCTCATTTCCGCTAAGCCCTGTATCATTTTTCCTTCGTAATTTTAAACCTTTTACCTGGAGGAGACACACCCAGAGTGTCCTTATCTTGCTCGTGTTCCTTGCATTAGGCATAGCTTTGTTCCATGCGCTTGGAGCTAGTTTCTCATGTCCCTGACACTCGTCTCCTCCCATTACGAGCATTCTTCTACCTTTCCTTCGAGCTCATTAAAAATAGTAAGGAGGCTACGAGCATTCTTCTACCTTTCCTTCGAGTTCATTAAAAACAGTAAGAAGGCTACGATCATTTCTTCCATCTTCACTTCGAGCTCGTTAAAAACAGTAAGGAGGTTACAAGAATTTCTTTCATCTTCACTTCGAGCTCGTTAAAAACAGTAAGGAAGTTATGAGCATTTTTTTGTATCTCCTTTGAGCTCGTTAAAAACAGTAAGGAGGTCACGAGTTTACTTTTTTGGGCTCGTTAAACCTTTACGGAAAAGATCCCTATGGAGTTCTTTTAAACCCTTTTCGGACTCCTTAAATAGGAAAAGTTTGCCGAGCATAGTTGTCTTTTCGGGCTCGTTAAAATAACTGAACCGACATCCACTTAGGTATAGAATTATCCCTTTTTTCGGGCCTTGGTGGATAATTTACGAAAAAGGTATACTCTAGGTATACTCTGGTATGCGCTAGAAGAGTTCTTCTTCCATTATTTTACACTTTTTCGGGGAAGGAGACTAATTTTACGAAAAAGGACCTTTGGAGTCGTCTTTAGGGTTTTCAAACTCTAGAAATGTGAAAACACCAAGCAAGCATTCACCTACTCGGGCTCGATGTGAAATCCATGAGATGGTTGATAGAGGACTGTTTAATTTTTTCAACTCTATAAGCAAGAAATCACCACCGAGCATAGACCAATCCGGGCTTGATATAAAATCCACAGATGGGCATATGGAGTTTTCTTCTAGGTTTTTCAGACTCCTTAAATATTGAAAATACCGTCAAGCATGCTTTAGTTCTTTGTCAAGCTCGTTAAAAAATGAAAAAGGGAAGGGAAGGGAAGAATGTTAAAATATCTTTCAATATGATGGCATCAAGTCCACTATCTCCTTGAACAAAGCACCTGTTTTGAGTCTATAAAACAAGTTGGGTTATAGTGTTGGCCTTAGGATAAACCTAATCTTAGAGTTCTTACTCCTCTGTTTGGTTAGTTTTCCAATCATATGGAGAATATGTTAATGTCTCCTACATTGTAGATTTGCATCGTGGTCTCTTTGTGTTAAAAGCTGACTAAATCACTCTTGTGGCGTGCTCACTGTTCAAGGATATAACCTGTGTCAGCCATTCTACAGTTGCCTTGACCTCATGCGTCGGCCATTCCTTGGTGTCATTATGTTTCATCATGTGTTCAGTCATACTCCAAATCAGCTCATACATGTTGAGTGTCCCTCATGTTGGATGATGGAGGATGCCTTAAGGCCTCCCTTCCAACGGACTTCTTCCCATCGACTTCAGCTCATTGTGCTCTAGGAATGAAGTTTAGAGTTTCGGTTAGTACCTTGGGGATTGCAGTCATTAGTGGCAGTTTCCCTCGCTATTGGATAGATGGGAATACATCAATGTCTCATATCCGATAGATTCTTCAAGTGTTTGACAGCAAGACCATTTATTCACACTTGCTTGAATGTACTAGGTACCTTGGGTTCCATTTTCATTATTGGTGGACACCCTCACGTTTGTTAACGGTATACATTAATGACTGGTAATCAAATGATACCTCCCATGTTCGACATCAACTCATTTATTCACATGGATAGGTTTGTACCTTGGGTTGTTTTTTATGAAGACCTTGGGATCCTCGATAGCATCACCTTATTCATGTTATCGCCCAAGTTGCGCAAGACTGAGCCACGCTCGTTTTGGCTCTTGATGAGACATAGATCCAGCTTGTTCTCTATCGCTATGTTCTCCAATTTTGACATAGATCCACCTTGAATTTATGTGGCTATGTTTACACTTATGTTCCTCATGGATCCACGCTTGTATTCTAGTGGCCATGACATATGCATCAGCATTTGATCATTATTGTATCTTTTTGGAGGTCATGTTTCACTATTTGAACATGGATGAGGTACCCCAAGGATGAGTTTGTCTGACATTTCCTTTGCTTTCAGGTACTTCATTTGAGCCTATGATCCTTGGTTTCTCCGGTTCCTCCACTTCCATGATTCAACTCTTTATTATTTATTATGTATTTTGGCCATCGTTTCCCTCACTCCCTATGACCTCATACATTAGGGGGCATTTGTTATAGCTTAAAATGACACTTCTCTGTCCGTGACGACACTTGCATCGCTTGGTCGCATGACGACACTTCTTGATATTTTAGTCACACAACAGGACACTTGTGGATTGAAGGGTCATTAGGGACACTGAATATGGTTGAAATTACCTCACTCTTGGCCCATTTGATGGTTATAACCCTTAGGAACACTTTTCTAGACCAAACCACCTCCTGAAAATCATTAGAAAACCCTGTTTTTGGCCATTTTTACACAAAAACGATGGTATCCTATGCAAGAGTAGCATTTTTCCCTTGAAAAACTCTACTTTGCTTCATAAAAGTATAGTTTTTTCCTGAAGCAGTCAAAATCTCGAATTTTGGTTGAAATTGAGTTAGTTTGGGAACTTCCTGATTGGTTATAACTACTTTTCCTCTTCTTCATTGACTATATAAGGAAGGTAGAAGGGCCATGAGAAGGGACCAAGCCCATAGCAATGTTATTCTGGAGGAATGGAGACCCTTATCCCCCTCTCTTGTGCCTCAGTTTCTGATAAACCCTAGCACAACTAATTAGAGGTTGGGATCCTTGGAGAACAGAAGCAGGAGACCTTGAATCTAGGTTTCGTGAAGTGCCAAGCTTGAAGGAAGGTATAATTTTATGTACTTGCTTCATTCATTAATAAAGATCAGATGTTCTTTCCTTTCCAAATATGACTTATTTATGTGTGTCTCATATTTGATTACAGTTTGCTTATAGTTTGATGTATTCTTCTGTTATGAATATCAGTCTTCTATATGTAGTCAAATGGATTTGAGAAAGGTATGAAGTTGTTTTGCAAGTAAGGGAACCCAGACACTGAATAACATTGAAGAGCAAGGAAGAGGAAGGTTAGGATCAACCTTCTTAATAAGGTACTCATATTTCTAACCTTAAATATCTTTGCTTACATGTTGTACTTGCAGAACATTTGTAGGTCTATCTTTCATCACTGTAAGTTGGTAGTTTCTCCCCTGAACTATAGGTGTATTTCCCTCACAACAGTTGATGAAATAGATTATCAAAATGACATGTTATCTAAGACGAGGTTGGAGGCTCAACCAGCTTTGCGCATCCTAGTCTTGGTAAACTTTGGTTTTCATGGGCATGCAATCATGGAAATTTTCCATTGTTGCAATTGATGTCGCATTTTATATGATATAAAGGATCTTGCAATTAAGGGAGATGGATGGCTAACATTCATTCCGCTAGCTCAAAATGATTGGAGGTTAAAATTTAAAAGTGATGCGGAATTTGAAACTACCTGCCACATGTCAGTATGGTGTCATTTCTCCAATTAAAAAGTGGTAAAAGAAACCACTTTTTATGGTAGCGAAAACTGCTTTGGAAATGGAGTCTCGAAAGGCTGAAGAATGGGATATCTAGCTCCAGTGTTGGTCGTTTCAACTTATAAATTGTCTTGCATTCAAATCAGAGTTTCTTTCAATCGTTTGTAAACCTGGTTTTCCTATCAAATTACCTAGCATGTGGGGTGGTCTTGTAAATGAGAATTCACCAGCTGGCATTGGGTTGTTACGAACTATTTTCCATCATAAACTTGGTCAGCCACCTGTTGCAAACTGCCCTATCATTATTGAAGCACTTTGTAATATTGCACGTTCCTCAGATGGCTGGTAGTATATGGCTCTGGACTGTTTATTTTTTTTTAAACGTTTAGTGAAGAAACGGATGCGTGTTGCGTGGCTATTTAAGGAAGCAACATTGAAACATGGAAGTCTACACTATGATGGCAAAATATTCAGTTTAATATGAACAGCCACGGGACAGAACCTCTACAGGTGGTAGATCATTTTCGATCATTTGATGGTTATTTAGAGAGAGCCCGGGATTGCAGGTAGAGCATCAACAACTGGGAGTATGCAGAACAGTTCCAACACTTTAGGAAACCTTTTGGGTAGCGGTTATAAGAGGCAGCTGAAAACTCTACCTCCTAAAGATTTGAAACATTCAAAACATTATTTTCAGATATTGATCATTTTTTGTTAAAACAAATTCCTTAAAATTAGGAAGTCAGTTAGACACGTTTCATCACATTTGTAACAGCTTTCTATTTTTAGAAGCTAGGTTAGGATGACACGATCTTGAGAGCTGACGGTATCTTCTTCTATATATTCATATATAATAGACGTAAAACGGGGGTTCGAATTTCAGTTCAGGAGAGACCCATTTTGGGTGCTGAGTTATTTTCAAAGATATAATAAGAAGATGGCATAGCCAAGCGGGTTTTTTATCAAGGATTCGTGTGTTACTTATTTTACAGTCTGTACCTTTCTCTTCTTTATGTGAATGTGTTTTCCCGTTATCCTTTTCCATGTTGTTATATTTTTCATGCTTATGGTGAATGTGTTACTTAATCCAAAATTCATGCTAACCATGCTCTATTTTAATCGTTCCTAAGCATTCATGTTTTCTTCTAAAGTTGATATTGAATTCATCCTCAGATGCTCATATTAATGGAATGTTCTCATCTTCTTCCTTATCACCAGACAACTAACATTTTGACTGTAAAGGAGTAATTACCCTACCTCTATTAAGAATTCCATTGCAACGCACTACCATTAATCATTACTTGAATTTGACCCCATTTCCCAATGGTTTATTTCTCCAGCTTGTCTGAACAATCCCTTTAAACAACAAAAACATATTCCATTGCAGAGTCTGACCTCTATGTGTTCTCATTGCTGGAATCTTTTGAGTATTTTCAGGCTTTACAAATTTAAGAGAGAGCCCTCTATGGTTGTATAGGTCGGAATACAACCTAAAGAAGGTTTGTGGTTACCTTGGGATTCCTCTTTGCAGCCGAGGGGATTTTCCGAGTGTTAACAGTTGGTATTCACCCAACGCACCTGGGCAGTTTTGTTCCTACGACACTATAATTCTAACGCTATTTTCCTTTAGGCAGACTGCATCGCTGACCCATTTTTTCTATGTTCAACCCGCATCACTGACGCATTTACCGTGTTTTCAAACCACATCGTTGGGATTCCAACGCCTTGGTATATACTTGCAGAGTGCGTCACCCAGCAAAGCTTAGTGCATAGGGTCAAAAACTCCCACAAAGTTGGTTTTTTCTTGGTTTGCTAAGGTCTGTATTTTGTCCATTGCAGCCACAAAATATCTCAGACTTAGTGTGCTTTGTCCTTGGATTATTTTTTGGAATTTAGAGTTTGGTTTGAGTCCTATTTATTCAAGTAGATATTTCTCCAGTCATGGGAAATTTCAATCCCTCGCTAGTGCAACCATTCTTGTGAATCCCTCTCAATATCTCTGATTTGTTCACTCTGATTTCTACACCCTCCAAAAGTTAACTTGTTGTGATTTTTGGGAAATTTGGTGTGGATTTTTTTGTTGTATTACAATTTTGGGTGATTTGACTTCTTGAGAACTTCTAGTTGCTTAAAGATTGCATTAGTAAGTGGTATCTAGTATTATGAATCAAGATTAAAGAAGTGGCATCATTCTCATATTTTTTAGTACATTAGTTTGGAAAATCCAAAAATTATTTACTATCTTCATTTCGAGTAGATTACTTGAGATTGTTGTAAGGAGTGTTTCATGCTTTGAATTGTTGTTTAAGAAACTTTGAAAAAGCTCAAAAATTGGCAATGCTTATGTTCTCTTGGTTTTCAAAATTTCATCTGCATCTTCTTTAAAATATTAAGTGAATTTAGGCCTTCTCGGAGTATTGAAAAAGCTAGTGAATGCTCTCATACTTCTTATTTCCCTTTCACTTCTTGTTCTTTGTTTTTGAATTTGAGTTAATGCAATCAAAAGAGAAGTTCATATTTTCATTATGCTCATAGATTTAGCTTAGTTGAAAAGAAAAAGAAAAATATTTTTTATTTGGTGTGTTATTTTCGTTTTGTTGATTAAATGAAAGAGTGTTTTTAGTCTTTTGGTTAAATTGAAAAAGAAATTAAATAGGGGTACTTTGTTCATTTTATTTCAAAAAATAAAGTATTTCTCCTTACTTTAGTTATTTTTCATCGAAAAGAAAAACAAAATACTTTCACTTCATTTAGATTAGTTGTGCATCTTGTTTACTTTACAAGTCTACACTTCATGCATTCACCTAACCGTACAAGATAAAATAAAGCGGTAGCCTAGTTTAAAATTGTATAGAAACTCGTGTGATAGGGTAGAGACATGTTCTGGCATCTTAAAACGTAGTAGCTCTCGTTATCTTCCTACACTGCATCTCAAGGGATTGTAGATCTTCCACGTACCATTCAGTATATCGAACGGCCTTTCACATACCTTTGGGTATATAGAAAGGTACTTCACGTACTCGACAATATATCAGAAGGCTCTTGTCGTACGGTTGTGCATTAGATAGCACTACTACGGATTGGAGCTCCCACGTACCTTGAGTATATCGGGAGATCCCACTAGGATTATTGAAACCATATGAGTTAACCATTGGTCGTCTTGGAATGGAAATACACCGAGAACAGCACTCGGGGAGCTACTATGCATGTACTACCAGGTAATCGGGTAATACAGTCAGGGGTACGGTCCTAATCCTCCCTGGTTAGTGCTCTGAAAAATTGGTTAGAGTATTACTATTTGACCATGTAGTATATCGTGAGTTGCGACGCCTTCATACTCCCATGAGGTTCCAAACTTTAAATCCCACCTATCGTATAAGTTTGCTTGCAGCCTTAGCTTGAAGAGGACTTGAAGTGTTTTTTTCATTTTAGAAGAATTTTTAGGAGAAGCCTTTCATCAGCCACCCTAACTGAACAGTCCTTAAGAAGATACCACGGAATATTAAATTTTTCCACCTGAATATCCCCTTATCCAGGAGGTGAACTCGGGAGAAAGCATGGATCAACCCACAACATCTGGATCACGTGAAGAAGGAATTCCTACCCTTGAATTAGGAGTAAAATATCCTCCCCATGTAAATCCTCCCATCACTGATCCTACATGACCTTTGTTGGTGGAACAACCTCCTCCGCATGACAAATCATTTCGTCACCCGCTTGAAGGTAACCCTGGAGCCATTTATTGGATTTTCACTAGTTCGTGGGACGACCCAATAGCAACCGCTTATGGTTCAACTACATCATTTTTGGGGACCTCCTTAGGTCATAATATTTCTGATTTTGGCTCACTTCCGATGGTGGAAACTCCACCACAATTGTTCCCTACCCAATGGACTCCAAATGAGGAATTTATCACACCAGTTTACAATACTATCGAATGTTTACGCTCACTCGGTGAGCGGGTTAGGGGCCAGATTTTTCCTCCACAACCCACCCCAGAGGTACCAATTCTTGAACATCATTCCCCTATACATTACTTTACTCTCCCTTCACCGGGAATATCTGGACCCATTATGACCACCTATAAACCGGGACAACCTTCTTTTCCGTCTAGTATGCCTCAAAATCATTCGTTCGGTTCTACACCCCACTTGACCCCAACAACTAGAGGAAAACCTTCAGCTACCATCAAACTCATAACTCAAACACCACATCCACCTCAAAATTCGAGCGGAGGCTACCCTCTAGTTATTGGTCAATATATGATCATGGGTCAACCTACAGTTACTGGTCAACATATGCTTACCGGTCATACTCCAATTAGTGGACAACCTTCAACTAGGGGAAACCCCTAGTCAGTGGAAAAAATCTAACTGGGGGGAAACCCCTAGTCAGTGGACAAAATCTAACTGGGCGAAAACCTATAGTTAGGGGAGAAAGTGTAAGCGGGGGAATATCCTTCATACATAAACTACAATATGGTTGGAAGTTCACTCCCAGCCATGGGAAAACCTATGTGGGAGTATCACGCGGGGGGTCCATCTACTTGGACCCAACCCCCATGGGGGCATACATACCCGAGTAATCACAATATCGACGTCGGTCAAAACTACCGAGGGAGTATTTTTCTCAGATTACCCTATCCTGGAAATATGAACACCCCATGGGGGCATCATAATGTTCCACCGACTGGACCTCCATTCGGCGGCCCACCCCCCCCACCCCCACCACCTTTCCCACCCCCTCCTCCACCACCTATCCCACCTCCACCTCCACCACCCGGAGGACCCTTGTACTCCGGAGGACCCTTGTACTCCGAAGGAGGACCTCCACACTCCGGCAGAGGGCCCCCTTCAGGTCCACCTCCTAATCCAGGAGAACCACCTCCATATGGCCAACACTCTATGGGAGGACCTTATGATCAATCGATCCATGGTCCTCCTGTTACCCAGATTCCAATCCACTATTAAATAAGCACATATCTTTTGACAGCCCTTCGACAATCAACCTCCACTCACATTTCTGATCACATTCATGAGTGGAGAAGGATAGGTTGGTTCATTAAAGCTCCCATTCTGGATCAGCTACTCATTGATTGGTTTACGAATTCATTATTACCCATCATGGATAAAGGAGTTTCTATGGGAGGGGCCATTACGGAATAACAAGCCATCTCGTGTGCTCAATACCTATACCTAGTCTATGCTCAATATGGCACATTATATGACATTATTCCTAATTCCCCATGCCCCACACGCGACCCAAAAAATCCTCCTACGGGATCACATGTTAATGGCATCATTGGTTCCATTCATACCCAGCCTAATACTCAATTGAGTGGAATGCAAAACCACATTATTTCAACTACATCCATGTCACAAGCTGGCAACAACACCAATTGGTCACCCAGCCCTGCTTCCACTACGAAGGTGAATTCAGTTCAATTTGATTCGCCTCGCAAATCCATTGGTAAGAAGAAGAAAAAATAAAAATCCAAGAAGTCTTCTAACCAGTAGGAGCAAAAAAACAATCTTGATCCTAACGAAAAAAAACAGAGACGGAAGGCCAAATATCCTTGTTTACTGTGCAGTGACAATCACTTAACAAAAGAATGTCCACATCATGAAGAATTCCAAAATTGTATCAAGGGAAACCCCACACCCACAGTTTTAACGGACCCCTTCCCCACACAACAGTAGCAAATGGTTGCACAACCACCACCTCCTTCTCTAGTAGAACCATCCACAACCGCTTATGTTCTCATGATGCGCGGAGAAACGATCAACTTATCTACCAGGTCACATACATACGACTCTATTCCTAACAAGGAATCTAACGAAGGTAATACTGAAATTCCTCCCCATCCACGTCCAATGTTCCTCCATCCCAAGGTCCTTTAACCATAGATAAACCTCTACCAAATGCAGTATTGCATCCACCAAAAAGCACAATTCCAAAATCCATTTTCAACCCTAACGCTCAGGTCGCTCGAAACTACAACCTTGTAGAAGATCTATCCCAGGCAACTTGTGCTATGTCAACGCTTGAAGTCTTACAAAATTGTCCCAATCAATGTAAGACTTTGATATATGCTATAGTAGCAGTGGATCCAGATTCCTCTAACACCATCATGTTACGATTAGAGTATTTCAAGTCGAGGCTTTCCCACCAATTGGAATTTCAAATCGTTACCATTGTGTATGGGAAAAGTATCCATCATATTGTTTTAGACGAAGGAGCCTCTACTTTTGTTATGTCGATATCTTGTTGGAGAAACATTGGCTCTCCCGAGTTGAAGCATTCCCCCACTACTTTGAAAGTATTTGACGGACTTGGATTTCAACCCCATGGGATGTTACAATCTTTAGCGGTAGAGTTGGGAGGTAAGACTGTTTCCATTAACTGGAAGTAGTCTCCGTTCCATTGGATTATAATTTGTTACTTGGTTGAAATGGGTTCTATGCCATGACTGCGTTCGCATCATCCGTCTTCGGCATTGTGCAATTTTCCCATCATGGGAAAATTGTCACTATAAACTAGTTAGATTTTCGTACACCAAACACCACTACTCATCATGAAAATATTGTCCCTCTCTTGGGACACTCCTCGCAAATATATGAGAGTGTGGGGGTAGGACTCCTAAAAGACTCATCCCTTATGGGAGTCTTTCCAACACCAAATCCCCCATCACATGTTTCCACGGTGAACATGATCTCATCCATGAACCCATCCTCCTCTGACTCGACAGACCAATGGATTGTGCTCGATCTCAATCACCTGGATTTGATTGGAGATGTGATGCCTCTCAACCCCGCTGAAGCCACTTATGAGTCCATCCAATCAGCACCCGATTTACTGGATTACCACTCTTCAGTTGCATCTAACTTAGGTTCTCTTCCTTCCCGGTGGAACTCATCCCCACTATCACCAGATTGTCTACTCCATATTTTTCACTCTGATGAATCGATCATGGAGATTATGATCTTGTATGAGCCTCCATGGAAAGACCATAATCATCAATCATCTTTTCTCCTGCATCTAGACATGGTAGAGAATGCGATTCATACCATTGTTTCACCATATTTCTTTTCTAACCCTCAATCCCCTATTCTCATCCAGGATACGGTCACTGAGGGAAATTTGGAAAATATCACGCCTACCATCACCTTAGACATCTCAGTAAAACCAGGAATCGTGGAACACATCCACATAGGCCAAACTTGTTCTCCTGATGAAATCAAGACTTTTATGGCCTTTTTTAAACAATTCCACGATGTATTTTCATGGAGCTACGTGGAAATGCCTGGGATTGATCTCGTTATTATTATGCATGAAATCCAAACATATCCCGACACTAAACCTGTCCAGAAAAAACTCCATCCCGTGCACCCTAGGAATACTGCGGCCATCAAAGCAGAGATTGAAAAGATATTGAAAGTTGGGTTCGTTTATCTTGTTCCCTTGATAGATTGGGTCTCCAATGTCATCCTGGTTACAAATAAACAGGGAACCATCATATTTTGCGTTGATTACAAGGATATTAATAAGGCTTGTCCTAAGGACAATTACCCTACCTCGTTTATCCACCAAATTATTGACAACTGCGCAGGAAGTGTCATATTTTCATTCATGGATGGATTTTCTGGCTATAATCAGATTGATATCCACCCATCCAATCAACATAAAAATGCTTCCATCTACCCTTGGGGTAAGTTTGCATACCGCAAATTACCTTTTGGCCTTAAAAATTTTGGTTCCACCTTCCAACAGGCCATGTCATATTCCTTCCACAATATAAAGGATTTTGTGGAACCTTACCTTGACGATCTTCCTGTTCATTCAAATCGCCATGACTTCCACATCGATCATTTGACGGTTGTGTTTCTTAGATGTCGACGGTACAATATTCATCTAAATCCCCATAAGTGCATATTATGTGTGGAGTCTGAACACCTCCTTGGCTTCATGATTTCCAAATATGGGATCTGCATTGATCCCCTCAAGGTAGAGGCCATTTTCGCCCTACCCCCACCCACGAATATTACGGAACTTCAAATTTTGTAGGGGAAGGAAAACTACTGCGCCATTTCATGTGTAATTTTGCAGAAAAAACATAGGGTTACATGCGATTATTAAATAAGGATGTCCCGTTTATTTGGGATGATTATGCCCAAAAGGCCTTTGACAATCTCAAGCACACTATTACTCATGCACCCGTGTTAAAACCACTAGATTACACCAAGGATTATATCCTTTATCTTGTTTCCTCTACTTCAACTATCGCTGTGGTTTTAATACAGGAAGATAGCAACGTGCAGGAACATGTGATTTGCTACCTTAGTAAGGGTCTCGTAAACTCTGAAACCCGTTATTCGCATGTGGAGAACTTAGATCTGGCAGCGGTCATTGTTGTCCATAAGTTCTGTCACTATATCCTGCTCCAGACTACTACCATTATTGTCAATTCTAACCCTATGTACCACATCCTTACACGTCAGGTACTAGGGGGGGAATACTCACGTTGGATCATAACTCTCCAAGAATTTGACCTCCAATTTTAAAAGACTAAATCCAAAAAGTCATTGTTATTCCTGGACCTCATTTGTTATATACCCCGTACAGATCAAGAATCTGATCCCATTGACTCTATCCCCGATGAGTCCTTGTTTTTTATTAGTACTTCTGACCCTTGGTACGAAGATATCACATTGTATCATCAAACCCTACGCTTTTCTCCTCAATTATCCCGTGATGAACATCGTCGTATCCATCACCACGCAAAATATTACCTGATCATCAATGATATGCTATACCAATGTGGCATTGATTCCATCCTACGATGTGGTTTAACTCATGAGGAGGTTGAGCATGCCTTAAATGATTGCCACTCGAGGGCATGTCGCGGTCATTTTCTAGGGCGGCTACATCCCATAATATCTTACGAGTTGGATAATACTAGCCATCGATTTTCAAATATTGTATGGAAGCGGTCAATAAGTGTCCTCCTTGCCATCTTTTTCATCATAAAAAGCGCTCGCACCCAAACCCACTACATCCAGTTATCGTCGGTGTCCCCTTCGCAAAATGGGGTGTCGACTTTATGCATTGTAAGCCTACCTTGTCCGGGGGGCATGCTTATATCATTGTCCTTGTAGGATATTTTACCAAATGGGTCGAGGCTATTCCTACATATAAGGAAGACGATGAAACTGATGCACTCTTTATGTTCAATCATATCATTGCTATATTCGGAGTCCCTCAAGCCATCGTCATCGATCATGGATCACATTTCCAAAATAAGATGGTGGACGAACTAAGCACCAAGTTGGTATTTCATCATGAAATCTGAGCCCCCTACTATCCTCAATCGAATGGACAAGTAGAGGCCATTAACAAGGTCTTGAAAACCATGATTCAGCGCATGGTAGGTACACACAAGTCAAATTGTCATGTCATGATTTTTTCATCCCTTTGGGAATACCGGACTTTCGTAAAAAACGCCACTGGTTTCACACCTTTCCAGTTGATGTATGGACTAGAGGTGTAACACCCCATTTTGACCTCAAAATGTAATTTTTCAATTATGGATTATATGGAAGAATCCAAACATGAATGATGTAATTATGTACATTTTATATTTAATATAAAAGACGACTACTACAAACCAAGAAGGACGAATAAGAGATGGGGGACTATCCTTCCACAAGGGGGGAGTGATAATCCTAAGCCTAGGATGGGAGGGGGGGAATATGTTCAACCCAAATATGCCACTTGTCCAATTCTTCTTAAAAAAGGGGGAAAAGTGTCCAATTGCATGGACGCCAAGTGTCTAGTTCCCATCAACCTTGGTGTCACTTGGCTAGTATCAACCATGCATATAAAAAGAGAGAATTAGCCCATAATTCATCATTCCTTCATGTTAGAGACACCCGTATTTGGCTGGTAAATCATTTTTTCCATGATTCTTTGATGTCTAAACCTTCTTTTCTATCAATCCTATACCACCATCACCACAATGGGAAATTGGGTCATACTAAGAATAGATGATTGGGTAGTTGTAGTAGAAGCTCAGTGCCTTCTTATGGATGGATATCCCCAGCTTGGGGGTGGCTCTATCAAAGAAAGATATGGTTGGGAGGAACGTCCTTAGTTTGTAGTCAGTTGGTGATATTTCAGATAAGTTCAATATGTGAATAAATGTATGGCATTTAATTCTGATTATATTACTCGATGTCATCATATGAACTATGGAACCGAAATAATGACTGTGTAAATGCATTTGTATGGAAACAGTTAGTAGAGCTTTCATATATGTTTTATGAATAACTATGCACATAATAATTATGTTGTAAATGTATAATTGAAATTAGTAGAAGAATAAAATTACATATCAGAGATATTCAGCTAGTAGATTCAGTACCCCATGACCCCGGAGTCATTGTGAGGTCACTGCGTACATGACAATTTGGTATCAAAGCCCAGGTTGCAGCACTGGGTGTGCATGGGTTGTATTCAAATTTTGTAGACAGAAATCCAAGTTGAATAAGAAGTGTATGACAAAATGCATCGGATGAAATATTGGGGAAATTTATGTTTAAATCCTCCATGGTTCAGTACAGGTGAAATCCATGGTGAAAAAAAAATAAAAATAAAAACGATGATTTTCAGTTGATTTTTGGGTGGAATTATGCATCAGAGTCTAAACAAAAATTGTACATTTTGTTAATAAATGGGTAGTACTAGTTTAATTAGCCCAAATCACATGTGATCAAATCAATGGCTCGGATCCTTTCAGGATCATGAAAGTGATCGAACTGTATTATAATAAGCACGATCCTGAAAGAAACCACTCAGGACATGTGTCATCATCTAAATCACTCAGGATCCCAAAAGCAGTTTGTCCAAACCACTTCACTATTGATCTTGAAACCACCAAACCGCCTATTTAAGTGTCAAGTTCTAAATGTCAGTTGGGATGTCTAATCAATCTTGGAGGGCACATATGGATCAATAATGTGATATGATGGGACAAAAAGAAGTGACATGTCCATGTCAGAAGTTGCACGACAATCAGCGTGGGATCAAATCTCGAGGTGGAAGATGGACGACCCGTAAGAATTCAAGATTGTGAAGGTGCTCAAACTTTAATTTAAGAAGCATGATCCTGAAAGAAAACCACTATAGACACGTGGAATTCTTGCAGTAGTTCAGGATTTAAAAAGATGTTTTCTTAAACCACTCCTTTGTTGATCCTGAAACCAATTACCAGCAGGAGGGTGACATGGCTACGTCATGGGGGTGGCACATGGGACTATCTGATACCTCAATGGATAGTTGTCCTATATTTTCAGCACCTTGCTATGTTAGCACCCTACCACATTAGCAAAAATCCAAAAAGGTTTAAAAAAAAAAGAAAAAACAACATCTGGAGCCAAATATTGTTTTGGCCATAATAGGAGCAAATTTAATCAGAAAGTGATGAGACTTGTGTTATTTCGACGCTATTAACAAAGGCTACTGGATCACTAGTGAGGGACAAGGGCCCATTCTGCTTAAATTTGGCAGAAAATTTAGTTTAATAGGTTTTGATGTGTAGCCCGATGATAGATGGAGACCCTATTGAGGCTCAAATTGTTATAGTGTAGTTGTGATCCAAGCACATAGATGAGTCTGGATTCTTGAGTCCAAACTCAAAAATATGTGAACCCGGGAGATGAAAGATAGACAAAATCCACTATTTGGGCGTGCGTGTGATTTTTGAAAACTTGAGGGAGGCAAAAGTGGCCCTAGAACTCATAACCCAAAAATTTATTGATTTCGAAATTTGTTTAACTCACCAATATGAGCAAATTTACTGAGAGGAATTTTTTCTAGAAATGCTTAGTATGGAAGATAGCAGTTTTTTAGTAAAAATTCCAAAGTCTAGAAGAATGACAAAAATCAAAAGTTGATGATTTCGGAATTTTGTAGGTTTTGATAGGAGCATCATATTTGAATAGTGTAAGCGTTCAAGTGCTTTCTATTATATGGTCTATTAGTTCCCAATATAAAAGTATTTTGAGTTCTTTACCATTTTTCTTCTACAAGTCTCAAGAAATGGTCCATCACAATAAGTGCAGCTACATGAATAGTGTAAAAATTGGGTAAAAATGCTGATTTTTGGAAAGCTATAACTTTCAACTATGAATTCATAAATGTGAATGAGAGAAGTAATTGGAAAGAGTATCAGTAGGATATCAAGGATCATGTTTCAAAAATCAGGTATAGGTCTCAAGTATGGGTATTTTGAGATTCAAAATTAGCTATAAGAATGTAGTATTGGTCCAAAAGTGCTAACTTTGGAAAATAGGTTATGAGGATAAGGGAATATGACAGAGGTAAAATGGATTTAATACGATGGTATGAATAACATAAGTGCACTTTCACAACGGTGTGGAGGCACAATGGAATGAGTTGAGTATGGTACAATTGTGTAATGAATAGCAATGTGGATGATTGTTGAAGCCTCTTAAACCTAAGAAAACAATTTTATGATGGTATAGGAGCATGATAGATGTAAGACTGAACTGGATTTTTGTAGAAGCATCAAAATGATGCTTGTATAGCTATGTAAATATGTAATTGAAGAAGCAATGCTTGGTAAAAGTGCTTGCCAACAAGCAAGTCAAAAGACTAATCCAATGAGGGTTGAGTATTGGGTACTGTAATGGTACTATTGATATGCAATGATACTCAATGATGAAAATGAAAAATCAGCTAGTGATAACCATGAGGAATTGAGAAGGGATTGATGGTACCTTAGTTAGAGTACATGCAATTCATTTGTCATATTCAAAATGTGCAAAAAAAAGGCAGTGCAAGAAAAGACATAAGAGCTCTTAGTCGGGTTGAAGCTGAAATTATATGAATCACATGATTGTGGTGTGATGGAAAATATACAATAAAGCATAAACATGACTGAAAATGATTTTATAACCTATGCAAAGGATGACTTATTAAGTGATTAAGCTTGTTATTGCATTGTCACATAATGCATATACTGCATTGATTATAATCTTATGGAATCTAAGTTGCATGAAATAAATTGGAGAAAAAAAATGTGAATTTCTTGTAGAGGATATTTGATACAGTAACGTAAATTTCTGTAGAGGCATGAGAAATACTAGTTGCGGAAAACAATATTTTTATGCATAAAAGAAGGGTGTAAATCTATTCCCTTGCAAAAGAGAAAGAAACCATGTAATAAAGGTTGTAGAGAATGGGAGACAAATGTATTCACAAAAAAAGGGACCATTAAAAGGCTTTGATGGTAGAGGGAAATTTACTGGGATGAAGATTACATGTACCCCATCAATGAGATGGGTGATCCACTATAACAGATAAGCTTTATGCATGATAGATGGAGTTTTCAGATACGAACCAACAACTTATGTGTTAAGAATGTGAAGTGAATTATGAACTTCAATTCACCTGGGAAATAGCTATCAAGGGAGTAAGGCACTCCATGGTGTAGAATTGGCTTGTGATGTAGAGTTGGTGGCACAATAGAGTTGGACAATGTTAGAAGCAGTTATGGATAAGAAGATGTCAGATTGGGCATGGATAGGATTGAATAAGAGAATTGGAACAATATACCCTGGAAATGGATACAATGCAGAGGTAATCCAAGGCATCAGAGAAGTTGCAAGGATGTCAAGAATTGGGTGTAGCAGTAAAGGGCACATGTGGGAAATAATGAAAAAATATGAATAAGGGAGATTCCTCACCATAAATCTCTATTTTGTTTCTAAAATAGAATTGTATAGTTTTGAAGTAGCAAGTATAACTTAAAGTATGAATTAAGTATTACTACTTGGGTGATAATTTGCAGCTAATGAATTGTTATGTAATTGGCAGAGAGGCCATGGAAGAGTTATGTTAAGCTATGGAATCTTATGATATCAAGAGAAATGGAGACGGAGAAATTATTTGACTCTCTTTTTGCATTGATTATGTTTTTCTATGTTAAGAAAGTAGTTATGTGTAGATAGCTTTATGGCATAAGAATGAAAGATTGTAACGTAACCAGCATGCATGTATGTGATATTGCATATAGGATAAGAATGATATCATGTTATATGCAATGGATGGGTCATAATGACTAAGTATGCTTTCTAATGTGTTGTATAACTAGGAAGGGTTGAGAACCTGGTTGAAGATGTTGATGGTGCAATTATTCGTGGAGGTCAATCTCACATTGAAAGAGAATAAGGAAAGAGATTGTCATGAGGATGATGGAGGAAATCATGTGAGTTCCCCGTGAAACACCATTTGATCAGGTAACATCTGAAGTGTGGATAGAAACCATACAGGTATGGAATCGATCATGCCTATGTTACATGAGTGTAGAAGGAATTGGATAAGAATTTTTTCAATCATGCTTGATATATTCATTGATATGTTCATGATGATACTTGGATACCATGTATGACATCGATACATAATTAAGATAAAGGCATAAAACCGTGGGTTTAAAAGCTCTTAGAATAATTTGATGCATTCATAGTTTAGTGTGTGGTGATTGGAATGATTAAGAGTAATAACCATTGCAAAGGAGTATTATACTCCTACTTGGGAATTAAATGATATGTGAGATAACCATGACTGAAGCCATGTGTTGTTGAATCCTTCAACATATCATGGAATATCATAAGAGATAGCATTATAACATTCTTGAATCAATGAAAGGATACATTGAGTGAATATGCATAAGTATATTATGTGAATGTGCATGTTGGCACATGTGTTGATTGCATTGTGAAATGCGTGATGTGCTAATAACACATATGTGGTGAATGGTATTTTATTGCAATTAATATGTTGGTAGTTGAAAATTATTGAAGTGTTGGGAATATAATTCTGGTATTTGTAAGGGGTTATTATGAATGTTGCAATGAAATGAGCATATGAATGAATACTCATTTTTGTTTGGCTGATTGAAATTTTAGTTAAGGTGTAATGCCCACCTTGGTACATTGATTGACTATAGACTTGAGGACACTTTCCAAGTGACCCGACCGAATAAACTTTAGTAATTGGTCCCTTGAATATTGAAAATGCTTGAACGACCAAAGAACGCATGATGATTTGCATGACGACGAATGATAAACGAAAATGACGCAAGGAATGAGATTGATACTTTACTTATTAAATGAATGCTCTGCTTAATAATTTGCGAATTTACGAAACGAATGATGACTGAATGTTAGATATATTCGACTGATTGAGATAGAATGACTGAATGGTAGATATGCTCAACTGATTGAGATAGAATCGTTGAATGGTAGATATGCTCAACTGATTGAGATAGAACGATTGAATGTTAGACATGCTCGACTGATTGAGATAGAATGACTAAATGTTAGATATGCTCGACTGATTGAGATAAGATGACTGGATGTTACATATGCTCGACTGATTGAGATAGAATGATGAATGATAGATATGATGTACCGATTAGAAAAGGGTGAATGAAATATATGCTCAACTGACTGAGATATTATGATGGATGATAAAATATTTCATAGTGCAGCGCTACTAATGTACGCTTGAGTGTGTGTGTGTGTGCAGTGGCAGGTAAGATGATTTACCGACTGACCCACAATGGAATTATAGAGGTCGTAAGAACGGAAAGAACACATAGGGGTATGACGACTGACTGTCGACACTGGATTAGCAATCCACGCACGGGTGAATCTGTTTCAGCTTAGTCGAGGAAGCGTATGCCGTACGGGCAAGGCCATAATGATTTGGTCGTGTACAATGAGTTGAGGGGCGCGCAATAAGGAGAGCCTTATCCCTCAACATTCGTTAGTCTCCAAGGAGTGTAGTTGAGAGATCGCGGTAACGGTTCTCGGTCGCTACGCAGTACTCCCCATAAGAAGGAAGAAATGAAATTGTCAGAAGGGCCCGCTGAAGAGGTACCGAGACAAGAACGAGAGGAAGAAAATTAATAAATGGTATAAACGAAAATTTCACATATGATTTAAGAAATACTTTAATTCATTTTGTTCTATTTTATTAAATGGAATAATTCTATTCAAGATTTTATTTTTAATTGATTTCATTAATTTGAATTATTTATTTTAATTGATTTTATTAACTTGAAAAAGAATTGAAGAGATTGATTTTATTCAATATTAAATTTGATTAATTATGTTGATTGAAAAAGATTAATAATAAGAGAATTATTTTTATTCAAAGATTTTAATTTTATGGATTTTATTATTTTAAATCATTCTATTTAATTGACTTCATTATTTTGAGAAAGAATTGAAATAGGTCATTAATAAAAAATTGTTTTTCTTTTATTATTATTCAAGATTTTACTTTAATTAATTTTATTATTCATTTAAATTATTTTATAAAGAGGAAATTTAAAATAGATTATACTTTTAGTAAAAAGAATCATCTTTTAATTCAATCTTAATATTAGGAAAAGAAAGAAAAGTAGAAAACAATAAGTCTAACTAAAAGATTGTTAAGTAAACTAAATGAGAACCAAAAGAGAAGTAGAACTCTTCTACACTTAACTCTCACTGATCTAGGGATTTAGGTGCACATTAAAGACATTAAGAAGACACATGTATTTGAGAATATTGGAAATTAAAATATTAAATTAAATTAAATATGTGCATGGACAGACACATGGCACACAGGCTCTTGCTATATAATAAGGGAGGAGAAGGAGAGAAGGGGGTCTCTTGCTCCCTAATGCTGAATGGTCATCATAATCTCGGATTATGTTATGATCCTTGGAGTTGGGATTTGTCGGAACGGGGATTGGGAGATCCTTTCGGGAGGCTAGATTGTGTGTTCTTACGACCCCATTAACTCGGGGGTTCGGGGTGAAGAAGAATAACCCCGATACGGTAGGGAGGTCAACCGAGGGATCACTCGGTACTTCGTCAGGAGATTGGATTGGATCGTGTGAAAACCACTTCGAGGACTCCATCGATTCGCTGGACCAACCGTCGAAAACAGGTTTGAAGTATTTTATTTTATTTATTTTGCTAAATCTTTTTGAGAATGAATAAATCTGAGTATATAGTTTTATATATTGACATTCATGTACTATGATAGATAGAACTAGATCTGTGGCTTCTATACTTTCTTCTGAAAAATCGTACTGGAAGTTTTTTTTTTTGGACCCCGAAGAGGGGGTCCCTACATTTGGTATCAGAGCCGGTCGAGCCTTGAAGGAACCAGACTCATATTATTTAGGGTTGCCGGTATTTCGTCAAGTTGGATTTCACCGGAGTAGAGGAATCGTTGCTGCTGCAACTCAATTTCCGACTCGACCTCTGAATCATGTTCAACTGCTTTTAATAATTTTTTTTGCATTCTGAGTTTTATACCCTTTAGACTTATGTTTGGAAAACAAATAAATTTACAGTTGGAATCAAGAAATTTTATTGATTTTTAAATGTTGTTACTGTGGAGCGAATCTATGAATTATACTCAGTATACTGCAAATAAATTTACAGTTTGAATCGAACTAGTATTTCGAGAAATTATAAATTACTATTCATTGTTTAAATCCATGGATCACTGTATATTTAATGAATATGAGTGAAGCTCTGTTTCCACTAACGTTTTAGTATGCCTTATGAGAAGACGAACTGGTTAAATTTATTTTTAAGTTTTGTTTGCATTCCATTAAAGTCTCTGGAATTATTTCATCCAACTCTGCGTATTCGGCTATTATAAACTCTATTTAACATTCTATTATTGTTCCAGAATTACTCCATCCAGACCGATTTAATTCAAGATCATCCAGAGTCTGTTCCACACTTCTTTGGTATTTCCAGAATAACTTAATCCTAATCGATTTGGGGATTAAGTTTATTTTTATCGGCATTCTAGATTTGTCTTAACTGCAGCCGACTGAGATTTATTTTCGTGCTAAAAAACATTTATGCCTTCTTTTAGTACTTCCAGACCTGTATTGATGATTGCGTCGCTTATCTAAAAGTTCTCTATGTCTCTATTGAATCGTCTTGGTGTTTTCCAGATTTGAAATTGGATTTACAACCATAGTAGCATAATTCGAGTACGAATAGGGATACGAGTACGATTCGATATGGAAAAAATACGTAATAAAAAAATCCAATACGGATAAAATACGGAAGTAGACTTCTTATATATAATACTTTTAATCAAATATATAAAGCAAATTAGCATAAATGTACCTCATTTTTATAAGAAAGTAATAAATTGAATGTTATTTATACTTTATAGTTATTAAATAATTAAAATTTGGTTTTTTAAAATTGGTTTTTAAAATTTACTTTTACATTAGTAAGAATCTATATTCGTATCATATCTATACCGAATATTCGACGAATTTGAATTGCCCCAAATTTCAGTACGGAAAATGCCAATACTGCCGAATTATGCTACTATGTTTACAGCCACTCCTTCAAAATCGTGTTGATCCATTTCTTTTTAAACGTTTCCCAGATCTGAGAATTAGATGAACCATTTCTTGGGGCGTTTTCCCCATATCCTTAATCCAATTTATTTATTTTTTTAAATTAAACCAGAAAGACCTCTTTCCATCAATTCGACCGGAGATTCAAAACCCTGTTGTATTCAATTCACGTTTCCAGAGTTAGATCATCAAATTGATTTGGATTAAGAGATTTATTCAAACCTGTGTGTTTTATTAGTGTTTCGAATTCATTCATCAAGTCGATTGAGGCTAGGGCAATCCAAACTCTGTTATGTGTTTACCTGTCGTGAGCGTTTTCAAGAATTAGGAAGCAAGTTTCCATATACTCATTCGATCACTTGCTGACAATTCCAAAATTCATGAAACGAATTTCTCTGCACATTAATTGAGAATCGAAATCAAGCTAGACACTGTATTTAGACCTTTAATTTCTCCTGTATATTATTTAGAGATTCAAATAAGCGTTGTACAGAGTCGGCGGCGTAAACTGTGGTTCAATCATTAAAAGTTCTGTTATTTATTTGGTGATTAAATGGTGTTTACTGGAGTTGCTATTGTGAATTGTAATATGACCATTGGGTATTCCGGTGTATTCAGTGTTAGTGTTATGTACCCATAATCAAGCATTTTTAGATTTGTACTCATAATTATAACTTGATCCTTGAGAGCCTCTGTGCTTGATAAAGATATAAGATATGGATTGGCATTTCCAGATCCGATTCCATTCCAGGATTGCGTTTTGCCTTCCAGCGTTGCTTGATTTCATTCTAGAATCCTGGCGTTGTTTTCAGAATTCAAGAGTATTATATTATAACATTTCAATTTAGGATCCTGGCGTCTCTGCGTTTTAATTGGTTTAAATTTTGAATATCATAAGTCAACGACAAATCCTAATGCGTTTCTTTTCCCCTTTTAATTTCTTTTGCAAGATTGCTGTCGATCGACTTCTCTTCACCTTTGTTGTATAATGTTTAAATTCGGATAGTTATCCTATGATCAAATCGACACGTATATAGGAAATTTTAATATTGTTGTATGTTGTTAAAACTGGAAATTAGCGTGTGCCAAAAATCGACACATGTATTGGAAATCATAGTATGGCTGTAGGTTGTTGACTCTAGAAATCACCATATAATTTAATTGATGCATATATTGGGATTATGCTCATGCTGTATGACATGTCAAATTCTGGTAGCTATCCTATGACAAAATTGATGCATTAATTGGAATCTGTGTTGTGATAGTTATCAGCCTGGACCGAGTGACGTGATAGGTGTTAGGGTAAATACTTTTGAAACCGTATCATAAGCCTTAAGAACTTTAGGATTAAGTAATGGATGATGTTTTGAATATCAAATAATTAAGTTTAACTTCTGGAAATAAGTCTTAGATGGTCACCCTTTTATAAATACACATTGATATTACGTGGAAGGTTATGCAGACAAAAGAATCAAATCTTTATAAAATACATTAAGAATTATGTTAAGGGAAAGTATTCACTAAAATTTATTTTGATGTATGTACTCACCTCGATTATAGTGAAGCACTTCACCCACACCTCATGTACTTGTTAAAACATTAGGAAATCGATTTGTGTGAGGACATTAATCAATATAAAATATATTTGAAAACTCGGTTCGTGGGTAGATTTATCTTTATATATATTGAAAATATAGATCATGCTTATGTCTTTATTACAAGTTAAAAATGCACCTAAGGATAAGGATTTGATGATAGCATTAGATTTAAAATGCATTGCACACTTTTCATATTGAAGAAAGTATGCATTGCACCTAAGGATAAGGATTTGATGATAGCATTAGATTTAAAATGCATTGCACACTTTTCATATTGAAGAAAGTATGCATTGGTATTTATAGAAAGTGAAAATATTACTCGTGTCTTAGAAAAAGTATAAATATATTTTTATCAAATATATAATTTTACTTGGAATTATGGATAGAGAGAGATTATGTATAAAATTATAATTGTGCTTGGAGTTATGAAAACGGAGAGTGCATAAACATATCCTACTTACTTAAAAAAAAGTTTTATTTGAGACAGATGTCTCTAATGGAAGTAAAGATTTACTTTTAAGGATAATAAATTATTAGAGTATAGGAAACAAGGTTAGTGATTTTAATACGAGAGTTTCATGGGAAACTAGTTACGATCCTAAAAGTTTCTAGTATTAAAAATTATTATATTTAGTTGATTTAGGAATTGAATTATATCCTTTATGGTATTAAGGATTATTATTTTTAATTGAAGTAGGAATTGACTTATAAGGATATAAAGTGGAATTAGAGTTATGTGTTTATGTATTTATATATATGTATAACATATATATACATATGTGGTTAATGTAAGTTTTAAACCTTAACAGTGAAGTACAAACTTATATTGATTCTTAAGTATTAATAGAGAATACACAATGGCACACACATTACACAGAGATTTTCACCTGGAAACCCTTAATCAAGAAAAAACCAGCAAAACTTAGAGCCGCACCGCTCCTTTTCATTATATGTTTACAATATATGGTATTCCGCAGCATCTAAAACCCTAATTCGTTTACCCGAAATTAGGTTACAACCCTAATCCCTTTTACCGGGATTAGATAGAGTACAATGGGTCGACCATGTGAAGAGATATAACATACCCAACAGTTAAGAGTTGGTGTTGTTGTGATTAAATTTCTAGTATGAAATAAGGATTATTTTTTAAGAAGTATAAATACATTAGAAATAAAGTTAATGTTCATAACGAAAGTTTCTATGCTTGAGATTATAGTCCTTATTTTGAAATAAGGTTTACTCTAAATATGTATAAACCTTGTGAGTAAATGATGTTAATATTTTTGAATGAAATTATAGGATATGTATTTTCTGAGTCATCAAGGTTGTTGAAGGAATGAATCATTCCAAATAGATTGTTGTTAGCAATCATATACATATAGTATTAGTCGCAACTTTCGCTCATATGATTACATTCCTTTACCGTCATCCTTATACCCGTGAAACATTCATTCATACAAATTACTCAACATATAAAGTAGAATAAACACTGTTGTATTGATTCTTGTTACATGTTATAAATAGATTATAATTGATCACTTTTGAAGTTTTGATGAAGGTATATCGAGCCATACAATCTTTCCATTCTATACTTTTATATAGATGTATATATAATTACTCTTGTGGATAAGAGAAATTAAATTGTCCCTCCGGGAATGTTGTAGAATGAGATAGCTTAGTCTTATCCCAGGAAAAGGATCGAAGTGGGGAATGAAATAACTACGGGTAAATGTAGAACTAACTGTTTATATCTGCTTGAGATAGTGAAATAATTTTTGGGTGACAATTTTAAATGGTGGTAACATATTGACATTTACAATGAGGAAATATAGTTGAGACCTAGTTTTTACTATGAAAATGTTGATATGAAAATGGATCTTATGTGGACCGATTTGCTTGTAATTATACATGTATATTATAGAAGTTGATCTTGAATATTCTAGGGTATATCAGCTTTAATTGATAGTTCCCATGAACATAGTCTAAAAGAATATCCTTGTTGCAATTGTGCCTTGTACTCGATATGTTGATATGTGTAGCTTCAAGAAATCGAAAGTTAAGGTTTCCTATATATAAACCCGATTTATTTCATAAGTAGATCCCTACGTGTGTAATTCACATAGAATATGTTCATTGTATGATTTTAAGTGACATTGAGAATGTTTATATTTTATGTTATAAATGAAATTGAAGTATTCAGGGTTTATGTTTGAACGAAATGTAGAGGGATATACCACATCTATACTAATGATATATCATTAATCGATTGAGGTCTATAATTATAGAGATAGTCTATAAATTGATGATTGATTGCATGGACAAAGGAATGGAAAGTAACCACAAACATAGGAAACTAAGGGTTTTGGAAGTAGTCTTATGAGAATTGGTTTTTGGACTATCTGAGGGTCTCTCTTGATTGTTAAATCCATGATTATATCTTACCTATTTGTATTTTACTCAATACTGTATGATGTTTATCTTCTCGATTTCAAGGAATGAATAGCCAATGAATTTGAATTCTTGCTTGGATTTGTTGTGCAAATGATGATTATGTAACTATGGTGTGTCTATGGATGCAATATAACCTGTAGTTAAATTGGATATCACGGACCTTCATGATTGAATAGGAGATATAGGAAATCTAGTTGGGACTGACAATTATGAAGGTATTATTGGATTTGCATTACCCAAAATTACGATTGAATTCCCGAGGATGTATTGAAACCATGCTCATGAAATAGAAAACTAATGATTATAACCACCGGCACTTATCGCCATGATTGTTTGAGAAAAATAGAAGAGAAAGACAAAAAGACAAAAATGGGAAACTAAAGAAAAGATTAGCATCGAAATTACAAGAACAAAAGTTAACTTCAGGACGAAGTTCTATTAAGAGGGGGTGTATGTAATGCCCGCCTCGGTACATTGATTGACCGTAGACTTGAGGACACTTGATAAGTGACCCGACTGAATAAACTTTAGTAATTGGTCCCTTGAATATTGAAAATGCTTGAACGATCGAAGAACGCATGATGATTTGCATGACGACGAATGATAAACAAAAACGACGCAAAGAATGAAATTGATACTTTACTTATTAAATGAATGCTCTGCTTAATAATTTGCGAATTTACGAAACGAATGATGACTGAATGTTAGATATGCTCGACTGATTGAGATAAAATGACTGAATGGTAGATATGCTCGACTGATTGAGATAGAATCGCTGAATGGTAGATATGCTCGACTGATTGAGATAGAATCGCTGAATGGTAGATATGCTCAACTGATTGAGATAGAACGACTGAATGTTACACATGCTCGACTGATTGAGATAGAATGACTAAATGTTAGATATGCTCGACTGATTGAGATAAGATGACTGAATGTTACATATGCTAGACTGATTGAGATAGAATGATGAATGATAGATATGATGTACCGATTAGAAAAGGGTGAATGAAATATATGCTCGACTGACTGAGATATTATGATGGATGATAAAATATTTCATAGTGCAGCGCTATTAATGTATGCTTGAGTGTGTGTGTGTGCAGTGACAAGTAAGATGATTTACCGACTGACCCACAATGGAATTATAGGGGTCGTAAGAGCGGAAAGAACACATAGGGGTACGATGACTGACTGTCGACACTGGATTAGCAATCCACGCACGGGTGAAGCCGTTTCAACTCACCCGGGGAAGCGTATGTCGTACGGGTAAGGCCATAATGATTTGGTCGCATACGATGAGTTGAGGGGCGCGCAATAAGGAGAGCCTTATCCCTCAACATCCCTTAGTCTCCAAGGACTGTAGTTGAGAGATTGTGGTAACGGTTCCCGGTCGCTATGCAGTACTCCCCATAAGAAGGAAGAAATGAAACTGTCAGAAGGGCCCGCCGAAGAGGTACCTAGACAAGAACGAGAGGAAGAAAATTAATCAATGGTATAAATGAAAATTTCACATAAGATTTAAGAAATACTTTATTTCATTTTGTTCTATTTTATTAAATGGAATAATTCTATTCAAAATTTTATTTTTAATTGATTTCATTAATTTGAATTATTCATTTTAATTGATTTTATTAACTTGAAAAAGAATTGAAGAGATTGATTTTATTCAATATTAAATTTGGTTAATTATGCTGATTGAAAAAAATTAATAATAAGAGAATTATTTTTATTCAAAGATTTTAATTTTATGAATTTTATTATTTTAAATCATTCTATTAAAGATTCTATTTAATTGACTTCATTATTTTGAGAAAGAATTGAAATAGGTCATTAATAAAAGAATTGTTTTTCTTTTATTATTATTCAAGATTTTACTTTAATTAATTTTATTATTCATTTAAATTATTTTATAAAGAGGAAATTTAAAATAGATTATACTTTTAGTAAAAAGAATCATCTTTTAATTCAATGTTAATATTAGGAAAAGAAAGAAAAGTAGAAAGCAATAAGTCTAACTAAAAGATTGTTAAGTAAACTAAATGAGAACCAAAAGAGAAGTAGAACTCTTCTACACCTAACTCCCACTGATCTAGGGATTTAGGTGCACATTAAAGACATTAAGAAGACACATGCATTTGAGAATATTGGAAATTAAAATATTAAATTAAATTAAATATGTGCATGGACAGACACATGGCACACAGGCTCTTGCTATATAATGAGGGGGGAGAAGGAGAGAAGGGGATCTCTTGCTCCCTAATGTTGGATGGTAATCATAATCTCGGATTATGTTATGATCTTTGGAGTTGGGATTAACCGAAAGGGGGATTAGGAGATCCTTTCGGGAGGCTAGATTGTGTGTTTTTACGACCCCATTAGATCGAGGGTTCGGGGTGAATAAGAATAACCCCGATACGGTAGGGAGGTCAACCGAGGGGTCACTCGGTACTTCGTCAGGAGATTGGATTGGATCGTGCGGAAACCACTTCGTGGACTCCATCGATTCGCTGGACCAACCGTCGAAAACAGGTTTGAAGTATTTTATTTTATTTATTTTGCTAAATATTTTTGAGAATGAATAAATCTAAGTATATAGTTTTATATATTGACATTCATGTACTACGATAGTTAGAACTAGATATGTGGCTTCTATATCTTTTTTCTGAAAAATCGTACTGGAAGTTTTTTTTTGGGACCCCGAAAAGGGGGTCCCTACACAAGGGAACAGACTGCATGTAAAGTTTCCTTGGACATAGCAACCAGCATAAGAATACAATTAAGACTGTGCATTATCATGAGAAAAGGACAAACATTATGAGAAATGCCTCAGAGTTAATTAAAATTCATAATCCTGCAAACATATTGCAAGAAGACCATGAGCTATGACCTGCAAGAAATAAACTACAATGTTGTGAAATTGGAGCTAATGTTAATGTAGTGAAATAAATACATGAAAAAGTAGTCAAATTGGATGGAGTACAAGAATGTCTGTCAAAAGAACAGAGTTGTGTAAAAAAATGTGTGTGTGTTTATTGGATATGGCAATAAAAGTGAGCCATAATGAATACATGGATTATTCCTCCTGCCATTGAAAGCTAAGTATTATGTGTTATTAGGAATTTAATTTTAATGATAATTATTTACAATATTGTTTGAGAGATAAAAGTATGATTCTTAATACATGTATGTTTATGCTTATGAAACAGGTGGATAATAAATCTACTTATCACGAGTCTGTGGTGAACATTGTAAGTTGGAAAGCTCAGGAAGAAGGCCATTGTAAAGACATGAGAACCCTAAAGTTGTACTCTTCTTTTGCAAGAAATCCCTGGGTAAATGATGGATCACATGAGGGATTGTTTCCTCGGAGAAGGGTATGTCTAAGCCTAGAGGGTGAGTGACTGCAAAGAAGAGGAACTTCTAAATAAAATTTCTGGGAGCAATTCAATACATTAGAATCATAGCACGAAGACTCCCTGAATATCTTGTGATGGAACCACCAGAAGGGAATTGGGGTAGAAAACCCAAGGTACCGTTAACTCAGATAAGGGAGCCCGAGGTACTGTTAACTCAGAGAAGGGAGCCCCATTCCTTTTGTTGTGCACTCAAATGGAATCAGGGTTACAAACCTAAGATACTATTAACTCAGAGAAGGGATCCTGGGGTACTGTTAACGCAGAGAAGGGGGGGGCATTCCTTGTGCATCAAGAGGAGCAGTGAGCTAAATTAGTTTTCGTGGAAACTTGAAGAAAGAAAATAAACGTGAATGCAGATAAGTACTGGACATATATTTCCTACTTATTCGATGAAATAAATGTGTGTTCTTACATTTTTTTAATTGGAAAATTGTTACAGACATTATGACTATTTCATGAGAATGATTATAACATGCATAATTCTTGTTAATAAATGACGTAGGTACATGAATATGTGTCGATCCTGGAAAGAAAACTAAGGTGGTGGAGGATAAATGTTAGTGCATTTTGGATGAGATGGCTAACAAATATACTAGATTGCAGGGACCAAGAACATTATGGAAACTATGGTTGAGAAAGCAACTTGGAAACTAAAGGACGTTGTGCAACGATATATTGTACCTATTCTAAGACTTTTTAAAATTATGCCACTATATATATAGTGTTGATGATGCACCAAGGATGGTGGATAAATTAAGGGGGAGGGGAATGTAACACCCCATTTTGACCTCATAATGTAATTTTTCAATTATGGATGATATGGTTAGAAGCCAAACATGAACGATGTACTTATGTACATTTTCTATTTAATATAAAATATGACTATTGCAAACCAAGAAGGACAAAGAAGAGATGGGGGACTATCCTTCCACAAGGGGGAGAGTGATAATCCTAATCCTAGGATGGGAGGGGGGAAAGATGTTCAACCCAAATATGCCACTTGGCCAACTCTTCTTAGAAAAGGGGGAAAAGTGTCCAATTGCATGGACGCCAAGTGGCTAGTTCCCGTCAACGTTGGTGCCACTTGGATAGTATCAACCATGCATATAAAAAGAGAGAGTTAGCCCATAATTCATCATTCCTCCATGTTAGAGACACCCATATTTGGTTGGTAAATCATTTTTCCATGATTATTTGATGTCTGAACCTTCTTTGTTATCAATCCTATACCACCATCACCACAATGGTAAATTGGGTCAGACTGAGAATAGATGATTGGGTAGTTGTAGCAGAATCTAAGTACCTTCTTGTGGATGGATAGCCACAGCTCGGGGGTGGATCTGTAAAAGAAAAATATGGCTTGACAGAGCCTATGGCTAGGAGGAACGTCCTTGGTTTGCAGTCAATTGGCCATATTTAAGATAAGTTCAATATGTGAATAAATGTATGGTATTTCATTCTGATTATATTACTCGTTGTCATCATATGAACTATGGAACCAAAATAATGATTGTGTAAATGCATTTGTATGGAAACAGTTGGTAGAGAGTTCATATATGTTTTATGAATAACTATGCACATAATAATTATGTTGTAAATGTATAATTGAAGTTAGTATAAGAATAAAATTACATATCAAAGATATTCAGCTAGTATATTTAGTACCCCATGACCCCAGAGTCATCGTGAGGTCATTGGGTACATGACAATATGCAGTATTTCCTATTGAGTGCGAAATTGCATCCTTAAAACTAGCCATTGAACTTTTACCGAAGACAACTGCTAAGGAAGAACGATTCTTATACTTAGAAAAACTCGATGAAACCCATTGTGATGCAACTCTAGCCAATGAAGTGCATAAGAAATGCATCAAGGCCTAGTATGACAAATCCGTAAAACCTCGTATCTTCAACGAGGGTGATTTGGTCTTTACTTACGACCAAAAACATGATAAGTTAGGGGCAAGAAAACTTGAGTCCATGTGGCATGGATCATACATCGTAAAATGTGTCTTGGAAAAGGGAGCTTATGAGTTGTTTGACTATGAAGCAATATCCTTAGGGGAGCCTCATAATGGGCTCTGCCTAAAGCGGTACTATGCTTAATTTATCTTGCAATAGTACTTTGTATATATTATACATGACGTGCATTTGTGTATGGTGTGACACTTTATTTTAGTGTGTTAGGGTCTTATCTCGATTTTCGCTTATACCATGTTCTGCCTGGATGTGCAGATGGAAACCTGCTATGGATTCGTGGACGGCGCTAGCCGATACACCAGGAGACTCGCCTCGGCAACATGGGTACTCTACTCCCCTTCTGGTGAACTGATAATATCAAGAGTAAATTTCCTAGGTCCTACAACTAATAACGTCGGTGAATATCGCACGGTGATTGGATTATTGACCGATGCTTTTTTCCCTTGGTGTGGACCACGTTGTCATCTACCTTAATTCTCAATTAGTGGTCTCTCATTTTAACCGATTCTACGCTTTCCACGAACCTATATTACTCCTCTTTTTTCAGCGAGTACGTCTGATGGAAAGGTCTTTTGAGTCCATTCAATACCTACACATTCCGAGATGTATGATTACGGTTGTCGATTCATTGGCCAATTTTGTATTAGATTGGAAAATTGCTCATTCATAAGCATTTTTATTAAAGAAGCATAATCAACATGACATGTAAATTATTCATAATGTATAGGAAAGCATGCATAAGATCCAAATCCATCATAAAAACACAACGTATAAACCGCTAGATAGAGTTTTATATATCATGTCTGGAAAAATGTTGTACAAAAAAGGTATTGATACAAAAACTGAAGCTCAAGGCTTTCGGTATGTCACATATACAAAATATGAAGGCTATGGATTTCATACATCATCGCATATACGTCCTATCCCTAAGGATTCTCATGGTAGCATTAAATGGCCCTAGCCACCAAGCAGAGTAACCGACCAAAATGTCCCGAAACTCCAGTTGTCCTACGTTGATAGTGTCAAGGAAGATCATCTATGGAAATGTTTGGGATGTCAGTGGTCAACCGCTAGAGGTTCTCCTCCAGCTCATCAAGATCCTACACCGCCTCCTTATGGACCTCTCCCATCTCCCGAACTACTCCTCACCTATCGATGGGTGATGAACCCGTCGGTCTAGATGGGCCAATATCTGTATAATCAAGATATGACATATCAGTACTACAAAAAAAAATCATAAAATACATAAAACCAAAAGAGTCTTTTTCTTACCAATCTCCCCCCACTGCTCTCCATCTGGAAAAGTTAAATCGGGATCTCCTTGTTAGGAACCCGTGTCAACCCTTCTCTTTACTTGGTTAGTATATTTTTGTTGGACACATATGCTTTGTAAGTCGTCCCGTAGTATTATATGTTCCATGGTATTGATCCATAGTTTGTATTATCCCATAGTATGATATGTTCCATGGTATTAATCCATAGTATTGGATGCATACGCTTTGTAATTAGTCATGTAGTATTATATGTTCCATGGTATTGATCCATAGTATTGGCGCATAGAATTAGTATATAAGTACTTGTTGAGGCCAATGAAGGCATCCACGAGTTATTTATATTGAGCTTGCTCAAAGGAGGTTTCCCCCTTGAAGTGGCCTGCGATCAATAAAAATATTTTTTGTTCTGATATATTGTGCATTTTCATTAATTAATTGTTGCAGGTTCCTCACATCTGGTATTAGAGCACTTTCTTGGGCTTGTTGGGTGGAATTTCTGCCAAAAAAAAAATGCATCTGTATTGTTCCTTTCAATTGCAAGTTCGGATCTGGGAATAATTCCTATCCGCTTAACTGTGGGAAGTACTTCGGCATAGCCCTAAACCTAATTGTGAGGAGTACCACAGGAACCCCGAAGTAGATGGCACATTGAGAGGACCTGCCAACGAAAAGAGAAACGACCCCTACCTGATTGACCATTTCTCACCCGTGAGGTAAACCAAGAGTTGTTGTTTGTGTCAAAGCAGTTATCAGATTTATCTGAGCCGTGGAGTGAGGGGTACTACCCCAATACGCAAGTTGTCAGACAACATTGGTGGCCGAGTGAATCCCCTGAACCATTACGAATCCGAGCATACAAGGGGTCCCTATCTATTGCCAGCTAATAAATCGTAGATTACATATGTCCAAAACTGTTGCAACTCAATTCCGAGCTGTTGCAGATCCATTCCATTTTTTCACCATATCTTCTTGGTTTTAACTCCATTTCCTTTGAAAATTCACTAACACCCCTGCAATCCCGTTCTGTATATTTCATTCCTAAGGACCCTATCCCAAATTCCACTTCCTGAAACCAGAAATCTCGCATTTGTCTATTTTTAAGGTTTTCCTTAACTTCTTTGATTTTCACCCAATTTCCCTCAAATTTTGCCACAGTGTTCATTTCCTATTTCTGCTTCTTTGTCCTTCTTTGACAAATTTTCCCCATTCTTTCACCCCGCTTTTGAAATCCCCATTTTCTACTTCCATGTCCATTCGAAAGTGTCCAAAACCTAGTCAAACACCAATTACCCATCAGAGTTTTTCCCAAATCCAAATTTTCCTTTACTAAAGAAGTTTTTGTTTTTGTTTTGCTACCCATTCAAAAAAAAAAACTCATGGTTATAGTTATCATCCACGCAGGAGAAAAAATCATGGAGGAAGAACTTGCAGCCCTCAAAACCAAACTCCAAGTTCTGGATGAAAAATTTCTCAGCCTCCATCTTCAGCATTTAGCCATGAACAATAAACGACAGCCAGAATCTTCTGCAGGCACTGGGTTCTCTTCTTCCAGCAATTTTCGTGGGTCGAAGTTTGATTTTCCTCGCTTCAATGGTAATGATCCGACTGGATGGATATACCGGGAAAAACAATATTTCAGTCTGCATAATACTTTTGATGTCAACAAAGTTCCACTTGCATCATTTCATTTGGAACATGAAGCCCTTCAATGGTACCGTTGGTACATCAAGGCTCATGAAGAGCCAAAATGGACATATTTTTTCCAACTACTTTTGAAATGATTTGGTCCTAGTGCTTTTGATGACTTCACAGGAGCACTCACTAAACTTCGCCAAATTGGCACTGTGAGAGAGTATCACACATAATTTTTGAAGCTGGCCAATCACACAGAAGGATTTTCTGATTAATTCTACAAGAGTTGTTTTATTAGTGGTCTAAAGGATGCAATCCGATCTGAGGTTAAAATGTTCTTTCCCAACACAATGATGGAATTCCTAGGGTTGGATAAGTTGGCAAAGGACAAGATCACAGCCCAACAGCACTCCAAATCCACTTTTGTTTCATTCATAAATATGGTTTCCCAACGACCTCCCATCACACCATCTCCTCAACCAACTCCTATCAAGCATTTGTCTGAAGCAGAGATGCGGGCACGTAGATAAAAAGGGATTTGTTATAATTGTGATGAGAAATTCACTCGGGGACATAAATGTGTTGAGAAAAATATCTATCTCTTGGATGTGGATTCTTTGCCTACCTCTGAACTTGGTGTAGAAGCTCCAGATACAATAGATGATCAGGTCAACCGTCAGCAGCTGCTTGTTGACTCTCCGTCTCAGGACGACCACCCAGATATATCTCTCCATGCTTTAGCCGGAGTCACCACCCCACAAACAATGCGGGTCAGAGGTTACTTCAAGAAGCTCCCTCTTACAATACTCATTGATTCTGGTAGCACTCATAACTTCATTGACCCTCGGATCGCCAAATAGGGTGATTGTTTTGTCCATCCTTGCTCCAACTTTGAATTCATGATTGCCAATGGGGACACCTTACCTTGCAAGGGGAAGTGTCGCAATGTGCGTATCTCTATGGGATATTATAACCTGCGCTCTGACATGTTTTCCTTGGCCTTAGGCGGATGTGATGTGGTTTTGGGTGCTCAATAGTTACGCACACTTGGCCCCATCTTATGGGATTTTGCTGAACTTTGGATGCAGTTTTCAGTCAATGGGAAAAACACACATTGACAGGCTTACAACCAGGGTCTCTCCGCATCATCAGTTCACATTGCATGGAAAATATCCTTAAGAAGAATTCACATGGTGTCATCGCTCAACTCTATTCCATTCAGATTCACCCATCAGTGGTATCCACTACTCCTTTGGGTCTACAAAAAAATTTGGATAGAAATGCAGGTGTCTTTGTTGAACCAGTTGGATTGCCACCTTCAAGAGCCCTTTCCGGTAAGAATTTAGCCGCCTATACATATGAGAAGGAAATGATGGCTATTTTACATGTAGTACAGAAGTGGCGGCCATACCTTTTAGGGAACTATTTTTGCATCAAGACTGATCACCAGAGTCTGAAATATTTCCTAGAACAACGGGTCTCCTCCCCAGCACAACAGAAATGGGTTAGAAAACTCATGGGTTATGAGTATGAGATCACTTACAAGACGGGCAAGGACAATCTAGTGGGGGACACTCTTTCTCGCACATTTGATGATCAAGTTTCTATTTCAACTATTAATATGCATGTTCCAAATTGGTTGCATTATGTTCAATAGGGCTGTGTCAATGACTCCTCATTATCCCAAATCATCCAATGATTGGCCAACAACCCTTCTATTGTACCGCATTACTCTTGGGATGGTGCTTCCCTGAGATACAAGGGTCATCTGGTGCTTCCCCAGAGCACATACCTTCAACAAGTTGTCTTCTATGAACTCCATGCTTCTCCATCAGCAGAGCACTCTAGGTTCCTCCAAACGTATGAGTGGGCACGACGTAACTTCTTTTGGAATGGAATGAAAAGGACAATTCAACAGATGGTGGTTGAATGTGATACTTTCCAGCGCAACAAGGGTGAAACGACACTCCTTCCGAGATTTTTCAAACCCTTTCCCATCCCTACACGGATTTGGACAGATATTTCTATGGATTTCATTGAAGGTCTCCCTAAATCTGGAGGGAATACAGTGATTTTGGTTGTGGTTGATCGCCTCTCCAAATATACTCATTTTTGTTCCCTTATCCATCCCTATGTCGCCTTCTCAGTCGCACAAATTTTCCTGGACCATATCTTTCGTCTTCATGGAATCCTTTCTTCCATTATCTTGGATCGCGATGCAACTTTCACCAGTCATTTTTGGACAGCACTATTTCACCACACTGACACCAAATTGAATATGAGTTCAGGGTATCACCCACAAACAAATGGTCAAACTGAAATTATCAATAAATGTTTGGAAACTTATCTTCGTTGCTTCAACTCTGAACAACAACATCAGTGGGAAAAGTGGCTCCCTCTCACTTAATGGTGGTACAATAGCTCCTACCACACTGCAACTACACTGACTCCATATGAATAATTTTATGGTCAGGCGCCGCTAGTTCTTCTTCCATACACCCCCAGTAGTTCACTAGTTCAGGAAGTTGGCACAGTACTTCAAAACCGCGATCAAATTCTCCGCATTTTGCAGGACAATCTTCGCATGGCAAGAAATAGAATGAAATAACAAGTCGATCAGCACCGTTCTGAGCGCACTTTTCAAGCAGGTGATATGGTTTTTCTTTGTCTACGGCCTTACAAGAAATCCTACCTGAAACTCAAATGGAATCATAATCTTGCTCCAAAGTTCTATGGGCCATATATGGTTCTTTAGAAGATTGGGTCTATTGCTTATAAATTGGAACTTCCTCCTTCTTCCTACATTCATCCAGTATTTCATGTCTCTTGTCTGGAGAAATTTCTTGGCACCAACATCAAAGGACAAACTATTTTACCAGAAATGGATAATGAAGGATCCATCCTTTTGGATCCGTAGGGAATCCTCAATAGGCGCACTCGTCGGCTTTGCTCTCAATTTATCACAGAGGTATTAATTCAGTGGCACGGAATGCAACCAGAGGATGCTACATGGGAACCACTACTTTAGATTCAGCATCAATTTCCACATCTAAAGCTTTGAGGAAAAAGCTTTTTCTAAGGGGGAGGGGATGTTAGGAACCCATGTCAACCCTTCTCTTTACTTTGTTAGTATATTGTTGTTGGACACATATACTTTGTAATTCGTCCCATAGTATTATATGTTCCATGGTATTGATCCATAGTTTGTATTATCCCATATTATTATATGTTCCATGGTATTGATCCATAGTATTGGATGCATATGCTTTGTAAGTCGTCTTGTAGTATTATATGTTCCATGCTATTGATCCATAGTATTGGCACATAGATTGTGTATATAAGTACGTTTTGAGGCCAATGAAGGCATCCACGAGTTATTTGTATTGAGCTTTCTCAAAGGAGGTTTCCCCCTCGAAGTGGCCTACAATCAATAAAAATCTTATGTGTTCTGATATATTGTGCATTTTCATTAATTAATTGTTGCAGGTTCCTCACACTCCTCTGAATTCTACCCCTGCATAAGAATAATCCTCAACCATTAGGAGCTGGCTATGCAACCACCTAAAGAAAGTTGGTATGTATGTGATATTTATCCCATCGCCACCATGGCAGGCCATCACCTCGACCCACCTATGCATATGCAAATATCGTGGATCAAGATCACTAATCTCGACTTGAGGACGGAGAAGTGGAACCCTCTCTAGGAGGAAAGAGACCACGATGGATCCATAACTGAACTATTTAAACTCCCCTTTGTGGCACTTGGTTAGTTGATCCTTTAAGTTTGCAAGGAGCCCCTCGCACCAGTTGAACACTATAGGATCCATGCACTCGATGGCATACACCATATGGGCCTTGGTGGCATGATGTGGGTCCCTATATCTCGCCACCCGCTCCATGGTAAACAATACATTCCTCAAGGGACGGTCCCGCACATTGTTTGGGGGATTTTCCCATCGAAAATCTATGCTCCTTGAGTGCAGAACTGTGCTATGAGGTTCTCAGTGGACTGATCACTACCCCTAGGTCCAAATAGTGACACTGGGGCCCCACGCGTGGAAAATACTATAAAGAAGTACATATCATCAACGTCTAAAGTGAGGATATGTGTTCCAACTCTGAAATATTGTTGATCTGGATCCCATAACCGAATCAAATATTCCAACAACTGTATTTGAGCTCTCATTCCCTGTACGTGAAAGAATTTGAGTAACCCACACTCCCTCAAAGCATTAACAGAGTGAGGACCATTTGCATTTTTCACATCCTCCAATTTGTGCTCACGCTCTTTCCACTGCACCATTTTGATGGCTAAACCCTGCATAAACACCAAAATAGTAAGCATTAGATCATTTTCATTGCCTTACAAAGTGTTTTTTGGGCGCCATTCCAGACTTTATGGTTCAAACTGCGCCGATGCAACCTGTCTTTTCAAATAGGGCATCATCAACGCACTTTTCCCGTAGGGAAAGCGCGCCACTCCTGAGTGACGCACTTCCCGAAATGCAAAAGCGCGTCACCCAGGGCGTGCAATTCCCCCTTTAGAATGAGTCCCAAAACCCCTAAAAACTTGCATCAAAAACAAAATTTTAACCATCAAATTAATGAGAATGAAGTTTACGGTTACCTGGAACTGACAGGAGGTTGAATGACTGGCCGAAGCTCCCACGATCGTCACCACAAGATCGAGCTTCAAAGAGGTTTGTTCTCACTATTAAACTTGGTAAAAATGAAATGGTAAATAATTTTTACTATTCACCCTTTTTATATCAAAATGGAATATTCATTTTTTTATTTTTGTTATTTCATGGGTTTTAACTATAGTTGATCCCATTTTTGTGTTTTAAAACCTTGTGATGGCTCTTAACTTCATTTTAAAAGCTGGCAAGTGGAGGAGAGTGGTGTTTTGGATATGACGGCAACCATCGTTGACTTTTCATACACCTTATCAAGTGTGAAAAGGCCTTAGAGCATTTTTTATATCGTTATCACTCTCGTTAAAACTAAGTATAAAAGATATCGATCTGATTCTTTGTTCCCTCTCATGCCCGTAAATACATGAGAATAAGTCACCGAGCTATCTTTTATCTCTTTTTCGAGATTGTAAAACTCCTACAAAAAAGGAACCCCTGGAGTTCTCCTTTAAGCTCTTTTTAGAATCCCTAAAGAGGAAAAGATCGCCAAGCAAACTTGATTCTTTCACACTTGTAAAAGTATTAGAAAGGTCGTCTTTCTAGTGATAGTTTACCCCTTTTTCGGACCAGCAAGACTATTTACGAAAAAGGAGCACTCTAGTTAATCATGATTAGAAGAGTTCTCTCTCACGTTTTTTTATCCTTTTTTGAGTGAGGAGACTAAAATTTACGAAATATTACTCATTGGAGTCTTATCTAGTCCTTTCAGACTCTCTAAATGTGAAATGATGTCGAGTTTAACTTCTTTGGACTCATTAAAATCTGACATTGAGGGGCCCTTTTTGGGGCGAACCCCTCTTATCTCAGGTTAGTAAAACATGTGAGATTGGGCTTGTCATAAGGATGAGCTATATTGAGCATCTATTATCCTCCTCAAGCTCGTTAATAAACAAAGAGGTACTCATCAATCATGATGGGGAATAAGGAAATATTTTGTATTTACTTGTATTAATGGTCGTACATAGTCGCTCTTGAACATGGCACTCGTTTTCATTTCATTCAAGCCGCATGGATAATCTGCTTGTCCTCGAGTATCTCCAATTCCATGATTCATCTTACTCCTTTGGGTCATCCATAGAATGCATCGATCATTAGTTGCATTAGGTCTTGGTATCAATCTCGTTGTGCCAATGGTGACAAGTCATGCCATTCCATGTTCAAGAGAAGTATGTTGATCGATTCAATCTCTGCAGTCATTATACCATCATTTGTGTTGGTCACCCATGAGTTAGTCTCAAACATTACTCTACAGTCTGATTTAATCCAAAGTATATTTGATATTGTTTCATGTCGATGATGGGGGAAACATCATGGCCCTCCTTCGACGGGTTTATCCTTGTCAACTTCAACACATCATCCAAGGATTGAACCTTCAACACTATTTCGACGGGTTTATCCTTGTCATGATGAATTGATCCTTAGTTCATATGGAGTAGTGTTGGAAGTTAATGAAAGGGGGGAAACTTTTATAAAAATATGAGGGATATAGTGGAAACAATGTATAGATGTAGTTTCCACTTATAGTACAAAAATAAACCAGTGACTCCAAGAATAAGGCTATATATAGACTACAATAAGAATTTATAGAGAAATGGTTAATGAGACCTATTAGACCTGCAAAAGAAAAAAATACAATAACAAAAAATAATTATATAAAAAGTATTGTTCCTAAGCATGTTTATCTATAATATGTATATACTACTACAAAAAATTACGCAATTAATGTTTCAACTATATTTAATTTGATATCAATATGGAAAAAAATGTGATTTTCATTTTTAGGAAGATAGTGAAAATTCTAGAGGATAAATGAGGTGACATCTGAAACATGTGGGTAGGTATGTCCAAAAATGTGTACAATGAGATGGTCAAGAAATGAACATGATTGCATCGTAGGGGGAGCAATCTCCACAACATCGTGCATCAAACGTATGTAATCATTGATTTTTTTTTTCTTTTATGTAAATTTAATTTAATTATTGCATGAAATACGAATTTTCATTTGTTTTGTTGCATAAAAGAAAGGAAAATGGAACCCATTCAACACATAATACAGGACAACGAGGAAGAAAAAGGTTGACTGCAAATTTTGTGAGTATAAATTGTGTTTCACTTACTAAAGATTTCATATTTGTTGTGACCTTTGTATCTTAATTTACACTCATCCTTGGATGTCTTTTAACAGGTGCTAACATACAAAGAGAATACATATAAAGAATTGATTAAAATTGGGTTAGGTGGGGGTTTGTGAGTATATGTTGCAGTATAAAAAGTTAATTGTGCAATTTTTAAGTTAATATATTGTTTTACTTCCATCATTTTATAATTAATTGAACACCAAGAAACCTTTATATTAATATATCAATATATTTTCATCGAAAACATATTATACAACTTGACGAGAACCCGACATTGTTCTCATTTTTTGTGGGGTCAATTTTAATAGTTGTTTTTACCTTTGTTTCATAAAGTGTGTATACTAGTAGCACCATTTTTCATTTTGAGCACTTTTTTGTGATTTTGAAACTTCTTGGTCATAGAAAAACTGTAATTTTTATTTACAAATTCATTTTTTCAAATTTAACAAAAAATATATATATATAGTAGCTAGTTATGATGAAGAAATATATACATTTTTAATTTTTTTTAACTTTTAGAAGATAGTTAGATTGAAAATATATATATATATATATATATATATATATATGAAATTTTTTCCTTAAACGTGTCTCTTAAATAAATCATTTTTATGGGAAAATTTGAAAATAAAATAAAAGCACTTCAAAATTTTGTTAAATATTTTTTCAATGATATTATGTGTAGAATTAAAAAAAAATTAAATTAAAAATAAAATTGAAAAAAAGAACAAACAAAAAAGACCGAATTTATTAATTAAAAAAAAAACTTAGTAACAAAAAACAATACAAAATTTAAAAAAAAAGTTAAATAAAATTTATAAAAAAAAAACATCAAAATCAAAATTTAAAATTTAAAAAAAAAATCAAAAATAAAAAACAAAAAACAAGCCCACCCACCCACCACCCGCCCCCACCGCTCCCCCTTCCCCCTCCCCCATCTCCCCCCTGTCCCCCTCCTTTCCTTCGTCCCCTCCCCCTCCCCGTACCGTGAGCCACGCCCTCTCGGCCCCCCCTGCGGCCTAGCATGATTCCGAGAATCGCGTTGCCGCAAAGGGGCGACGCTGCTCCTTCTTCCACCCAAGTGTCACCCCTTTACAGCAGCGCGATTCTCAGAATCATGTCAGGCCGCAGGGGGGCAAGAGGGCATGGCTCATGGTGCTGGGAGGGGAGGGGAGGGGAAGGGTGAGAGGGGAGGGGAGGTGGAAAGAGAGGGGGGAGAGGAGGGAGGTGGAAGGGGGAAGGGGGAGCGGTGGGTGGATGGGTGGATGGGTGTGTTGGTTGGTTTTTTTTTAATTTTATTAAAAATTTTAATTTTTAATTTAAAATTAAATTTTTATTTATTTTTTAAATTTTGGTTTAAATTTTGTCTTCTCCTTCTTCCACCCAAGCGTTTCCCCTTTGCGACAATGCGATTCTCAGAATCATGCCAGGCCGCAAAAGGGCCTAGAGGGCGTGGCTCAAAGTACGGGGAGAGGAGAGGCAGAGGGGAGGGGGGAGAGGGGAGGAGAGGCGGGAGCGGTGGGTGGATGGGTGGGTGGGTGGGTTGGTTGGTTTTTTTAAATTTTATTAAATTTTAAAATTGAATTTTTATTTATTTTTTAAATTTTGTTTTTACTTTGCAATTTTGTTTTTTGGGTTTTTTTTTTAATAAATTTCTATTTAAATTTTTAAAACAATTAAGTTTCTTTTAAATGATTTTTAAAAAAATTCATATTTTTTTAAATGAAATTTTTAAATTGAAATTTCTTAAAATTTGGTTTTTTAAAATATGTTTAAACTTGTTTTTTAATTTCTTAAAAAAATAATTAATTTGTAATTTTTTAAACATTTAAATCTATGTTTCATTTTTTATTTTTTGGGGATTTATTTTTTAATGTTTTTAATTATAAATTTTCTTTCAAGTTTGAAATTTTTTTTTTAATTTGGTTTTTGAATTTTTTTAACAAATTTTGTGTTTTTGAACATTTACCTTTTTTAATTTTTCTTTTTAATTATGTTTTTTTAAGTTATTGTTTTTTTTTTTAATTTTAACCTCGAATAAAAATGACAATGATTCTAGGAGATCCGTTTTTCAATATGGGGATCGATTTTAGATTTTGATTGCAACGATACCACCCCTGCTTTCTAGAATATTGTAAATGTAGCCCCCCCAAAAAAGAGGGTAATATTGGTATCACCACTTTTCGTTTTGGGGTTGATTTTTGGTGTTTTGGTGCAAAAATATGAAAGAGATTTAATAAATACAATTTTAAATTATGACACAATGATATAATAATGCCATTGTTTGAAAAAATGTGCTACCGTTAGCATTAGTTTTCAATTCGGGGCATGATTTTAAGGTTTTTGTTAACAACAATAAGGATTGTTTTGGTCCATGTCTATATTTTTAACAAAAAAAAGAGTGGTGCTACTAGTAGAACCACTTTTTTTTTAACAAGAATGGATAGTTTTTATTGAAGAGGTTACGGTTGGGATTACGCCTAATCAACCCATCTTACAATGCCAAAGTACTCAAAATAAAAAGATACCATAAACCCTACATTACAAAATACAAGGAACTGCCATCTTACAGGATGGGAGACCACATAGGAGTAGCATCATTCTGAATCAGATCAGCTGGTGCTAAAAGACAGCCTACATTGGCTCTAAAATCAACTTCCCGATTTAGGCTCCGGAGGATGTGGAAATAAGAGACAAAATTGAATTTTTGCAACCAATTCCGGGCACGTTGCAAGGTTTTATCTAGCACCGCATTATTGAACTGATATTCAGAGTTTAAGAGTTTAATAAGGATTTATGAGTCCCCAAAAATATGAATTTCATGATCTTCGCTTTCATGAGCTATTTGACAAGCTTTGAGCAGACCTAATAATTCAGCCTGATTATTTGTGCACTTCCCTAGCTCCCAGCTGAAGCTGCCCTTCATATGACCCTCAGAGGCATAGAACACCCCTCCAGCTCCAACTCTCCCTGGATTTCCTTTAGCTGCCCCATCGAAAAAAATGGTGACTTTACCTTGGCTCTTCCACCACTGCTGAAAATCGGTTTCATTGTGCCGAATTCTCCACTTTGGGTTACTGACAGGGCGAACAACAATCTTCTTCCTTATCTGAAGCGAAGGGTCACCAATCCAGTTGTTCTTTGCAGGAAGAAGCAAGTTATTTTGATTTGAGGGATGGTTCTCCACCGTTTCCAAAAGCAATGCCTTGGCTTTAGCAACCAAAATAGCAGGGGTACACGATCTGTCCTGGAAAATGCACTCATTCCTGGCTAACCAAACTTCCCAGCAAAAGTATTTGGGGACTGCATGCCAAATCTTGGCCCACAAATATTTGTTCTTTATCTCCTGAGAATATCGGTCACTCCAAGTGGAAAATAAGGAAACTATATTGCACTGAAAGGGCGGTTGAACATTGAGGCCTTGCAACCCCAGCTGCCACACCTCCTGCATAAAAGGGCATTCAATGAACAAGTGATCGATAGTTTCCTGTGCTGAAAGACACAGTGGACATCTGTGCGGCCTAATTATTCCACGTTTAGCGAGATTCTCACCAGTCAGTAATCTTTTGTGCAAGAGGATCCAGCTAAAAAAATTAATTTTTGGAATGGCAAATGAATCCCAGACCTGTTTCCACATGGCATTAAACTGAGTCTGGGGATGCTGTGATTGAATGGCAGCAAAACCTGTAGCTGTTGTGTATTCACCCATCTCACCCCAGCCCCATTTATCTCTTAGTCTAATATGAACCGGTGCTAAGCCATATAGAGCTGAGAGTAGCGAATTCAATTGGTCGAGCATCCTGTCTGGTGGCCTGGGCAGATTCCATTCGATCCAGTTGCCATCGAGATCCCATTTTGAGATGTCTACAAGTTTTGAGATGCCACGCTGGGTGAGCCAACTACTTAGTTCTTGAAATTCAACGTTCTGCCTGAGAGGAGGCTGTCCCATAATTTTATCCTCCCACAAGAGAATTCGATGCCCATTTCCAAGAATGTTGTACAGGTGTTTTTTGAAAGACTCCCATCCTCGAATGCATAACTTCCACTGCGTGGTGCATTTTTTGGCGATTGCTTCATTCATACTGGCCTCTGAAACTCCATTCATATATATTTTAATTAGAACATGAGTGACAGGGTGGCTGGGATTTGAGAAAATATTCCATAGCATCTTGCCCCCAAGTTCGAAATTCGCAAGCCTTGGGTCTCTGACCTGCAATCCTCCTTCAGAATACAGTTTTTTTACAACGTCCCAGCTCACCAAATGGTATTTATGCTGGTTCCCCTTACCTCCGTGCCACAAGAAGGATCGAATAAGCTTTGATACCTGCTCTATAATCAGCTTTGGAGCCAATAAAAACGACGCCTGATAGAGAGGCAATGAGGATATAACAGCTTTGATAAGAATCAATTTCCCAGCTCTGGTTAACCACTGTCCTCCTCAAGTTGTCATTTTTTATTTTATTTTGCTTATAACCTCAATCCAATGCTCTGCCTTAGTGATTCCCAGGGTTAAAGGCAGACCAAGGTACTTAAAGGTTTCCCAAGCTGCGTAGCCTGTATACCCTAAGTAATGAGCAATTCTCTGTATGGTAGCATGGCTCACGTTCCAGCCATAGACAGCGCATTTTCTCTTGTTGACCAAAGCACCAAAGAGTTTGCAAAAACTTTGTATTACATCATTAAAACCCCTTGCAATTTTTACTCAGGCTCCTCCCAGAAGGAGAGAATCGTCTGCAAATAATGCATGATTAATGGGGACAAGGTCTTTCATAATTCGAATGCCTGGGAGAGTTCCTGCTACCTTCTCAGCGTTCAACTTTCTGCTTAGTGAGTCGACCATCAAAATATGTAAGAAAGGGGACAGAGGGCATCCCTGCCTTATGCCCCGAGTGCTTTGGAAGTAATTGGCAGCCCTACCATTCACTAAAGGGGCGATCCAAGGCCTACCTATACATGCTTTGATCAACCTTACAAAATCAATGCTAAAACCAAAAGAAAGAAGAACCTGAAACAAGAAGGAGTGCCTTACCCGGTCAAAGGCATTAGCCATATCAAGTTTGATAATCATCCCTTGTTCATTGCATTGGTGGCTGGAGTGAATGGTTTCCTGGACGATGGTCACATTGTCCAAGATGTTCCTACCTTTCACAAAACCACCCTGGTTGGAGGAGATGAGATTACCCAGCAGTGGCTTAATTCTATTGGCCAAGAGTTTAGATAGGATTTTATAAGATGCATTGCACAATGAGATAGGCCTAAACCTGTCGAATGTCCCTAGGTTTGATTCCTTGGGGATTAATGCCAAAAAAGTAGAATTAACGCTACCTCCAACCTTGGCTTTTTTATGGAAACCCCTGATCATATGGCATAAATCTACCTTGATAATTTCCCAACAAATTCTATAAAAGTGTATGGAAAATCCATCAGGCCCCGGGGCTTTATCTGGCTCCATTTCCCAAATAACATTACTAATCTCAGTTCAGTAAAGGGATGCATTAGACTTGTATTATCTTGCTCTCGAATCAGACTCAGAATATTAGTGAGAAATTCAGAAAATTCCTCTTTCGTTTCAGCTCCTTTTTCAGTAAAAATCTCCTGAAAATTATTAGTTGCTGCTTCTTTTAATTGTTCAATATCTGTATGGACAGTCCCATCAGCAGCAGTAATTTCATCCATATGATTCCGGGAGAGGCGTGCTTTGAATTGTTTGTGAAAGAAAGGAGTGTTACTGTCTCCCGATCTCAGCCAGAGACTTCTAGATTTGAACCTCCATCGTTCTTCCTCATGCCTGTAAGCTCAGAGAGTGTTGAGTTGGGCAGCATGTTCCATTTGAATAGCAGAATAAGTAATGTCTTGGGATTCCATTTCAAATTGCAAGTCCATCAGTTGATTTGTTGACTGCTTTCTACAGCTCGTGGGAGATCTAGAGGCCTGCTTTATCCAAGTTTTCAGGGCCATCTTTGTTGCCTTAATTTTCTGCTCCCATACAAAACTGGGCGATCCATTTACTGGAACTCTCCAGGCATTGTTTACAGTTTCCACAAAACCCTCTCTTTCATCCCAAAGAGGATTAAACCGGAATGAGATAGGTCCCAACCTTTTTCCTTCCTCAAACTTCAGAACAATAGGCTTATGGTCCGAGGACAATTTTGGCAGAATGTTGGAGGAGATGATTTTATTTTCAAATAAGAAGGAGCTCTAAAGTAGAAATATGTCTAAGCGGGAAAAAATATGATGGTTCCCAACTCTATTGTTCGTCCGAGTATATAACCCTTTTTTTGGCTTAATATCAATTAAGTCCCAATTCTTAAGGATATCTTCAACCATGGGGAGGAACTAATCTCAGTTATTGTTTCCACCCCGCTTCTCCTTTGGTTCAAAAACAAGATTGAAGTCGCCAACCAGAATTATATTCTTGGGGGATCTTGACTCAAGGAAGGCTGACAAAGTTTGCCAACACTCTCTCTTTTCAGCATATTGGACTGGAACATATAGATTAACAAGAGCGAGGGCCATCATGTTCCCAATGTGCCTGAGGTTGGTATAAATCCAATGCTGAGTCTCATAGGAACTTTCGAGATGGAATTTATCCTCATCCCACAGAGTAACCAGCCCTCCGGAGGAGCCCCTGGCACTGACTGCTCTCCCAACATTCTTTTTCCAATTCATTTTACTGAGATGAAGAAGGGATTCCCCTTGAATTTTAGTCTCTTGGAGCATGAGGATCTCAGGAAACTCAGATTTCACTAGATTTTTAACTGCTTCTACTTTTAAGGGATTCCCCAATCCTCGGCAATTCCAAGAGACTAGGCGCATTACTTGTTTCCTGAAGGGGGGGAAGCTCCTCCCTTAGGAGGTCTGTTTCTAGTATTTCTGCTGATGGACATCTCTATCATTGGTTGGCTACCTATCATTTTGTGCCTCTCCGCTTCTTCTTCCCTTGTCTCCTTGTGAGATTTTCTGCCAAATCTTTTCAATGGCCTCTCGAAGGTCTCATCTTCCGAAGAGCCTGAAATCTCCGGGGACTTCTTTCTTATCATTTCAGCGTACGAGGGAGGGCTCGAGACTTCAATTACGGTTCCATCCTAACTAGATACTGTTTCTTCGTGGGATTTATCTTCAGCCATTGATTTGGGCTGCTGTTCAACCTCTTCTGCCGCTGATGCTAAAGGTTCCTCTGGAATCCTGAGTGTTTCAAACGGATTAGTAGAAGTTTCAATCCTTGGTGATCCTAAGCTCCCAACGTGGCCGAAGGATGGGCCTTCATTCCCCATGGCCTTTCCTTTTCCCTTTGATTTGTTGGCTTGTTTTGCTGTGTTTTGCTTCTGGGCTGGTATCCATTGGTTTTCATTAGCATTCTCGGTCTCCTCCTCTCCCTTCTTTTTGCAATGCCTGGCAAAATGTCCATACCCATGACAAAATCAACATTTAAATGGAAGTTGCTCATAATCTAGGTCTTGTACATACGACCAGTCAGCCACTTTGAGTTTTATTGCTTCGGGCAGCCCCACTTCCAAATCCACCTCCACACAAATTCTTGCGCAGGTATACTAATCCTTCCTCTCTGCCCGGTCAATATATTTCCCCAATTTATTTCCTATGGCTTCCAAGGATTTGGGATTCCAACAGTGCAAGGGCAGATGAGGCAAGAGGACCCAGACTGGGACAACCGAGGGCACATCTTGCGTCGGATCAAAATCCGGTGTCTATTTGTTCAGGTAAAGGCCCTGAGGGCCCATGAAGTAAGGTCCATTCCTAAAAATCAAATTTATGTCTTCTACATTGGCAAAAACAAATACGAAGAAACCCTTACCCACTAGGTGGTTGTTGATGCCATCATGGGTCAATGATCGCCAGTTTCTTTGCACCCAATTGTCCACTGCTTTCGGCGAAGGCCCGAGACCGGTGAACTGCCCTATGAGCCCTCTTTCTGATAGATTCAACGTTGATCTGCACGGGTCTTCCGCCGGTAAATCAACACTGGGGATGCTAGCCATTCGTTTTACAAATTTCTACTGCTACTCAGTTGGAGGTCACTTCCCACGGGCTTCAACCAGCTTCTTGAAATCAACCAGTTCAGGCAGGGGAGGGAAGGCCTCGGGGCCCCCTCCATCCACCATTTCTAATCGGATCAGCACAACGTTAAGCAGCCCAGCTAAATTGAACCTGAGAAACGTCCCTGCGTGGAAAGCTAGAGGTGTCTTGGAATTTAAATTTTCAATCCCGCGTTTCTTGGAGCAATCTCAACCTTTGTTTCTTGGAGCTCGTTCGCCTTTCTCATACTTAGTGTAGGGTTTTTTTGGTGTTTATGCAAAAATATGATTTTTTAGTTTTATGGCTAGAGTTCTCATATTGAGTATAAATTTATCATCAAGTTGTATAACTTGTTGGCATATAAACTTTACAGGAAACAAAGTATGGAGTCGAGACAAATAAGAGTTGTTGATAGACGACACGATGAATGATTTTGAAAGAATTTGTATTTCTTGTGAATCAATTCTTTCTATGGTACACTTTTAATTTATTTACACAATCATGTATATTATGTTATAAATGTAGATATACTCATTACACTTTATTTCTATGTTTCTAGATGGAAAATGAAGTTGAGGAACAAAATCAATCAAATTATAAAAACATTCAATCAAATAACTCAAGTACAATATCACCAACAAGTGACGAATAAATGAAGCATGCAAGTAGCTCAAGTAATTATTACAGTTTGAGTGAAGAATGAAAAACAATATAATTGCATATTCTTGTAATTTGTATGTTTTGAGACGTTTGTCTATGAAAACCAAGTATTTTGTTTAATGTATTGGACATATTGCCCCAATTTAATGACCATATGTGTTATAGCACTAATTGTCATCTCAGTGACCTTAATGGAAGCCTAATGACCCTAACAACATCTAGGTGACCCTAATGGCATCATAGCCTCCAAAACAACATTCATTTGTCCCTATTTTGGCTCCAAGTATCCCTAATCACTGGATAAGCCCATAATAGATGCTAATGACCTTGAATTTCATAGTCAAGGTCAACACACTTAATGGTCATCACCTCAAAAGAAGGGTTTAAGCTCATTCCAACCCATTTTCTCTTAAAAAACACTTAGTTTGGAGCCCCACACACATTTTCCATGAGTAAGTAAAGTGGCCACATGTTTTTCCCTACTACAAGGCGTGTGGGCCTTGCAAATTGTTGGTGGCCATTTTGACACCACTTTTGATCATCAAACATACTCTAATTGGCGTCGTTTTCACTATTTTTGATATAATAAGTTATTATTTCCACCATTTAGACTGTCAAACAGATTAGGTATGCATATATTCACACATCACATGAATTTTGGGTAAAAATTGTCATATTATAATTTATTGATGTTTATTTGATATTTCTTGTCTTGGTTGGAAAATATATTTCATTCCACAGGTTATGGCTCTCAAACGAACCTCCATTCATACATGTATTCATGTTGCAAATGATCAGCCACATTCAGCCCGTTGTTCAGACCCGCATTCAACCCGCGAGATCGTCAGTTGAGATATTCTCGGGCCGTTAGAAAGAAAACCGTTACATGGGTTCTGTTTAGAACGTGGCCCTTATGGTGCGTGAGTTGGTGTTCTGGAAGATTCCCTCTCTTGCACGCTCATCTTGACAGCACATCTCTCTACCCACGTCAAAAGACGATCAATGTCTCAACGACTGCATGAAGGAAACCAATGCCATGGAACCTGGTAGATGCTTTGTGCGTTGTCATAAATTGTTATGGGGTCGTTCCTTGGCCTATGTGTTGTCGTGTATTGTTAAGTAGAGTTGTTTATGGCATTAAGACTGCCTATTATTAGAGCAGTCGGCCACTAAAGGGTCGACTTGCTCTCCCAATCGTAACTCTGTATATATAGATGTCTTCATGACTAAGACGAGTTAGTTTTTTAGTCTCTTAGTTTTTTAGTCTTTTAGCTGCAAGTAGACACATAAACGTTGTAACTCTGTTTTAAAATGAATATACCTCTATTCTAGTTTTATGAAAGCTCAGTAGCGTGCATGGTGATTGATTGATTAAGGCGCAGCCTCTGACTGTTGAGAAGGGCCCCTCAACAACCAGTGGTCTTCAGTCTGTGTACATAATTTGTCTTTGTCTTCTACAGATAAGTTGTGTTATTTGTTTAATTTATGTATTTATTTTGTATATGATATCTTTGTCTTGTAATATGTATATTGTTTTACCACTTATGTGAATGATACCTCTATTTTATGATATGTATATCTCATTTGTTGTTCATGTTAATGATATTTCTAGAATATAATTAGTGACTGGTCACGCTTAGTTTGCTTAGTTTGCTTACATTGTTTAGTTTGCTTAGTTTTCTTTTAGTCTTGTTATTTACAAATACCTAGAGCTTAGTTAGATTCTATAATGCCCGCCTCAGCACCTATGATTTATTTGATTATTCTAGACTTATGATTGACTAGATTATGGGAGACTTATGATTGATTAGACTATTTTGAGACCTATGACTGATAAAATGATAAATGATGAAAATACTTTAGAATGAAGAAATGATGAATGTTGAAATTACTTGAAATGAAAATGATGTATGCTCAATTGACAGAGACATAATGTTAAAATGATGAATGTTTAGTAGACTCGACTAACCGAGATACTGAAAAGAATGATACAAATGTTTTATAGTGCAACGCTACTAATATGCGTTTGAGTGTGTGTGCAGTGGCAAGTAAGAAGATTTACCGACTGACCCACAATGGAATTATCGGGGTCGTAAGAACGGAAAGAACACATAGGGGTGCGACAACTGACTGTCGACCCTAGATTAGCAATCCACGCATGGGTGAAGCCGTTTCAGCTCACCTGGGGAAGCGTATGTCGTACGGGCAAGGCCATAATGATTTGGTCGTGTATGATGAGTTGAGGGGGCACAATAAGGAGAGTCGTATCCCTCAACATCCCTTAGTCTCCAAGGAGCATAGTTGAGAGATCGCGGTAATGGTTCCTGGTCGCTATGCAGTACTCCCCATAAGAAGGAAGAAATGAAACTGTCAGAAGGGCCCACCGAAGAGGTACCTAGACAAGAACGAGAGGAAGAAAATTAATCAATGGTATAAATGAAAATTTCACATAAGATTTAAGAAATACTTTATTTCATTTTGTTCTATTTTATTAATTTGAATAATTCTATTCAAGATTTTATTTTTAATTGATTTCATTAATTTGAATTATTCATTTTAATTGATTTTATTAACTTGGAAAAGAATTGAAGAGATTGATTTTATTCAATATTAAATTTAATTAATTATGCTGATTGAAAAAGATTAATAATAAGAGAATTATTTTTATTCAAAGATTTTAATTTAATGGATTTTATTATATTGAATTATCCTATACAAATTCTATTCTTGATTTCATTAATTAAATTTCTTATATTGAAAAGGGGTTAAAAGATTGACTTTATTTATATCAAATTTGATTAATTTTATTATTAAGAAAAATTATTATTTATTCAAAAGATTTTATAGATTTTATTACTTTAAATCATTTTATTAAAGATTCTATTTAATTGACTTCATTATTTTGAGAAAGAATTGAAATAGGTCATTAATAAAAGAATTGTTTTTCTTTTATTATTATTCAAGATTTTGCTTTAATTAATTTTATTATTCATTTAAATTATTTTATAAAGAAGAAATTTAAAATAGATTAAACTTTTAGTAAAAGGAATCATCTTTTAATTCAATCTTAATATTAGGAAAAGAAAGAAAAGTAGAAAGCAATAAGTCTAACTAAAAGATTGTTAAGTAAACTAAATGAGAACCAAATGAGAAGTGGAACTCTTCTATACCTAACTCCCACTGATCTAGGGATTTAGGTGCACATTAAAGACATTAAGAAGACACATGTGTTTGAGAATATTGGAAATTAAAATAAATATGTGCATGGACAGACACATGGCACATAGGCTTTTGCTATAAAATGAGGGAGGAGAAAGAGAGAAAGACAGCTCTTGCTCCCTAATGCTGGATGGTCATCATAATCTCGGATTATGTTATGATCCTTGGAGTTGGGATTAGCCGGAACGGGGATTGGGAGATCCTTTCGGAAGGCTATCTTATGTGTTCTTATGACCCCACTTGCTCGGGGGTTCGGGGTGAAGAAGAATAACCCCGATACGATAGGGAGGTCACCCGAGGGGTCACTCGGTACTTCATCAAGAAATTTGATTGGATCGTGCGGGAACCACTTCGAGGACTCCATCGATTCGCTAGACCAACCATCGAAACAGGTTTGAAGTATTTAATTTATTTATTTTGCTAACTCTTGTGGTGGAATGAATAAATATGGGTATATAGTTTTATTTATTGACATTCATGTACTGCAATAGATAGAACTAGATCTGTGGCCTCTATATCATCTTCTGAAAAATTGTACTGGAAGTTTTAAAATCTATTATACTTATATTTTCAAATTCCATGGAAGTCATTTTGGGGAACCCGAAATGGGGTTCCCTACATTTGGTATTATTGTCACTTTAAAAATAAATAAAATAAATAAAAAAAACCTAGTCGCGAGGAGAACCACGATGAATGGGGTGTTTTGTGTAATTAATCGAGGATGCTAAATTAACAACTTTTAGCCAACACAATGCAAAATGTGTGTACTTGATGAAACTCGGATATACTATCGAGAGGGTGAAATAGATTTGGAATTTGAAAATCAAGATGTCAATGTGACTAGTAGGATAAGTTGAACACGCAGACACTGATTTTGCAACATGACGATGTTGTTAATGAAATTGGGAAGCAGTAAACACAACTTGACTGTCACGTGGTATTGGAGAACTCTTAACTAAGAAAATCCACTGAAAGGGTCTAATAAAGGCTATTCTAGTAAAACGATGTAGAGAGATGATCAACACATGAACTGAACGTAATGCAACTAAACCGATGACATAGTCAACCCTTGATGAAAGTATGACTAGCCCGAGACGTGACTCTAAGACGTTGAGAAAACACACAGAGTATGACTTGATGAGTCTGTCGAAGTAGTCCTATGACAACAAAAATGATGAAATGAGGTTAACCTCGAGTAATGATACTGATGAAAGGATTAAAAGATAAATTTTAATATGTTCGACTAAACGTTAGGTTCCGACCCTAGGAATCCTATCGAATTGACAAACAACATTAGGGGATTTGGAAGTATCCTTATGGAATTTAGGGTTGGGACAATTGAGGGTCTCTCCTGATATGTTAAAACCATGATTACATCTTGCGCATATATTTTTGAATGAATATTTTATGATGTTTACCTTCTCGCCTTGGAGGGAGGATAACCAAATAGATTGAACCCTCACTTGGATTGTTATGTTGATTGGTGAATTGATAAACTACTGGGTGATTATTGATGCAATGCACCTTCTAGATAATTTGAACATCGTATACCTTCGTAGATGACTCGGAGGTATAGAAAGTCTAGTTGGGACTGAAAATTATTGAATGTATTATCTAATTGATATCATACCAAATTACGTTTGAGTTCCTGAGGATGTATTGTAACCATGTCGGATGGAATAGAAAACTAATGATTTATGATTGTTTGAGAAAAATAGAAGAGAATGACAAGAAGATGAAAAAAGGAAATTAAAATAAAGCCTAGCATCGGAATTACAAGAACAAATGTTAACTTTGGGACGAAGTTTTAATAAGAGGGGGTGTATGTAAAGCCCGCCTCAGCACCTATGATTGATTTGATTATTCTAGACTTATGATTGACTAGATTATGTGAGACTTATGATTGATTAGACTATTTTGAGACCTATAACTAATAAAATGATAAATGATGAAATTACTTTAGAATGAAGAAATGATGAATGTTGAAATTACTTGAAATGAAAATTATGTATACTCAATTGACAGAGGTATAATGTTAAAATGATGAATGTTTAGTAGACTCGACTAACTGAGATACTGAAAAGAATGATACAAATGTTTTATAGTGCAGCGCTACTAATATGCGTTTGAGTGTGTGCAGTGGCAAGTAAGACGATTTACCGACTGACCCACAATGGAATTATCGGGGTCGTAAGAACAGAAAGAACACATAGGGGTACGATGACTGACTGTCGACCCTGGATTAGAAATCCACGCACGGGTGAAGCCGTTTCAGCTCACCCGGGGAAGCATATGCCATATGGTCAAGGCCATAATGATTTGGTCGTGTACGATGAGTTGAAGGGGGAACAATAAGGAGAGCCTTATCCCTCAACATCCCTTAGTCTCCAAAGAGCGTAGTTGAGAGATCGCGGTAACGGTTCCCGATCGCTACTCAGTACTCTCCATAAGAAGGAAGAAATGAAACTGTCAGAAGGGCCCGCCGAAGAGGTACCTAAACAAGAACAGAGGAAGAAAATTAATTGATGGTATAAATGAAAATTTCACATAAGATTTAAGAAATACTTTATTTTATTTTGTTCTATTTTATTAATTTGAATAATTCTATTCAAGATTTTATTTTTAATTGATTTCATTAATTTGAATTATTCATTTTAACTGATTTTATTAACTTGAAAAATAATTGAAGAGATTGATTTTATTCAATATTAAATTTGATTAATTATGTTGATTGAAAAAGATTAATAATAAGAATATTATTTTTATTCAAAGATTTTAATTTAATGGATTTTATTATATTGAATTATCCTATACAAATTCTATTCTTGATTTCATTAATTAAATTTCTTATTTTAATTAATTTTATTATATTGAAAATGGGTTAAAAGATTGACTTTATTTATATTGAATTTGATTAATTTTATTATTAAGAAAAATTATTATTTATTCAAAATATTTTATAGATTTTATTATTTTAAATCATTTTATTAAAGATTCTATTTAATTGACTTCATTATTTTGAGAAAGAATTGAAATAGGTCATTAATAAAAGAATTGTTTTTCTTTGATTATTATTCAAGATTTTACTTTAATTAATTTTATTATTCATTTAAATTATTTTATAAAGAGGAAATTTAAAATAGATTATACTTTTAGTAAAAGGAATCATCTTTAATATTAGGAAAAGAAAGAAAAGTAGAAAGCAATAAGTCTAACTAAAAGATTGTTAAGTAAACTAAATGAGAACCAAAAGAGAAGTAGAACTCTTCTATACCTAATTCCCACTGATCTAGGGATTTAGGTGCACATTAAAGACATTAAGAAGACACATGTGTTTGAGAATATTGGAAATTAAAATAAATATCTGCATGGACAAACACATGGCACACGGGCTTTTGCTATATAATGAGGGAGGAGAAAGAGAGAAAGACATCTCTTGCTCCCTAATGTTGGATGGTCATCATAATCTCGGATTATGTTATGATCCTTGGAGTTGGGATTAGCCGGAACGGGGATTGGGAGATCCTTTCGGGAGGCTAGCTTGTGTGTTCTTATGACCCCACTTGCTCGGGGGTTCGGGGTGAATAAGAATAACTCTGATACGGTAGGGAGGTCAACCGAGGGGTCACTTGGTACTTCGTCAGAAAATTTGATTGGATCGTGCGGGAACCACTTCGAGGACTCCATCGATTTGCTGGACCAACCGTCGAAACAGGTTTGAATTATTTAATTTATTTATTTTGCTAACTCTTGTGGTGGAATGAATAAATCTGGGTATATAGTTTTATTTATTGGCATTCATGTACTGCAATAGATAGAACTAGATCTGTGGCCTCTATATCATCTTCTGAAAACTCATACTGGAAGTTCTAAAATTTATTATACTTATATTTTCAAATTTCGTGGAAGTCTTTTTGGGGAACCCGAAATGGGGGTCCCTACAGCTTAACATTCAAAGTTCAGTCATAGTTAGAATTAGTTATGTTATTTTCTTTCCTGTAGTTGTAGGTTAGTCTTATTTATTTCAGTTTTGTTTTCTTATGTCATAGAAATAGTTCATTCCTTAGACAATGATTAAAATAGGTTCTTTCTTGTCATCTTAGCTCCTAAACACTCTATTCATTGCTTCTTTGCACTGTAGGTTCATATGCACGAGTCAGTTGACGTTAAGATCATCCAAACTACTTCTTTCCCTAGTTTAAATCATTTTCCTCAATCCGGACAGTCATCTGAATCGTCATTCAGACCTTAATACTTTCTGCATTGTTTTTATGCGTAATTAGAATCGAGTTTTCTTAGGTCTTTGAACTGTAATATTTATTGCAATTAATTAGCATTCTTAACTGTAACTAAGATCTTGTTTTACATTACATAGAGTCTAATTTAGTTTCATCATCATCCTTAGTTTTCATTCTATCTTCCCTTAACTTTGCTTTAGTTGCTTTACAGATTATGTTTCTTGTATACTTGACTCATTAATGCTTTACTGTTCTAGAATTCATCAATTTCATTCTTAGTGTATTTTATCATATGTCGTTAAAATTAATATCAGATTAGACTTAGTAATTTCATTCTCCAAGTTATCTCATTTTTTAGTAGTTTCTCATTTCAAGCATATGATCATTTCTCCCATTCATACAGTTAATAAAGATGTTCATAAAATAGAGTTTGGTTCAGAAATAAATATCTTTATCAAGTTTTCTACTTGCTTCTATGTAAAATATATTTATCAAGTTTTCTACTTGCTTCCAAATCAAATTCAGTTCAAGTAAATATCTTTATTAAGTTTTCTACTTGCTTCTAGATTTCATTAGTTCCAATTCATTTGCTCATGGATAGAAGATAGGTCATAATGTTTAAAGTTAATTGTAGTTGGATAATTTTTAGTTTGCATTTATTTGTCGAAGTTAAACTAGATTTGTTTCTATTTTGTTTCCTTGTTACATTTGAAAGTCATTTTGATACATTCACCCGAGTTCCTGTCACATTCGATGTATAACATCAAGGAGAATGGAATTAGGTAGTTTAGTGCAGTCTTGAAATATTAATTGAATGCATGCATAGTTGTTGAATTCACTTAGTATGTAGCTTTGCTTTGAGTTGATATAGTTCTTTCTTTCATAATTAGTTGTCAGTTGAATTATCTCATAGATAGGTTTCTGAACTCATTTACAATTGTTTCTAATTCCTAGTTTAGAGTTTTAAGCAGTAGTTTTCAACTTCATCAAAGTAGTTCTTTTTTTATTCAGTCTTGCTTCCTAGAATAACATTGTTGTTTATATCTTTTCAATTATTATCCATAGAGTAGAGTAGTATATCTTGATACTATTCTAATCTGTTGGTTTAGTTAGGTTTAATTAGTTCATTTGTTGTATTTCTGAAGTTTGACTCGGCTTTTCATTTTGAAAGATCTTTCAATCTTTTCTTTATTAAAACATTTCTAAGGTCTTCCGAGCCGTAAACTGTAGGTTCCATTCTACCTTAGCATATATTGTGCCGCAACTCTAAGATTGCCAACCTTGGTCTATAATTAAATATTTTGGTGATTCCTTAAGACAGTAAATACACCTCAACATTTTGGCGTCGTTGTCGGGGAGTAGGTAGAATTCAGTTGTAGATAGGTAGAGTTCAATTGTAGATAGGTCAAATTTAGTTATAGATAATTAGGATTTTCTTTTAAAAACTTAGTTATAGATTCGAACTCTCCTCTTTGAAATTTAGAAATAGGCTGGTGGCAGGTGAGCGGTAAGACGAGAGGTAAGAACATGCGCATCTGTTATAACAGGCATCCCCAAAACCCAGCATAGTTGTAATGAAATTAGAATTTATTTCCGTTATAGTTTGTTTTCATGAATAGGTCTAGAGACTCAAAAGGTAGATTTATTAAAACTAGCCCTCCTACTAAAATTCTTACTAACCTATACGGGGGGCATGCCACCCCAACTACTAACTCAAAAGAAAGGTATCGAAAGAAACCTGAAGGGGATAGTCCTACTTGGAAAGCAAAGGAAATCCTTTCTGGAAATCAATTAGGGGAAACCATAGGGACATCAGAACAGTCTGTTCATAAAGAAATTCCACTAGAGGAACCTCAAGCTCATATTGAGACTGAACTTAAACAAGAGGAAACTCAAAAGGATAAAACTTCATAACCTCCCAACCCTCCATTAGTCCAAAAACCCAAAGACACTACTTTTTCAATAGTAGGTGGTCCAAACTTAGTAGATTTTGTTGATCCTACACAAGTAGATGCTATTTTTGAGAATTATGTGAACATAGTTATCTCACAGATTGAAACAATAACGGTAGGACCTTCAAAGTTGGATTCCCACATAGTTGGTAATTCTCCTCCTGAAAAGAAAAATACTCTTCCTGAAACAGAACGTTGGGATATCCCATATTCTCCAAGAAAGGATCCACCTAAGTACACTCTCTTTGGAAATCAAATCTTCATGGGGGATGAAAATGAAGATCATGTCCGACAAGATGAAGAAGAAGGAGAAGTTAGAATTGAAGGTACCTTTGGGTTACCTATCTTAGACACTGCACAAGATGTAACTATGAAAAACATCCCTCCTTCCTCAGTACCAACCTTTTATGGGAAGAGTAGTGAGGATCCGAATACATTCTTATTTGAATTTGACATTTTGTGTAGGAGTTATAACAACCTACAAGATGGCCAAAAACTAAAACTCTTTCCTGCCACATTAAAAGATTCTTCTCTTCGATGGTTCATGGGGTTAGGAGAATCTAGTATTAGAACTTGGGAAGACATGAAGACTGCATTTCTACGGAAATATCAGGATTACTATAAACCTAAGGACTCTCGCAATGATATTTTTAAAATACAACAGCTTGAAGATGAGAGCCTAGAAGACTATCTTGAAATATTTAAATGTGTTACATAAATCTAAATATAGTGATCTTCAGGAGGATGAGTAAGAACACTCCTCCTCAAGGGAATCTCAGAAGAATTCTTAGAAAACCCTAATCTCATGGTAGTAGGAGGCATCTCTCATAAGCCTTTTTCACAGATTTGTGAGCTATGTAGGAATTACTCTAGGAGCAGAGAGAAAAGTGGAAGACACTTTCGAGAATCTTATGCTAGGAACCTAAAAGGAAACACATCCGGTCCTGGTGGAGTTACAAGGGTAGAGTTGGGAAACCTATTAGAAAATTTCAAAACAGATATCTTAGGAGCCTGTAATATCCCAAAAATTCGTAAAATAACAAAATTTTGATAATACCAATAAATGTGATATTAAATATATGGAAGTAAATGTCGGTTTGTTTTTATTTAGCATTACTAAAACATCTTATTGTTATTTAACAAAAGTTTGATAAGGTTTCTATTTTATAAATGACTATTTCAGTTTTACTTAACTAATCATGTCTTCTTCTGATAATGAAGGGGTCTTTTGACACCCGGGGCTTACTTAGCTACAATGCTAAAGTCATTTATCTTGACGCAGGTTCACAGGTAAGAGTAAATTCCAGATATTGAAGTTATTTTGTAATCTACCAGCATTTAAAATAGCAGTTGTATTTTTAATTGAAGATTATTCAGGTGAGATCTCTATTTTTAAAGTTTCTTCTGTAGGAAGCTAAAATGATCTAGTTCCAGGTCTAACATAGGTTACTAAAAGTGTCGAAACTGTAAAAGGTAGCAGCAAAAAGATCTTACCGTATCGTAAGCTTGAATATCACCAATTACACAAGAGTTAGTAAAAATTTCTACAATTTCTACTTTTATCCAAGAATTGTTACAATGATTATGACCATAATTTTATATAGTCCAAGTGTCATTTATGAATTAAAGGGACAAAATATGATGATACAGTTCTAGTGTCCTATGAACATTTGTCATATTATAAGCACGTAGTGATAACACCTAAACTATACAGTCATCCTAAATTAGATCTTCCTATAAATTAGCCAATAATACTAATATTGCAATTGTATCTAATGGACATAGAAAATATAGCGAAGTTTAGTGTGCAATATCAATATTTAAATGTTTTAAATATCAACATTATAAATAACTAGATGCATGGTATTCTAAACTCTAGTCTATGAATTCAAAAGAATTGATATTAAAATTTATCTAGAGTTAGGGTCATGAACTAAAACATAATTGTATACCATGACCTATCCTATGACTCTAGCATTAGACATTTTTACTATACCTATTGAAAAATGCTATGATCATTAATATGATCCAAGATCACAACCATAAACTATACATAAGGAATGAAATGCAATAATAATAAATTATATAGCGTAGGGTTACGAGGTTGTATCATTCCTTCCATATACACGAAATCATAATATCAAAATCGAGGGTAACCAATACATTGTTATAGTAATCAACATATATCAAAATAATTGTAATGATAACGAGGATTAAATGAGGATGCTTGTAATAACTATGGTACTATGCAAACAAATGGGAAACCAACACAATGCTAATCGTCGTTGGAATATCCAGGTTGAAGAGCACTTCATATTTAATGGCATTAACTGAGTTTTGAAAAGAGTGGCCCAGTGTCATCCTAGTTGGATTAGGGCACGTGATCATCCTTTGGTTAATGTGCTTTCGCACAAGTGGAGAGAGTTAACTCCTTCTATACCAAAACCCTAGTATTCATTGTTGCTCTTCATGTTTTTGGGTATGAGGCCGACAAGCTGCGAAAGCTAAGGGTTGAGGATTTTGTTTGGGGTTTGGAACCCTTGACCTTTGTGTTAATTTAATGGTGAAACTTCGAACCTAGAAGTGATAGTTTTTGTAGTCACAGTTCATATTTTTCGTTGTATCCTCCGGATTGGAAAGGTGGTTTTAGTGTTGAAGAAGTCTGAACCTGGCCGAAGAGTGTTGGAGTGAAAAATTGTAGAGATTGTGGTGTTTAAACGATTTTGACAGTGCTTGCTCGAGATACGAGAATACAGTCTCCAGACTGGTTTTTATAATGAGTGTTCTAAGTGCGTACAGGGTTTGAGACTAACCCTCAGGGTCTGCAATAGTGATACTGTACAATGCTACAGATTTCTTCGAAGTGAAAGTTTTAGGTTTTCAATAATGAAAATGAAGTTGTAAACTCGGCATTGTAGAATGAATGATGGTTTTCCAGTCCAGTGAGAAAATAGCTGCGAAGTAGGGTTCAGAATACTTGTGATTTCTCAGGCTTGAAATTTTTGACTTCAGTGCAGTCCAGAAGAGAAAGAATTAATGGTCTTCGGTTTTACACAACGACTCCAGTCTGCATTTCTATCGAAAACTGAAGGTGAGTTTCGTTCTGATGAAATCTTCATAGGTTAACTTGTCTATTTTGGTTTTTCCAGCATTACGTTCACTAACAATAAAATCCAATGTAAATGCAGGGTCTAAGATGGACTTTCAGCCTTGCTCGCTGTGGATGGATCAAGCCGAGGACTCCATTGTCCTGGTAAGTCTCGGATTCATCTACAACACTGGACTTGTCGGAAGTTGACATGTTAAGCTTCAAGAACTAGGTTTAAATGTAGTCAATGATGTATGGTTCTTGTAATACCATGGCTATAAGCCTATGTGATAAGTTTGTGTTTTTAAAACAATGACCACTTTGCCAACGCACAATGTGCAAGTTTTTGTGTTTTTGAAGTCATTCAGACTTGGAAATAAACATACTTCTGGTTAATACCAATGCTGTGTTGTTTTAAATGAAAGGTGTTGTTGTTAACATGGCTACCGATTTCGATGCTTAATCTGTTTAAAAGATGCATTCGCCAGTTTTGAGCAGGTTTTAAAAGATAACCAGAATGTTTGACCTTTGTTTTAGGTTTAGGGTTTTAAATGAATGTCTGTGTAATGTTGTGGAAAGGCCGAGAGCCAAAAACTCAGAAATTCATGTATCTAAAATTTAAATGGTAAGTTTTGATCTAAATTGAAAAGAGTCTCGACAGAGTTGACAAGAACCCTAGCCATGATTCAATACTGAAATGTAGCTTGTAATTCAGCTTGTGTGATTTCTAAGTGTAGTTTTTTTTTAATTTCAGTAACACAAGAATGTCAAGAGTCTAATCTTAAGTTTTTCTTTTGAAAAAAATGAAAAGAAAACACATCTAAATATACCAAAAACCTATCTAGGGTTTACTGTTTTAGAGGAAATATCTAAATGGAAAAAAATATGAAATTTAAGTATCTATTTATCAATCGTCAGTAACATCCTATAGAAAGGATATTTTGTAGCTGCTAAAATTTCAAAAAAATAAAATAAAATGCTTGAAAACATTAAATTTAAAATGTTGCAAAGCATGATGTTGTTATCTGTAATAGATAGAGTCAAAAAGGAACTATATTTACATGCTATAGGATGCAAATTTAATTAAATGTTATGCTATAATCTCCTAGAAAATTGATGAAATATTAGCAAATGAGAAATGTTTACTCTATAATTTTTTCTATGCAGAAAGAAGTATTTTACTTATGTTATTTTGATGCAATAATTTTAAAGTTGTTTTCTTTGATAAGAATTGTTCTGTATTTTGAAATTTTGTATAAACTGTTAAAAACATGCAGAATGTAAATGATATTTCACTCTCTAAGAAATATTCATTCTAAATGGAATTTTGCCTAATTCTTTTCTACTCTAAACCACTCTTTTTGGTGCTAGAGTATGGTGCAAAAACCAGCACATAAGAAAAACAGAAAACACAGGGTAGAATCTTAACTTTTTATCATTCCATCATTATAATACAAAAATAATTTTAATGTAAACATGATTAACAGAAATAAAGAATATAACTTGAACCAGTAGACAAGTGGAAAAACACCCAAGGGATCCTGTTCGTCCCAACCAACTCCTGAAAGCAGTCAAATATCTTGCCTTAGGACCCCCGAGCCTGTTCACTAAACCACCAGGAAGAAGAAACTTCAGAAGCTTAGGCAATCCCCTTTCAACAGTGAGATAGTTCTTGCAGTATTAAGGACTTAGCAGTCAAAGAGTCCTGCACCAGCTCTTCTGGTTTTCCTCCTTGGAATAATTTAGCAAACTTACAATGCACTCACAATAGCCTCCCTATTCGAATATCTTAGTCATCGCCTGATGAAAAACTGAGGAAATACTTATGCGGAAAGTAAAAGTAGGCTGCCTGCCCAATTCGATTTTTCCTTATGTAGGCTGCCTAGGCCTTTCAGTTGTTACTTGGTCATTAAATGAGCTTCCTGCTCACTCCCACCACTTGGGGGATAATGCCACATTTTTAGGGGTAGTTGTCCCATAACCAACAGCTAGTGGTGAGATGCAATGCTGCCACATGCGCCATGCCTTATAACAGCTTCCATTCCTCCTAGTGGGTCAGTGAACACTCATTTAACAGCCCCCCTTAAGTGTTTGTCTCCTATTTATATTTATTAAATAATAAAAATATGTAATTACAGTCATCCTTGACCAATTTTGGTCATAATTACAAAACTTTGTAATAAAATTTAACATAAAGTATTTTTGCAAAATAAATAATAGTCTCAAAATTTGGGTAGGTGACAGAGCCATGGGTTCTCAACTAGATGCACTACAAGCTAAAAAGAGACAGGATGAAGAGTGTGCAGCAATGAGTGTTTTCTGTCCCAGGTGTAGAACTAAACATCCCCAATGAGAATGTCCATTGAATAATGTTTCAGTTTGTCACCTTTGTACAAAAGAACAACCAACTGATAATTGTCCATCGTTTCCCAAGTTGCAAGCTGTGTACAAGAGTGGAAACTTTAGTGAAACATCTAGGAGGCCTTGGAAACCTAGACATCAACCATCATATCAAGATCCATCACAAATTCCACCCTATTATTATCCTTATCAACCTCCTCAACAATGGAACACTTCAGGTTGGAAAAATTGGCCACCTCAGTACCCTCCTCGGAATGCTCAACAACAACAATGGCCACATGGATGGAGAGGACAAGCTTATGCTCAACCACCTCCTCCTGTGCCTAACTATCCTTACCCACCTAATATTCAGCAACTCTTGCCTGGATTTGTACCTCCTTCACTACCCCCTATTTCAAATCAACCTCACCATTTCCAAAACATGAATCCTCCGAGACCCACAATATTACCTGCACAACTGATACCAAATCCTAACAACAAACCAACCCAAGCTATTAATAGCATTGGGTTGTTACCTCTTCCATCATATGCCATTTCGACCACACAAATACATGAGATTCAACTACGGTCTAGAAGCGTTTTGCAAGATCATCCCAAGTCATCAATTGTTATCCGAGAAGAGAATGAAGAAGAAGACATACCTAGTGAAGTTTTGAATGATGCCATTCTTGAATATGTGGTTATCCCTAAATATTCAACACATAACCATCCACATAAAGAAGTAATTATAGAATAAATATCACCCCCATATCCGGAGCGTCTGGTAATAGAAAAACCTGTAACATATCGAGAGTATGATATCATTAACGAATTGAAAAATATTTGCATTAAGATCCCTTTGTTACAAGACATTAAGGATATCCCGATCTATAGTAAAGTAATAAAGGAACTCTGTATTAAGAGACCAGGTAGAAAACAAAAATACCCTCTGACGATTCATGTAATATGTGAAATGTCAGATTGTATAGCAAACCAACCTAGACTCCCAAAGTATTCAAACCCAGGGAACCCTGTGGTGACTATTATAATCAATAACACCGCCATAGGAAACACGCTTATTGATCTAGGAGATGCTATTAACCTTATGACTACCACGGTTTTAGAAACTCTCCATTTAGGACAGTTCCTCCACCCTACCCCAACAATGCTAGAATTAGCAGATCGCACTATGGTGTAGCCTGTTGGAATCTTAGATGGCATCACTATATCAGTTGCTTCATAGGAATATCCCATGGACTTCATGGTCATAGAATCAAAAGACCCTTCCAAAGGTCATCCCATTATTTTGGGAAGACCTTGGTTGGATACTACCAATGCATTTATAGGATGTAGGGATGGAGAGATGATTATCTCTGATGGGTTATCTACAAGAAAACTAGCTTTATACCCACCAGCACAGCCAGTAATTGAAAACCTATTTTGGTTAGATTTTCCTTTTGGGGATGAGAACTTGGAAGAACTTTCCCTTGTTAGTGATTTCTCCTGGGCACTTCAAGAACAGAATACCAAGAATGTGTTGAATCAATTTATCTCTTCCACAACATGTATAGATTGTCCTCAGTCTTTCTCCCAACTTGACCAAATCTTTGGAGATGAATTCCAAGAAAACATGAGCCTCTCAACATTTACAAGTACACCCTGTGTCTTCGCAATCGAAGAACATTTAGGATCATATACCATACCTTGTGAGGTTACTACATATAAATGCAGGTTTCGATGAGAGTCAGAAAAAACAATTACTAAAAGTTCTCAAGAGTCAAACTGGAGCATTTGCATGGGAATATACCGATATGAAAGGTATACACCCAGATACCTGTATTCACCACATTTACACAGACTCAAACATACCTCATGTTAGGAATCCCCAGAGAAGAATGAATCCATCCCTAAGAGATATAGTAAAAGATTAATAACAAAAAATCCTTAATGTCGGTTTCATCTACCCAATTTCTAACAGTAAATGGGTGTCTCCTCTGGTGGTAGTTCCAAATAAAGTCACAGGGAAATGGCCTATCTGTGTTGACTTTCGAGAACTAAACAAGGCCACTCTTAAGGACTACTTCCCTTTTCCTTTCATCGATCAGATGTTAGATACCTTATCATGGAAACAATAATTTTCTTTCCTTGATGGGTATACTGGATAAAATCAAATATTAATAGCACCTGAGGATCAAGACAAGACAACCTTTACTTGTTCTTGGGGCACATATGCCTATCGAGTGTTACCATTTGGCCTATGTAATGCACCTGCTACTTTCTAGCATGCAGTATTAGGAATCTTTGTTTATCTTATACATGATTGTGTAGAAGTTTATATGGATGATTTTACGGTTTATGGTAATACCTTCCAAGAATCCCTTGACAACCTTGAAACAGTTCTTATTCGGTGCCAAGAAACAAACTTAGCTCTTAGTCATGAAAAATGTAAGATGTTACTAACCAAGGGCATAGTTCTGGGACATCATGTCTCTCTTCAAGGTATCAAGGTGGATCCTTCCAAGATAGAAATAATTGTTAATCTTCCTCCTCCAAAAAATACGAAGGAAGTAAGAATTTTTCTTGGGAATGCGGGCTATTATAGACGTTTTATTGAAAATTTCACTAAGATAGCCGCACCTATGTTCAAGCTACTCATGAAAGATACAGAATTCCAATGGACTGAACCGTGTCAACATGCCTTTGAAACTTTGAAGGCAAAGCTATCAGTGGCACCAATACTTAGGGGCCCCAATTGGTCCCTTCCCTTCCATATATCCATTGATGCTTCCGACATAGCTATAGGGGCAGTCTTAGGTCAAAAAGAGGGACAAACATCACATGCCATCTATTTTGCTAGTAAAAATTTGACTCCAACGGAATCGAAATACACTGTTACTGAAAAAGGGTTTATTGCAGTAGTCTATGCCATCAACAAGTTTCGTCATTATATCACAGGATATGAATTTTCTGTACATACCAATCACTCTACCATTATATTTTTAATGAATAAACCTATCACCAATGGCAGAGTGACTCGGTGGCTTCTTTTGTTACAAGAATTTAACATCACCATTGTTGATCGTCCCGATCGAGAGAATGTGGTGGCATATTTTCTCTCTCGAATTCAAACTGACGATAATTCTAGTCCTGTCAATGATAGCTTCCCAGATGAACATTTGTTTGTTGTGTCTGTTCGAACCCCATGGTTTGCAGACATAGCCAATTATTTAGCAACTGGAAAGCTACCAAACCATCTCTCTCCACCTGAGAAACGTAGGATCATAGTTCAAAGTTCTAATTATTCTTGGGTGGACAATGATCTTTTTGGTAGTGGCCCTGATCTCATTATTAGACGATGTGTACAAGAGGATGAGATGGCAGAGATCCTTCATGTATGTCATGGTGGACCTTGTAGTGGGAATTTTTCTGACAAGAGAACAGCATACAAAGTGTTGCACTCTAGGTATTATTGGCCAAGAATTTTCAAAGATGTTGCCAAGTATGTCAAGGGGTGTGATAGTTGCCACATAATGGGTAGACCTACACCATCCGATGAGATGCCTTTACAACCCCAAGTTCTGATTGAGCCTTTTGAAAAATGGGCTCTAGATTTCGTTGGGCCAATTTCCCCTATGTCTCGCAAGAAGAAGTACATCCTAGTATGTACATATTATGTCACCAAGTGGGTAGAAGCCAAAGCCTTATTCCAAGCCACAGAGAAATCTGTGGTGGAGTTCATAAAAGAAGAAATATTCACCCGATTTGGTGTACCTAGGGAAATTGTAATCGATCAAGGATCTCAGTTTACCTCCAAGTTGATGAAAGAGCTTACTGAAAAATATGGTATTAGACATTGTAAGTCTTCACCATACCACCTGCAAGCCAATGGTCAGGCAGAGTCCACCAACAAAGTATTATAAGCAATCCTGACTAAGACTATCCAGTTACACCACAAAGACTGGGCAGATAGGCTCACAGAAGCCTTGTGGGCTTATAGAATAACTTGGAGGAACACCACTGGCCACACACCTTATGAACTTTTTTATGGTAAACAATTTCTTCTACCTATTGAATTTCAAGTCAAAACCTTTCGTAAGGCTGCACAATTAGGGATGAATCTAGAAGAAGCACAGAGACAACAAATCCTGCAAATAAATGAATTAGACGAGATTAGGCAAGATGTTATTCAACGCACGATTTTAATACAAAACCAATGCAAAAAGTGGCATGATAGATAAATCAAACAAAAACAATTCAAAACTGGAGACTGGGCATTACTTTTTTATTCAAGACACAAAAATTTTAAAGGTAAATTAACTACTCATTGGATGGGTCCATATGAAATTGTTACAGCATTTGATAATGGATCTGTTAAAATTAAGACAATTGATGATTCTCAAATTTCCTTTGTTGTAAATGGAAATAGACTTAGACTTTATCATCAACCAATATCTAAACAAGATTTTGTGCAGAATTCCTTACAACAGAAGGAGATGGAACTGGTAGAAGAGGAAGTCATTCCTCCTTCTCCTAGTTCTTGAAATTATTTTGGGTTATCTTCCTTTGTATATATGTAAATATATTTATTTTTTTCAATAATAAAGATTCATTTCTAACCATTGATTGTATCTTTACAGGAAATTCATTTTTATGATCAGCTTACGAAATTTTGTCAATTAAAACAGGAAGACCCTTTTCCCTTTTTCCTAAACTTCATATGACTTTTTTTTGTACATATGTTTTTGTTTGAATAAATTTGAATCATCTAAAAAGTGGTTTTGCAGTTTGATTATGAGTAACTTATCATTATAATCATCTCATGCAATATTATCTGAAAAGGGAAGTGCTCTAAAAAGAAATACTTATAGTTCTCCTTCTCTTTCGATTATTGTTGAAAACTGAAAATTTATACTGAAAGGTTAAAGCGTTATTTACATCATTTAAAACCACTTTCTTTTATGATTTTGTATATGGTATTTGATTCAGACATGTATATTTCTGATTTATCATTAGAACAGTTGCTTAAGACCTATCATCATGATTTTCAAAAGTTCTATCTTACACCTATGGACTACTAGTTCATCCTAGACTCATTATCAAAACTTGTCTCTTAAAGCATATTTAAAAGGTAGCCCAAAAGTGAGTGATATTTTCTATTTTGTGGGGAACATTACTGATCTTTTATGAAGAAGATGTACTGAGAGGTCAAAGAACAGCTTTAGGTTATTATCTTTTGACATGATCTATAATCCAGGCCATTATAAATAAATTTACTCATAAGGTTCGCTCTAAAATTTGAATTATGTGTTTAACGGGCTTAGCACACTCTAGTGCCAACCGGCTTCCTTACTAAAAATATCATTATACGAAGAAAACCTGCCAGGATACTGAACAGGCTCTCTGGCAGCGAGTCCATGCTAAGTAAAATATTAAACAAGGAAGCTCGGTAAATGCAAGTAAACCCGTCGGGTTACTGAATAGGCTCACTGGTAGCGGGGATATGCTTGCATGGTACCAAGATAAACCCGTTGGGGTACTGAACAGGCCTGCTGGAAGCAGGGCAATATCGGGTAAAAGAGGTTTGGTTAACGCATTGCTATGCACATGGCTCATAAAAAACCAGAGTATACAAATACATATTTAGGCCAATTATTTATACTGTCATTAGAGAATGGTTGTAAGTTGGACTTGGACCCTATCATCTAATTCAAACAATACCTAGGGTATGATTTTCCTAGAAATGGGACCCATAACTATAGAAATCTCACAAACTCTAAGGTTAACTTTATGTATATTCTTTGGATGACAAGAGATCTTTCAAATGAGTCATGGATGACTAGTTTTCCTGTGGAATTTTTCGCATCCATTGCACTATCATTCTTCATATGGTCTTCTTAAGCACTGTTGTATTCTTTTTTATGAATGTACATATCTGAATCATCTCCATTTAATAGTTAATATTTCATTTTCTTACGAAAATTATCACAGCATTTTAGAAGCTATCGCTTAGATCATTAATTGAAATATTTGAATATTAATCAATTTTTCTTTGATGACTTGAGTACACGCCATATTTTTGGTTTGGGGGAGACTCGGAACTGTTTTTACCTTCTGAATATTTATGAAAAAGTTCTTTTATCTCTGACAAAATGATAGGTGTTTTCAAGATAACGCAAAAAGTAGAAGGAAGAGTGTTCTGACCAATGACAAATAAAGAAGAACGCGACTAAAGTTCCAGAAAATCATAAAGAATAACGTGACTAAAGTTCCAAAAAAGCAGGTTTACAACATCTCTTGTGTGCTGACAAAGTCCCAGAAAAATTCTTTGCATAATCAACAGCAGGCAGATCCATCAAAGCACATTTTTATACAAAGGTATGTATGAAGGGTTGAATGAAGGGTCGAATGGAAATCTGAACGAGGTGACGAAGGAGGAAAATGAATAACGATCTGAATGAAGTGCCTAATGAAACCTTAGCTTGTAATGATATTAATAAGTGTGCTAAGATATTTTAAAAATTTTGATTTTTACTGATATATCTAATCAACTAATCATGTCAAGGATCAAATCAAATGCCATCTTTGCATACTCATTTCGTCTCATCAAATGAATTTATTAATCATCACATGGCTATCATACGATTTTAATCCTCCATTAAGTTTTATCATGCAATCTATCATTTCATTTATTAAGTCGTCATGATTTTTTATGTGTAATTTATGGCTATAATTTCATAATGAGGATTACGTTCAACCTGTCCAAAGTTTCACTTTGGACATGGTTGAACATATCATGAGCCATACGAATTCATTAACTCACGTAGTTCTATGATGGCACATGACTCAAGGTAACTAAATGATAGCGTATCATTCGAACATGCCAAATCTATCTCCACGATCATTTAGCCACTCAAACGGATCTCAATTTAAACTTACCCCTGCATAAACTATGCTTCATCTTGCTCATTTTTCATCCACCCTGAACCTATCAAGCCCCATCTCCTACAATTTCACGCATCCTCTCTATACATATGCATCCTTCAACCTCTGTTCAATATGCCAATCCGTTACGATCCTGGAAGTTACCAGGACCTCCTCCGTATTCCCGAATTTAAGGCATGTGGTGAAGTATTTTTGCGAGTCGGATGGGGTCCATTTCTCCGCCTTCTTGACGGTCATGATGCTGAGATTTCACTGTTGTTTGCTAAGGTCTTTGATGGGAAAATTGTTAAGGTTGTCCATCTCACCTTTCCCGTGACAGAAGATTCCATTGCATCGGCCACGAAACTTCCCAAGGAAGGAGCCTGTTGGCACAAACATCTTTTTCCTTCACGAACAGAGCTCGAGTTTGATCTTAAAGCCGATTATCAGCATGTTGTTGGCACCAAAGGGTTCCACAGAGAATGGATGAAGTCTGAATACCTCAAGCCACTAACTGTCATTATCCATTTGATTACCTATGAAGGTAAGTACACTATTTTCAAAGCTTTCCACCTTAGGTTACTGGCACATTTTGTTAAAGATCAGGCTCTCAATTTCCCTTTCTATTTTCTGAAAATTTTAGAGAAAATATCTATCCAAGTTAGGAAGAATACCACTAACCCCTCTGGAATCTTATACCACCACTGCTTGATTAAAATCTTGATCACTCACCAATTGAAAGAAAAGGGGCAAACCTGGGAATGCTTTGTCTTTGAAGTCCTAAACCCTCATCTGGTCAAGAATCCTACGGTCAAATACCCTGCCTCTCGTAAACGTCATCGTTTCCTAACCCGTGCTAATGAGCCGGCCAAACCTATACCCAAGAAGAAAAGATTGCCAAATCTGTAATATTTAGTGAGGGTGCCTCGACAGAAATACACCCTGTTCATTCATCATCTCCTGAGCATGTCCACGAGGACACAACCACGGAACTCCCATTCTTTTCACCCAAACCCACAAAGTCAAGAAGGGCCAATCACAACCAGTCCGTCGACCAAACCATCGTCCAGTCCATCAATCAGTAAGTCGTTCAGCCAATGCATTCAGACAACCCTGACAACCAAGCAAATGACCCCGTCTTTGAATCTCCTCTCCTCGCGTTGGCCAATTTATCATTCAATTTACTTGAAGACCCTGTCTTGGAACCTACCTCTGCACATATTGGAGATAAGACCCCTGAGATAAACATTACACCTATTGATCTCGAACCACCTCTAAGGGGATCAAGCCCTCAAAAGGACCCTACGTCTCTTGTAGAAGCATCTACTCCACTCCATCAGACTGTGGACAGATTAACCAAAGACATTGCAGAGTTGAGAAGTCAGAATGAGAAGTATGTTGAGATCATCTCTGGGCTTCGTAAAGAAAACAAGGACTTACGTTTCCAGGTGAAGTGTGTGGAAGATTTAAATAGCGCCAAGACACCCTCCAACCTTTATCTCTAGTTGAAGCATGATGCTTTGAAGTACTAGTTCTAGAAGTTGATAACTAAATCCACTTCCTCTTCCAAGTCGAAGGCAGCTGCTACCGCAGCTCATCCTTCTTCCTGAATTTTTCTTCTTTTTGCTCAGTGGGACTTGGCATATCTCCATTTTTGGGGAATGTTGGTGTCCATTTTGTCACCACTTTTGATCATTAAACATACTATGATTGGCGTCGTTTTCACTATTTTTGATATAATAAGTTATTCTTTCCGCCATTCAGACCGTCAAAAAGATCAGGTATGCATATATTCACACATCACATGAATTTTGGGTAAAAAATGTCATATTATGATTTATTGATGTTTATTTGATATTTATTGGCTTGCTTGGAAAATATATTTCATTCCATAGGTTATGGCTCTCAAACGAACATCCATTCAGACGTGTATTCACGTTGCAAATGATCAGTTGCATTCAACCCACCGTTCAGACCTGGATTCAACCCGCGAGATCGTCAGTTGAGATAGTCGTTAGAAAGCAAACCGTTACATGGGTTCTGTTTAGAACGTGGCCCTTATGTTGCGTGAGCTGGTGTTCTGGAATATTCCCTTTCCTGCACGCTCAGCTCAATGGCACATCTCTCTTCCCACGTCAAAAGAGGATCAACGTCTCAACGACTGCGTGAAGGAAACCAACGTTGTGGAACTTGGTAGATGCTCCATGCACTGTCATAAAATGTTATGGGGTCATTCCTTGGCCTATGTGTTGTCGTGTATTGTTAAGCAGAGTCGTTTATGGCATTAAGACTGCCTATTATTAGAGCAGTCAACCACTAAAGGGTCAACTTGCTCTCCCAATTGTAACTCTGAATATATAGACGTCTTTGTGGCTAAGACGAGTTAGTTTTTTAGTCTTTCAGCTGCAAGTAGACACAGAAACATTATAACTCTGTTTTTAAATTAATATACCTCTGTTCTAGTTTTATGAAAGCTCAGTAGCATGCGTGGTGATTGATTGATTAATGCACATCCTCTGATTGCTGAGAAGGGCCCCTCAACAACCAGTGGTGTTATGTCTATGTACATAATTTGTCTTTGTCTTCTACAAATAAGTTGTGTTATTTGTTTAATTTATGTATTTATTTTGTATATGATATCTTTGTCTTGTAATATGTATATTGTTTTACCACTTATGTGAATGATACCTATGTGTTATGATATGTATATCTCATTTGTTGTTCATGTTAATAAGATTTCCATAATATAATTAGTGACCGGTCACACTTAGTTTGCTTTTAGTCCTGTTATTTACAAATACCTAGAGTTTAGTTAGCTTAACATTCCAAGTTCAGTCGTGGTTAGAATTATTTCTGCCAGTTTCTTTCCTGTAGTTGTAGGTTAGTCTTATTTATTTCAGTTTTTTTTTCTTATGTCATAGAAATAGTTCATTCCTTAGACAATGATTAAAATAAGTTCTTTCTTGTCATCTTAGCTCCTAAACACTCTATTCATTGCTTCTTTGCACTGTAGGTTCATATGTACCATTCAGCTGACATTAAGATCATCGAAACTGCTTCTTTCCCTAGTTTAAATCGTTTCCCTCCATTCGGACTATCATTCGGACAGTCATCTGAATCGTCATTCAGACCTTAATACTTTCTGCATTGTTTTTATGCGTAATTAGAATCCAGTTTTCTTAGGTCTTCGAACTGTAATATTTCTTGCAATTAGTTAGCATTCTTAACTGTAACTAAGATCTTGTTTTACATTACATAGAGTCTAATTTAGTTTCATCGTCATTCTTAGTTTTCATTCTATTTTCCCTTAACTTTGCTTTAGTTGCTTTATAGATTCTGTTTCTTTTATATCTAATTCATTAATGCTTTATTGTTCTAGAATTCATCAGTTTCATTCTTAGTGTAGTTTACCATATGTCGTTAAAATTAATATCAGATTAGACTTAGTAATTTCATTCTCCAAGGTATCTCAGTTTTGAGTAGTTTCTCAGTTCAAGCATAGGATCATTTCTCCCATTCATACAGTTAATAAAGATGTTCATAAAATAGAGTTTGGTTCAGAAATAAATATCTTTATCAAGTTTTCTACTTGCTTCTATGTAAAATATCTTTATCAAGTTTTATACTTGCTTCCAAATCAAATTCAATTCAAGTAAATATCTTTATTAAGTTTTCTACTTGCTTCTAGATTTCATTAGTTCCAATTTATTTGCTCATGAATAGAAGATAGGTCATAATGCTTAAAGTTAATTGTAGTTGGATAATTTTTAGTTTGCATTTATTTGTCGAAGTTAAACTAGATTTTTTCCATTTTGTTTCCTTGTTGCATTTGAAAGTCATTTTGATACATTCACCCCAGTTCCTGTCACATTCGATGTACAACATCAAGGAGAATGGAATTAGGTAGTTTAGTGTAGTCTTGAAATATTAATTGAATGCATGCATAGTTGTTGAATTCACTTAGTCTATAGCTTTGCTTTGAGTTGATATAGTTCTTTGTTTCATAATTAGTCGTCAGTTTAATTATCTCATAGATATGTTTTTGAACTCATTTACAATTGTTTCTAATTCCTAGTTTAGAGTTTTAATCAGTAGTTTTCAACTTCATCAAAGTAGCTCTGTTTTTATTCAGTCTTGCTTCCTAGAATAACATTGTTGTTTATATCTTTTCAGTTATTATCCATAGAGTAGAGTAGTATAGCTTGATACTATTCTGATATGTTGGTTTAGTTAGGTTTAATTAGTTCGTTTGTTGTATTTCTGAAGTTTGACTCTGTTTTTCATTTTGAAAGATCTTTCGATCTTTTATTTATTAAAACATTTATAAGGTCTGCCGAGCTGTAAACTGTAGGTGCCATTATAACTCAGCATATACTATGCCACAACTCTAAGATTACCAACCTTGGTCGATAATTAAATATTTTGGTGATTCCTTAAGATAGTAAATACACCTCAACATTTTGGCGACGTTGTCGGGGAGTTGTAGATGGGTAGAATTCAGTTGTAGATAGGTAGAATTCAATTGTAGATAGGTCAAATTCAATTATAGATAATTAGGATTTTCTTTTAAAAACTTAGTTATAGATTTGAACTCTCCTCTTTGAAATTTAGAAATAGGATGGTGGCGGGTGAGCGGTAAGACGAGAGGTAAGAACCTGCACATCTGTTATAACAGGCATCCCCAAAACCCAGCATAGTAGTAATGAAATTAGAATTTATTCCAGTTATAGTTTGTTTTCAAGAATAGGTCTAGAGACTCAAAAGGTAGATTTATTAAAACTAGCCCTCCTACTAAAATCCCTACTAAAATTCCTACTAACCTATACGGGGGGTGTGCCACCCCAACTACTAACTCAACAGAAAGGTATCGAAAGACACCTAAAGGGGATAGTCCTACTTGGAAAGCAAAGGAAATCCTTTCTGGAAATCAATTAGGGGAAACCATAGGGACATCAAAACAAACTGTTCATAAAGAAATTCCACTAGAGGAACCTCAAGCTCATATTGAGACTGAACTTAGACAAGAGGAAACTCAAAAGGATAAAACTTCATAAACTCCCAACCCTCCATTAGTCCAAAAACTAATGGAGGTCAAAGGGTAATTTGTTAATGGTAAGTAATCCAAATGACCCCCTAACCATCAATTGCTTGTGCCTTTGAGTTTGTATGTGGTCTTTTCCCCACTCAATGGCCCTTATCCCTAAGGGATCCTATCTTCTACATGACATGGTTATCTCTTAATGTAGGACCCCTCCTTTAGGGTACCCTTGAACTGAACCTGAAACTTTAAAAACTTCATACAAACAAATTAGCCATTATAGTTATTGGAAAATAAAATAAAATAGTGAATAACTTAACAAAAATAAGCAAACCTTAACCTGTCAACCCGATCCAGCTGGTCCATTGTTGTCTGCGTCTTCCGTAGGATCCCTCCAGCAAAGCTCGTTTAACCATAGGAGAAGCAACCGTTAGCTTCGCCACCCAACCATAGGCTCATGCTTTCAGTCGCATGGCCTCCCCCGAGCTTTGGGTCGTAGAGCTCACACAAGTATTTCAGAAATTCAGCTTGGGCCTCCCTTCCCACCAGGATTTCTAAGCCAAACCCTTAGATAGCAGCAAGTCTTTGAGGCATTCAAAAATTACGACAATCGTCCAAATTATGGGCCCCTTACCCATTCCTTAAGCCTTCCTTATAAAGGGAAATCTCCTGCGACACATGTCGCTTCATGCATAAATAAATATTTTTAATTATTTATTTAATTAAAACACTCACCCATCCAAGTGTCAGTTTCTCTGGGAAGTGCACCTACATCCCTAAGTTTGCTCTAGTTTGTCCCCCAGATATTTTAATCAACTCCTAGCTTTTAGTTGACTAGGTGTCTAATCTATTTTGCTCATAAATAATAATTTCTATTATTTTAAATGCTTAACAAAATAACTATTCATGTGCAAATGTCTAAGCTATTGTTATGCATTTGCTAAGTAATAATCTAGAGTTATTCTCCTAAGTTTTTATGCAGTTTAATTTAACAATCAAACTCACTAGGATCACGGTGTCGCGTCGTTGGGCTCCTAGTTCCTTAATTTAATTTCTCTGACATGGCACCACTCCGTCGAGTCCAGTCATCCATAGTTTCCATTCCTCGGCAAGGCAACACATCGTTGGGTCCTTGCATTCACTCTTTCCGTTCTCGGCAGGGTACCGCACCGTCGGGCCCTTCTACCGTCATCCTTCCGTTTTGACTTGCGGGAACTTCATGTAGGGATTTCAGGAGACGTTACCTTCCATCCTCCGTCTACACGCTATCTAGGGACTAATGGCGCTGAGGAGTGAGTCCGTTCTCACTGCGCGCCCCTCAACTCGTATGTGACTAGCTCCGTCGTGGCCCACCTCGTACGCCCTCACGCATTCCTCTTGAGCAAGCGGATCAATGCTTATCTGCTCATGCGTGGTATTCTTGTCGGAAGTCGACATCGTCGTCGCTTCCCTTGTGTGTGATTTACCCTTACTCTATGACCCTTCATGTTCCTTTGTGTGTCCGTTGGTCAACCGTCTCACTTGTTTCTACACACACTTCTCACAACAATTTATTAGTAGAACTGTCCTCCATAATCATCATCTGATTTCTAAATCTAGTATTGTTAAACATTTATGATTTATTCAAACTTCTAATCAAATATACATTTCGTCGACAAATACATAATCACCGTATAGCTAGTCGTTAAGCATTATCCATATGTACAATTTTCATATCAAAGTTAATCGTTAAACATAAAATCGTCCATTCACAATAACTACCCAAAAGCACATATATCAGTCAATCGTAATCATAAATATACTTAAAATAAAATCATAGGGTTATTTTATTAATGTTTCAAATAGTCGGCGACTCAGCAGGTGCCCTCAATGTCTATAGTAGTCTAGGGGCACTACAAAAACTAGTACCTCATTATTCTAAATAGTTAAGGTACTGAGGCGGGCATTACACTTAACCTTTTCCTATATGTGAGAGTGGGATTCAATAAAGTAGAACTAGTACATGTGAGAGGCTTGAGAGTTGTAGAGGAATCTAGATCACAATTCTGGAGGTGCCTATGGTACAATCATGTCTAATTATGTATTGTTTATGTTGTTAATAAAGAGATATTATCTTCCCTCCCTCCACACCAATTCATATGTCTTTCCATTGATTTTGGATTGATATAAAGGGTGTTGACTTACATGATTAGTCAACTAGAGTTAGTGGTTTATGCTTCAAATACCATGCTTAGTTTATAATTCAATTTATGCCAAAAGATTTTGAGGAAGGATTTATGTCTTCTTGTGTGTAGGTGTAATAAGAAGAAGTCAAGTGGAACCATTGGAAGGAAAGAGGAAGCCAAGACAACAATCATATTCTAGGTTCTTTTTTCCACTATATATTGTATTTTATGTCTTCCCTCCTAGTTTTTGGCGTCTTAGGTTGAATCCAGTCCAAAACCCTAGGGAATTGTAGTAGTTTCCTTTAATTCAATTTGTTGGCAACCAAGCCCAAGTTGTTAGGTGTGAATCCTCACAATAAAAATGGTGGCTCCACTAGAGAGGATTCTATGAATAATTCTATATAGGACTCTTTATATTCTATTTTTCCATTTGGTATTAGGTGTTATAGGGTGCATTGTGCCCTTACTTTAGTCTCCATCCTTTTAATTCCCTGAAATCTTACAATTTTCTAAGTTTTTGGACATTTTAATCCTCCTCCGGGAGTCCCATGCACCCCACTGAGGTAACATAGGCATGGGAACCGATGTATGCGTTCCCTCGATTTTGGAGAAATGTGTGGCCAAACACCCTGCGGTCTTGACATGTGCATGGGGCCCTGTAAAACTAGTTTATTTTTCCCTTTTTGCTTATGTTTCTGCTTGATAACTATTGGTTTACATTTTCTAAGCATGCTTGGAATGTTGTAGGTCATATTTTAAGTGATTTGATTCCTTAAAACATCTCTTGTATGCTTCGACTTGGTTCCTTTAAGAAAACAAAGAAAGACCTAGTTGTTGAGTATTCCCTTTTGGACTATTTTCATTGCATGTTTAATGGAGTAGAATAAGTTGTCTTTAGGTGATCTTGCATCCAATTTTCTTGCATCAATAGATTTCTATTGTTTCATCCCTTTCATTGCTTATTACGTGAATAAAATGAAAAACCTTGCTTGTTGAGTACCCTTTTTTAGTTCGTTTGATTGCAATTTTATTTATAGTGTGTAGTTGCAATGATCTAATTGCTTCATATAGGAATCTATTAAGTTTATAGATTCCTTTGGGAGTGTTTGTATATAAATGGGAAAATATTATATATATTGAATTAGATTTCTTTCATGAGGATCATTCGGAGTTGCTTCCTTTGGTTATAGTAATTTCCTCAAAAAGTTGCATCTTGCTTTGGTTTTGAAAGATTCTAATTGGTCCTTCATACTTTTGTAAGTCGTTTATGGTCAAGTAGCTCTTTCAAAGTTTTAAGTGGTACTATCCATTTGAAAGTGGTATCTTTGATATTTATTCCAATTGAGAACATCACCATTTTCTCACTTTTGCATCACTAGAGTAACAACGGCCTTTAAAAGAAATGTAACTAAAATGAACTAGACTTATTTTTCTTTGATAGAAAACCAACAATAGTATAGGTTTTAGGCCTTGGTTTTATGTTTGGAGAGTCAATTCTCCAAGGTCGTGTAAAATAAACCTAAAAGTTAACTAGTTGAGTGTGAAATCCATTAGTAGTGAAAATAATTTGTTGGGAAAGTGCGCCTAACACATGCATTAAAATCACGAGTCAAAGCTGAGAAATCAAGTGTGATTTTCCCCTAATTTGGTTGATCAGTGGGCTATGTGAATTTGGGGCCTCTAGGTGAAGTGGAAACTACTCAGGGTGACACCACTTTTCATCAGATTTTTGGGTATGGGACTTCTGTCCTACGTTCCCTATCCATTTGAAAACAGTTGGCTACCAATTGTTCCATCCAACTTCTAGTTGTGAAGTGGTAACCATAGTATCCTATCCTAGGTTTATCACAAGTGACTCAAAGTGGGAAGTTCTTGTGATATCTAACACAGATGCATAATATCCACCTAAGCTCCCCTTGAGGGTGCTTGTATTCATGAAGGTACTTGCACCATGGGTGATTGTTGCATGAAGGTTATCTTAATTTTCTCCCATGCCTTTGTTGGTTGAACTTGGGCCCTCATCATCCTTGAATGACCTTTGAAAGGCCCATGTTAGAATCTTCATATATTGAACTTAGGGATTAAACACGATGGTTTGATTGTTGAGAGAGTGGGTTTGCTTGGATGTATCTTGTAGAGTCTTTTATAGGTGTGTGTTGAATGTAATTTTTTTATCCCTAGAAGGCCTTAGAGATTTCCTTTTCGAATTGGGATTATGGCTAAAGTTTCTTAGGAGACCAACCAAGGGACCCTTGTGCAAGGTGATCCCTATGCCTTTCTATTCATTGGATATGTTAGTGCTCTCTTGATGGCCACCTTGATCATCCTGAGTTTTCCATGGCGCTATTAGTTTGGGTTTTTTCCACTCCAAATGTCATGAATGATCCTAATGCTTCTCAAGTAGGCACTATATTCCAATAGCGGCAAAACCCTCTTTCCTTCATTATCAGTAGCATATTTCCATCCTCCTACCTCATGTGGTGAAAGTCTAGGTTCTAGTAACCAATAGTATAAAAGGATCAGAAAGATGAATAATAAGAAGAAGATGTGAAGACAAGGGGAATGCCACCAACAACTACAAGTCATGTTGGTGGCAATTCCCTAGTTGTTGTAAGTCATGATATGGGAAAGTCACCAGTCACTGCAAGTCATACTGGAGACAAGTGACCAATCTCTACAAGTCATACTAGAGACATCTAACCAACCACTCCAATTTATGTTGGGGACAAGAAACCAAACACTGAAAATCATGCTCAGGGCAAGCAACTGGTCATTGCAAGTCATGCTAGGGGAAAACAACCAGCCATTGCAAGTCATGATGGGAGTATGGATACTGTGAGAAACCTAGATGAATAGGATTCAAGCTTAAGTTCCCTTGAGATCTTTGCAAGGGAGATCATATTACTTTCCTATGCCTTTCTATTTCCATAGGTACAAAGAGTGTGCTTTCTGTCTCAAGGATCTTCTAATCCCGAGCATCCTATAGTTTCCCAACATCCCATTCAAAATTTGGTTGATAAAGTGGTTGAACCAATGAAATATTTGGTCGATCCCACTCTTCCTTTGGAGAGTGATAAGATTGAATTGGTTGAACCAATGCAATCTTTAGTTGATACCAATCTTCCCTTAGAAAGTGAAAAGATTGAAGTGCTTGAATCGATGCAATCTTTGGTCAACCCCACTCTTCCATTGGAGAGTGATGTGGTTATTGCTCAAGTTTTCTTTACTACTAGTTCATAACTTTCTAGACAAGGGGGAACTCTAATCACTTCAAATGATCTCATGCCAAGCTCTAGGATTGCTTCCTTTGATTTGAATAGTCTATTTGGGCCACACCTTCCTTATTTTGCACCCTTCGAAATAATGTTTCAAGTTAAACACCATACGGTTTTTCGATGTATTGTAGATGAAGGAGCCTTTGTTAGTATTTTATCTGCATATGCTTAGAAAGGTGTGGGTTCTCCCAACCTTGCGTCGGCTACCAATCATATAATAGCTTTTCATAGAAGACCTAGTGAACCTATGGGATTTCTTCCTTAATTTCCTATTGCATTAGTGTAAAAATTGTCTTAGTCAATTTTACTGTTATGGAGGACCCATTGGACTTCAATATGCTCCTTGTGCATGATTATGTATATGGTATGAACATTGTGGTACGCTCTTTCCTTTGAAGCATTTTCCTTACAATAGAAGAATTGCCACTATTGCTCAGCTTGCATTTTTTGATTCTCCCCACTACCCAAATTTATACTAAGCATCCCCTTTGTATGTTCCTAGTGTTTCAGTAGACACTACCCTACCACAATTGAATTATGTGGCCTCATATCCCTTGTGTCCAACTTCTACTGAGAAGAAGCCTCTAAATTCATGTTCACCTTTGTGGGATTTGGTTTTGGTAGTTGATGAGGTGATTTTTCCAATAGGGACATTGGAGGTGGTTCTCCCTCCTATTTTTCCAAGTGAATGTTTTGACATGTCTTCTCTCTAGGATGACATCCTTCCCTTAGATGAAGCTCTCCTAGATGATATGATTGACTCTAACATTCCCATGGATACTTATGCCCTTTTCAAAGATCATCTCCCTGGATTGGACCCAGTTGCAATCAAATCGAGCATTGATTCGCCTTTTGAGTATGATCACATTGTTTGTGGATCCTCAAACATTGACATTTTTGGGTCTTTGGACTTTTCCATTATGCTGCAAGTTGGTGTTCCTGATGAGTTTAATTCTTTTTGTAGATTCCTATACTCCTATGATGATGAGTTTATTCCTGTAGACTCTATTATTGCTTTCATCTTTGATATTCCTCATGAGTTTGATCTAATTGATTGTAGGTCCTCGGGCCTTGGTGTTCTTGAGTCTTTGCTAGTAGAATTTTCCTTGGTAATGAATATTGTTGAAGACCCTAAAGTTGAAAGCACCCCTATTCAATTGACCCGTATCAGATCTTTCTTTTTATATTTTTTAGATATGATCATGGTATTTTTGTTTCTTGGATACAAGATTTTAATCTAGATTCATGGCTTCTTAGGGATCATGCTTGACACGTTGCTCAATTCGGTCAGAGATGTTCAGAAACTTGCATGTATGTTTCGGCATCCCCTGTGTTCATTTGAAATTTTTTCCACCTGAATTTGCCATAGGGTAGGACTTGATGGATATTGGTGTGTTATCCTTCTCCATCTACATTTTGCACCAGTCCAGGAGAAGAACCTACCTAACATGAGACTATATAGTCAGCACCCTCTTTCTAGTTTGGTGCCCATGCCAAGTTTTTCCCATAGGCTCGTGAGCCTTTTTAGTTTCACAATGAGTTTGACAAGAAGCAACATGCCTCTCATTCTCATCTATTTTTGTCCATTCCCTATAAGGATCCCTTTTTTTCTCATTATGCATTTGTCTTTGATCTCTTCTACTTGCACATTGATGCTTAATGCTTCGTTGCATCTTTCATACTGCCCTTGCATTCATTATGTTTCTCATCACTTGCGTCCATTGTATTTTCATTATGGATTGTATGCTTGGAAGAAACATGTTGATGAGTGTCCACCTCTTTTCGATCACCTTTCTTGCATTTTTTTTGCATAGGTCTGTCCCATGCGGTTGGAGCATAGTTGCATTCCTCGCAACATTCATTTCTTCCATTGCAATATATCATTCTTTTATTCTTTTCAGTATTTACTAATATGAAAAAGACAAAATAACATATATCTATAAAAAAATAAGATAGAGGGGATAAAGATGATAGATCTCTATTATTGTTGATGGCACCAAGTAAAGTCACGTTTGAGCAAATCACTAGTGTTGAGTCTTCTCAACAAGTTGGGTTCTTAGTATTTCCTTAATCCAAACCATGATCTCTAAGTTTGTACTCCTTCGATTGGTTACTATTCTAATCACTAAGGATAATTTTTTAATTCCTCTTGTGCTGCATATTTATATCATTATTCCCTTTGAGTCTAATGTTACCCAGGTCACCATTGTGTCATGCTAATGTTCAAGGGTTGTCTTTAGCCTGTGTCATCTAGTCCTCTATTTTCTTGACTATCCATGTCGACCTTTCTTGTTGCCAAGTTGTTCTCAGTTTCATCATATTAACCAATGTTCATACTCACGCTAGTGTGGAAGGTCCACATTGAATTTTAACTGGTGGGTCATTTCTCATCGATGATGACACATTTCTCATAGAATTTTACCGAGAGTTGTTACCACCCTGGGCCTACTTTCATCATTGGTAGGTTACCTTGTGCTCGACAGATGATACCTCATAATTTGTCTCTGACTAGGCAGTTTCCCATATGTAACAATTACATATTGGCATTTTGATTGTTCTAAACCTTCATGTTGTTCCATTTTGTACGACGAAGGGTCGACTCTTATTCATATATAATAAAATGGGTCTCTTATTATGTTGCATTGTCCAATGTTGTAACAAGTGACATTGTTGATTAAATATATGGATGATAAATATTACAATAAAATTAATGTGTAATATGATGGTATAAAACATTAATACAATCATTATATCCGAATGCAATAATTAAAATTAAAATATCAATATTATTATTATTTATTTTTTGATGATTAATTGAAAATTTAAAAAAAAAAAAACACAACACTCATGAATAATTGGGCTCCATATTCAAAGATACTAATCACTCCTTATCCATTAGAGATAGAAATGTAAGCTTCAAGGACTAAAGAGTAGGAATAGTTTTGAAATCTCAACCTTCTACAAGGATATTGAAGAAAAGGGAAATGTCCCTTATTTATGTGGGCAATTCCCGAGATAATTAAGATCAAGCATCATTTAGAGATTTTTTTTCTCAAATGAGTCTTCACAAAATATATCCTCCGATATAAACAATATGCATAACATGTGTTAGGTATGTGGGCATTCTATGTGTAAGTTTGGATATTGATCAAGATATATGTCACCTGAGTCTAAGTCAAGGGAGAACGCTCTTTATTTTATCAAAAAAAGAAAATAAAAATCATAGCTTCATTATGGAAAACAACAATCCATTAATGAAGTGCTTAGAGTAGGGGAAATATCTCATAAGAGGAAGGAATGGTTTTCATTTCTATAAATATGACAAGAATGAGGACACCCACAAGAAGAGGTACCCCAAGGGATTGTTCAAACAAGGTACTGCAAATGTTTTTTACCAAGAAACCATTTACATGAAGAGGACATAGTGGGACCTTTATAGGGTTTGTTTCTAGGATGGAATTTTGTGGTTTCAAATACATGAGGCAAGTTTTTCAGTTTGGAAGTAGAAGTTCAAGCTCAACAGTCATGTTTCTTGGGCTCTACTATGATTTTTTCTTTCTATCATTTCAAGATATCAATAATCTATCAATTTGTGAATGCTTATGGGATATAAAAATAGAAAGGATAGCTAGATTAATATTTGAAGATGGAGATTTTCTTTCATAGGATGTAGTTTGTGGAAGGGACATGAGCATGGTCATGAAAATTAATGAAAATTGGGAGGAGGATGGGAGAGGCTTGATAATTTAGATGGCGTTCCTAAACATCTATTTAAAGATAAGGAATTAGTCGATGTTGATCCTATTGAGATTAAGTCTACTGGACTAGAAGGGAGGATTACTTTATAGGGAATACTAATTCGTAGGGAATATTGATTTTATTGTTTAGATCTTTTTTTGGTTTCTAATGAGTTGTTAACTTCCTAGGAATACCTAGATAATGGATATTGGTAGAGGGAAAAATATATCATTACCTTATATTTATCCATGTGGAAATGGATGTGATTAATCCCCTTTAACCCTTTAAATTCAAAGCATTTTTACTAAGCAAGGATACATAGTCATGGTTTCTATAAAGTGTAAGGGTTACGATCCAAGTTCAAATGAGTTTGCAATCAAATTATTCTAAGAGAATATGCTTGACATCAAATTACCTATGAAGGATTGGATGTTTAGGAATAATGCTTAGGAAAAGGAAGTCTAGAAGATATTGAGGCTCAACACTTGTTTCTTTATGATCATTTGAAGAAGGGAGGGGTCATAATAGACATTCATAAGGATATGTAAAATGTGAAGGGGGGATGAATAGTTATTAGATTATGAAGATATTTTCGAAGACAAAAAAGTTAGAGCAACATGGTTTAATAAAGGCGGTGAAAAAATGCTATGCTCAAGAAAGAAAGGCATATAACACTATATGAAGTATATAGGATTCTTCTAATAATTAATTTCCATAATTTTATGATATGTCAAAGTTTTTGAGTGTCATTGTATGCATACTTGTTCTAAACCTAAGAGGCCTAATATAGAATATATTTTTTTAGGGCCTACTACTTCCAATTTAAATAAGATGGGGAGTGTTGGGTTAATACTAACTTGGTAAAATATAAACTAGATTAATGTGTATTGTTAGGATGTGATTTCAATATCTAGATCTTTGACTATTATCCCCTTTCCCAATCCATATGTTATGGGGGGGTCGCAAGGGGGGAAACTAGGCCCCCCTTACCTGGGTATGTTGGGAAAATCCCTCAAGATGAAAATTTGTAAGACCCTTTTAGTGTATTTTGGTTCCTTCTGGAAACCTCATATGTATTGTATAAAAGGGAATGGATCCCTAGCATTATATTATAAGAAAGAAATCAGTGTAAGTTTTTTTGTCAAGTAATAATAAAAGATTTAAAATGACATTGTCCAATGGTTTTAGCTATGCATAATACGGTTTCTAGGTAAACATTATGTTCTAATGTTATTATTGCTTTCTATTTTAACTCATAGGCATGAGGTTTAATTATGGAGGTTTAACCATGTTCATAATTGAGAAGTTTGATTGCAAGAATGTCTCACAATGGCCAATACCTAGCCTTGAAAGGGTTTGCACAAAAAAATCAACAGTATGACATATGAAATTGGATAAATCTAGACATGAAGGCAATTTATACAATTAGTCTTTCCTAGCAAACTTTTTTTTGTTCAATTTTATTGAAGAAAATATTGCATAATCCATTTGGGAGAAATTTGGGAAGTTGCACGATACTAAATAACAACAAATAAGGTTTTCCAGAAGAAGTAGCTTTATCATATAACGATGAAGGAGTGTCCAGTTTTGGCATATTATCTGAATGAGTTTAATACCCTAATCAGTAAAGTGGTCTCAATTGGAGTAAAGGTGGAGGATTGGGACAGAGCAATCATTTTATTATTTCCCCTCCTAGATACCTGTGATCAGTTGGTGATGACTATCACCAAATCATTATCAAGAACTTTGAAATTTGATGATGTAGTAGTTGCTTTGTTGGGATGAGAATTGAGATGAAAATTATCTCTAGAACCCTCTACCAGTGAATCCCTATTTGTGAGAGGTCCATCTAGAGAGGAGTCAACAAAGTATATCACAATCTAGATCTAAGTCTATAGGATGCAAGTTGAAAGGGAAGTGTTGAAATTGTGGGAAACCAGGGCACTCGAGGAAGGGTTATTGGAATATAAAGAAGGAAAATAAGGATGAAAATAAAAACAACCATCAACTAAGGGTAGAATATCATATTCAAAAGAAATGGAAACATGTGAGGCTTTTTGTCTCAATAATAGTAGACCTCTTTTATATGCTTGGATTTTATATTCAAATGCATCTTTCCACACTCCACATAGAGATTGGTTTTTTAGATATGGGCCTTATAGTGGTGGGATAGTCTACTTGGGTGATCATCATCCTTTAGAAATTGTGGGAAGAGGAGATATTAGGATCAAGCATGATGATGGGAGATAAAGGAAGCAATTTGATGTATGAAATGTACTAGATCTATGAAAGAATTTTCTCTCAATCAAGATGATGGATAAACCGGAGTATTCTATTTCCTTTGGTGATATTCAGTGCAAGATTATCAAAGGAGCCCTAGTGGTAATATAATGAGAATCTTATGGGACACTATATCATTTATGTGGCAATACAGTGATAAATCATGCAACATTAATAGACTTGGGGAATGTTCTAGATGTAGTGATGTTGTGACATCAACGACTTAGATTTGAAAATTATGCATGAATGAGGTATGATTTCTAGGATTAAGTCTTGTAATTTAGACTTGTGTGAACACTATGCATATTATAAAATTTCGATGATGGTTTTATTATCTTATTGTTGTATGTTGATGATGTGCTATTTGTAGGACCCAACATGAAGAAAATCATTGATCTTAAGGCTCAATCGGTTAGGCCATTCAAAATTAAGGATATAGGAGCAACAAATCAAATTCTAGGAATGAAGATAAAGAGGGATAGAATAGGTAGGAAGATCTAATTAAGTCAAAATTCATATATAGAAAAGATTGTATAGTGCTTCAATATGTAGAAAGAAAAACCAGTCACACCCGAGTTCTTGCACACATCAAGTTGTCTTTTGAATAGGATCTTACCACAAAAGTAGAGAAGACAAGCATGGCTCATGTATTGTATTCATTAGTAGTAGAGAGCCTCATGTTCACTGTGGTGAGTACCGGACTAGATATTTCGCAAGCAATAGGATTTTTTAGATGGTTCATGATGAATCTTGGTAAGGAGAATTGGAATGCTATGAAGTGGATACTCATATATTTAAGGGGCACTTCAAATGATGTTATTTGCTACAAATTTGCAGATTTACAAATTAAATGTTTTTCATATTTTGATTTTGATGGAGACAAAGAAGGAAACAATTCTACAACATGATATAGTTTCACTCTTACTGGTGGAGCTGGACATCTAAGTTGTAGCCATTGGTGGCCTTATCAACCATTGAGCAAAATATGTGGAAGCATCTGAGGCCAATAAATAGGAAATATTGCTAGAGTGACTGATGTATGAATTCAGGATGATGTCGTGGAAGATCACTTTGCATTGTGATAGTCAAAGTGGTATTCACTTAGTGAAGAATCCAACAATTCACGTTTGCATTAAGCATATTGATATTAAGTACCATTTCATAAAGAAAGTGGTGGAAGAAGATAAGATTCTATTGGATAAAATTGATACTAATGAGAAAACAATAGATATACTTAGAAAGTTAGTCGGAACATAGAAGTTTAAATCATGCAAAACATATCTGGGCGTGTTGAAAATGTGATGAAAGCAACACTAGGAAATGGCATGCGAGTGGAGAATATAGGAAAGGAACATCCTATATATTGAATTCAAGTGGGATGATGCTAGGAGGTGAAGTCATTATCCAAGTCTCTAACATTTTCCTATATAGTGGTACATGACTATCCCCTCATGCGATTTGTATGCATCGGGGGAGGGGACGGTTTTGGTTAGGCCCGTAGGCATAGCCATTGAGGAAAAAATTTTAGACCCTCATATGTATTGTACAAAAGGGAAGTGACCCTTGGCATTGTATTACAAAATATAAAGCATTGTAGATTTTTTGTGAAGTAACAATAAAATATTGAAGCTTCCATTGTCCAATGGTTTTGCATGGTTTCCACATAAATATCGTGTTCTATTGTTATTTTTTTTACTTCTATTTTTTAAATATTTTAACACGTATTTGGTCATTAAAGGGTTTACCACTAGTGGTTTATGGACCAACGGTATTGAGTAACCCATGGTATTAGCATGTGATGAAGCCTATTTAAAGGCTTGAAGAACTCCATTGTAAAATTCCTCATGTGGTTGGTGTTGGCCAAAGCTAATATATATATATATATATATATATATATATATATAGATTGGGTGTTGGTTTTCGATAAAGTGTTTCTAGGATAAATCATTGATCTAAATTTGTGTGATTGCTTCTTGGTGTTTGTTATTTCTCTCATCATACTCATAAGTTTTAATATGGTGTCAAATCCATGCTTGGGTGGGTAAATCTCTTTCATGAGAGAAGTCCTAGATCATTGACTTTAAGATGCATTGATGTGAAGCACTGGTGAAAGAGGCACACCGACGGTAGCGAATGAAGAAGTAATTGAGGATATATTTTAAGTAATGAATAAATACTTGGTCAAGAACATTGTGGTTAAATTGAAAAGATCTGTTTATTTTTCCAAAGTGCTTGACAAAGTAGCTGAAAGTAGCTAAATTTATTAGAGGTTGTGTTTATGTTATAGAAATAATCCTAGTAATAGGAAGTAAGGACCATACAATCCACTTCCAGTCCCTATGAGACCATGTGAAATCATTTCCATGAAATTTGTTGAGGTTTGTTGTAACATACCCTTTACCCTCAATAATGAATTTGGGGTACAGGGTATAATTTTTTTCCTTTATCTCCTAACAAAATGGGGGGCAATACATATGTGAAAGGGCTAATGCATTAGTCTCATTATTAATTAAAGTGAATTCACCATGACATAACCATTCATAGTAATTAAACCACATAGAAACTACAACAAGACCTTCAACGCCTATTTGCATATGAAGGACCTATTCTCATAACCAATCATTATTTATTACTTCAAATGCAATTAAATAAGATGTTTAAATCACAATCCTTATTGATTATACTTGTCTACATCATAGACATGTAATGTTATTGTCATATAAAGGTTGTAACAGCAACATCAATACTGTATTGGTTGAGAATCCGCAGTTGAACGTGTTGGCATTGGTCGGAGATGCTACGATAGAGTACATTTGTTTTTCGACGTTCAAATCATCTAAGGTTTCTCAGAGTGTCCGATCCATACTGGAATATGATTGTATTGACTGAGAATCCGCAATTGAACATGTTGGCATCGACTAGAGATGTTGTGGTAGAGTCCATTTGTTTTTCGACGTTCAAATCGTTTGAGTTTTCTCAAAGTGTCCACTCCATACCGGAATAAGATTGTATTGGATGACAATCCATAGTTGAACATGTTGGCATCGGCCGGAAATGCTGCGGTAGAGTCTATTTTTTTGTCGACGTTCAAATCTCCTAAGGTTTCTCAGAATGTCTGCTCCATACTGGAATAAGATTGTAATGGTTGAGAATATGTAGTTGAACATGTTGGCAATGGCTGAAGATGCTACAGTAGAGTCCATTTGTTTGTCGATGTTCAAATCGTTTGAGGTTTCTCATAGTGTCCACTCCATACCAGAATATGTATCGGTTGAGAATTTGATTCCAATAAGATTATATTGGAATCTTATACCAGAATAAGATTGTATTGGAATCTTATTCCAACGTGGAGCGGACACTCTAAGAAACTTCAGACGATTTGAATGTTAAAAAACAAATGGACTCTACCACGGCATCTCCAGTCGATGACAACATGTTCAACTGTTGATTCTCAACCAATACAATCTTATTATGGTATGGAGTGAACACTTTGAGAAACCTCAGACAATTAGAACGTCAACAAACAAATGGAATCTAATGCAACATCTCTGGTCGATCCTAACATGTTCAACTGAGGATTCTTAGCCGAAATAATCTTATTCCAGTATGGACTGGACACTAAGAAACTTCAGATTATTTGAACATCGAAAAAGAAATGGACTTTACCACGGCATCTCCAGCTGATGCCAACATGTTCAACTGCAGATTATCAGCCAATACAATCTTGTTCTGGTATGGAGAGGACATTTTGAGAAACCTCAGACGATTTGAACATTGACAAACAAATGGACTCTACCACAACATCTCCGGTCGATGCCAACATGTTCAATTGCATATTCTCATCCAATACAATCTTATTATGTTATGGAGCGGACACTCTGAGAAACCTCAGATGATTTGAACGTCGAAAAACAAATGGACTCTACCGCAGCATCTTCGGTCAATGCCAACATGTTCAACTGTGGATTCTCAACCAATACAAACTTATTATGGTATGGAGCGGATACTCTAAGAAACGTCGGATGATTTTAACATCGAGAAACAAATGGGATCTACCACATCATCTCCATCTCATGCCAACATCTTCAACTGCGAGTTCTTAGCCAATATAATCTTATTCCACTATGGAGTGGACACTCTGAGAAACCTCAAACGATTTGAACGTCAACAAACAAATGGACTCTATCGCAACATCTTCGGTTGATTCCACTACATGTTTAATTGTGTATTCTCATCCAATACAATATTATTATGGTATGGAGCAAACACTCTGAGCTGAACGTTGACAAACAAATCATTAGAGGAAATTTGGGCCTAAACTGGGCCTTATAAGAACAAGAGCCAACCATAACTTCTTGATGAGTTGGAATTCAAGAACAAATAGAATTTCAAGAAAATGAGTCAACCATAATAGTTGACTCTGCATATTTGTCATAATTCGTATTTTCAACATATCTCCTTCTGGTTTTACTCAAATTTTGAATGAGAGCACTCGTTGGATGAGGAGTTAAATTTTGCATCCACTAGGTACCCACATTGCATACGTTTGATGGACTCCACCCCACGAACAATGGAAAATACATTTAAAAAACGTGTTACTAAGTTACAGTAACACGTTTTTTTATGTATGTGGGGTGGGGTCCATCAAAAGTATGCAGTGTGAATACTCGTTGGATGTGGAATTTAATTATGCATCCATCGAGTGCTCCTGCTCAAAATTTATATCCCCCCACCCCACCTGCTCATGAGGACCTTCACACCCCCCATAAATTTACATCTTGATCATAATCAAAAGGGAATTTGGAGGATTCTGCGGGATCAAATTTATTCAAGAAAGGAGTGGAAACCTCAAATTCAGAATCACCTTCAACTGGGAGGAAAATGACCTTTCCATCTAGATATTGGTCACCATCACAGTAGTCAAGATCCCACCAAGCAGGATCCCATTCATCAGTAAACAATGTTGCAATCCTTGGATTAGATTTCTTCTTTGGACATTTATTGGCCCAATGGCCTTTTTTGCCACAAATAAAACATTTTTCTTTTCCAGAGGGATCATAGTGTTTCTTGACAAAAGCCTTTCTTTTTTTAAAACCCTTCTTCTTCTTATATCTATATGATTTGTCTGGGTGATACCTGGGAGCACTGGTGTAGAATCTTTTTCCTTCTTTTTCTTGCAACTACAAGATTCTTTACCAAAATGTCCTCAGTTGTGAGCTCCACAACCCCAATCTCGTATTTTTTCCACATCTTTGCAAAAGCTAGGAGAGTACATGGATGAATGCCTTTTAAAGTCGTTGGCAACTCTCATTTCTAAACAATGCTCTTGCCATGTTTCCATAATGAATCCATGAAGCTAGGCAAGAGAGATACCTTGTAAGGGAATATTTTTCTCTTTCAAGAATTGTTCCATTGCATTTGGAACATGACCAGGGAAACTCCTGAGATAACGATTTAGATATGTTGGTTTGTCTGCATTTCCATAAGAGATAAGCAAATTTTGCATATAACAAAAATATTGCTCACTTTTACTAAGATCACATATTTGAGCAGACATAAACAAATATTCAAGATGTTCAAAATCCTCAGTTTCTTCTAGACCATGAAATTATATTCCTAAGGATTTCAGAATCTTGGCACCTGCATCTTGAGCAGCCAACATTTTATCTTTGGCTACTTGGGAAATCCATCACCACCATTCGTATGCAAAACCTAACATGCCTACTACTAGTTGGACTGCTAGTTGCTGAGAAGTTATATTCTGATCTTGAGTTCTTTTGTAAAGAACCCACTTTCCAAGTAACTGAATGGTTGTCTTAATCTCAGCTCTAGATTGACATTGTATATTTAAGACGGGTTATTATGGCATTTGGGAAATAAGATTATTGATTCCATTGATGTCGAAATGGAATCTGTGAGAAGGAGCAAGAGAGGGAGAGGCATCATTCATTACTTCGTTGAAAGTAGGAGGTCCTGAAATTGAATTGGGACATGATTGGGAAGAAGATCCACCCTGAAGTGGAGAATTTTCTCTTTGTGGAAATTCCATTGCAGCAAGATATCGTTCTGGAAAAGCTTTTGGCATTTTCTTGAATTGAGAGACCAGATACTGGATTTCATTAAATTCTTCTTCATCTTGTCCAAATGAGAATTATGGTCTATTATCTTCTTCTCGGATACTCATCATAGCAAACAAGAATCTTCAAGTATGTTTCTCCTTTTTTTCTTTATGACCTCAAGAGGCAAGCTCTAAAGCAGATTGACTAACAAGCTTAGTCTTTTTCTCTAAGTTCTAGTTTTTTATGAAGATTTTTCCCAAAATATCTAAGGGTTGTTCTACCTTATTTGCAGCTGCAACAATAGTGTTATTTATCTCATCATAATCATGTAACAAATGACCAATAAAATCCATTTTAGTTCTTAGCAGAGCAATCTGCTCTTGTTCTTCATTGGCTTTTTGTTTTAGGTGGAGGATATCACAAGGCATATCATCCAGATTCTAAGTCGTTAATTGATGTTGCAGATTGCCAAAATTTGCTAATTTTATCTCATCAGAGACAGTTTCCGATGGGGCATAGGATCTATGGAGAAGATATTCTCTTTTGAATTGGCCATCATGTGTTAACTGTCTAAAAGGAGCATCAGGAAGATTTCTGCCAGGAATGAAAGAGGTATCACCTTTCGAGGTTTTGGCATCATAACCCAGTCCACTTCTAGGAAGAGAAAACATGAATAAGCAATAAGTTGGGGCTTTTATTTTTAGCTCTCATCCTATGCAAAAAATTTCGGCATGTAGGACATTCGGAGTGTTGTCCGTTATGCTATGTACCATAAACGCAGATGACCAGATTCTGAAAGCCTTAGGTAGAGAATTTTATGGTCCAGAAGAAACTAAGGATATTGAACAACTTGAATCTTTGTTTTTGTTTGCTCGAATATGTGATCTTAGTCAAAGTGAGAAATATTTATGTTATATGCAAAATTTGCTTATCTCTTCTGGAAATGCAGACAAACCAACATATCTAAAGCATTATCTCAAGATTTTTCCTGGTCATGTTCCAGATGCAATGGAACAATTCCTGAAAGAGAAAAACATTCCCTTACAAGGTCTCTGTCTTGCCCAACTTCATGGATTCATTATGGAAACATGGCAAGAGCATTGTTTAGAAAGGAGAGTTGCTAAAGACTTTAAAAGGCATTCATCCATGTACTCTCCTAGCTTTTGCAAAGATGTGGAAAAAATGCAAGATTGGGATTGTGGAGCTCACAACTGAGGACATTTTGGTAAATAAACTTGCAGTTGCAAGAAAAAGAAGGAAAAACCCTTCTACACCAGTGCTCTCGGGTATCACCCAGACAAATCATATAGATATAAGAAGAATAAGGATTTGAAAAAAGAAAGGCTTTTGTGAAGAAACACTATGCTCCCTCTAACAAAGAAAAATGTTATATTTGTGGCAAAAAAGGCCATTGGACCAATAAATGTCCAAAGAATAAATCTAAGCCAAGGCTTGCAACCTTGTTTACTGATGAATTGGATCCTTCTTGGTGGGATCTTGACTACTGTGATGGTGACCAGTATCTAGATGGAAAGGTCATTTTCCTCCCGGATGAAGGTGATTCTGACTCTAAGGTTTCCACTCATGTCTTGAATGAATTTGATCCTGCGGAACCCTTTGAATCCTCTTCTGATTTTGATCAGGATGCAAATTTAGGGGGGTGTGAAGGTCCTCCAAAATTTTGTTTCTATATGTTTTCCTCACTAAGGGATTCTCCTCAAATTAGGATGAAACCCTGTCCAAAACACCAACATATCAGTATGTTCTGAGGAAATAATTAAAGGAAGACAAGAACAAGCTTTTAGCTCAACTAAAAGCTAAAGAGAAGCAGCCAGTAAAACATGAATCTTCCTCTCCTAGTATCGCAAAGAACCCAGCATTCTACAATCCTACATAGCTCTACAATGATAATCTTGATCTCCATGAAGACATACAGAGATTCGAGAAAGATAAAGAAAACATGCTTAAGCTACAGATCAAAGAAAAGCAAATCTCTTTAAAGAAGATAGTCAGAGAAATAGAAGAACTGAAAAGGATGTTAGAGATAACTATAAGAGAGCAAGTTCATTCATCAGAAGAAGAGATGTGCAAGGCATATGAAGAAGCCCTTAAGAGCCCAAAATATGAGAGAGAAAGAAGCACAGCTCATATCAGTGAAGAAGAAATCTCAAAAGAAGAAGGACATACTGTGTCTCTAGATCCAAATACATAACCTTCTTTGGGACTATTCACTAGTCCTAAATTGTATATAGAAGTCTGGTTATGCCCTCCATATTTCAAACCATACCAACTAGATTTCATGATAGATTCAGGCTACCAAATGAATTTGGAAAAAGGGGGTGCCACCCCATCATTCTATTGGGAAAAGACTTATGATCATGGCGTACCAATTGAAGGAGCTCTTGTACAGTTGCTTGAAAGAGTTCCAGACTTCCCAATAAAAATTGAAGGTTTGCTTGAAGTTTTGTCTTTAAATAGGCTAGATAATATAAAAGAGGATTGTGTTTTAGGATCAGAGTTCTTAACCAGAGTCAGTCCTTTTACTTTTGATAATAGTAAAATGTTGTTTAAATTTACAATAAATGGTATATTAGTGTATTTCCCCATGTTCTTTGAAGCTAAATCCAAATTTCAAACATCTGTAAAGAAACCCAGTCCTACCCCTAGTATTGCAGAATTATTCAAAATGAAAAATATATCCTATGCAGAAATGCATAAAAGAAAAATCCCTACTTGACGTTTCTGCAAAAATTGAAAAAGATTGCACTTCTGAGAGACCAAATGCCTTCTGGACTCGAGAAAAATATTTTGTCTTTGCCTTTTGATCCCTCAATAAACCAAACCCCTATAAAGCTTCTGCATCTCTAATGGCTCCCTCTAAAAGAGAATTTTGTGTTAATGAGATCAAAGATTTGCTTTCTAAAGGTCTCATTGAACCCTCTAAGAGTCCTTGGGTTTGTTGAGCTTTTGTTGTAAATAAACATTCTTAAATAAAAAGAGGAAAGCAAAGACTAGTCGAAAATTTTAAGCCTCTGAACCATGTTTTGCATCCCGTGAAATACCCTCTTCCTAATAAATCCAGTTTGCTAAAACGAATTGCAGGATGCATTATATTTAGTAAGTTTGATCTGAAGTCTAGTTTCTACCAAATTGGAAATGAAGTTAAAGATAGTTTCAAAACTGCATTTGTTGTTCCACATGGGAAGTACCAGTGGAAAATCCTTCCTTTTGGAATTAACAATGCCCCCTCCGAGTTTCAGAAAAGAATGGAGGCTATATTTAGAGATAAGAAATGGGCATTAGTTTATATTGATAGCATACTGATGTTTTCCAAGAACTTGCAGGAACACTTGAAACATTTGCAAGAATTATATAAGCTTGTTTTTCAGCATGGCTTGGTGCTCTCTAAGAGCGAAATGGAGATAGGAAAAACATAAATCGAACTCCTCGAATATAGATCAGTAAAGGTGTATAGCTATTTTCCATACCATATTATGGAAAAGGTCCAGCTCCAGATATTTTTGGGTAGCTTAAATTACATCAGACCCTTTTACAAAGGTCGGGCCCAAGATATCCATGTATTGCAGCAGATATTAAAGAAAAAATTGTCGAAATGGAGCAATGAAATGACAGAAGATGTTAAAAGAATTAAAGAAAAAGTAAATCAACTTCCTCCCCTCTCCCTTCCTCAAGGCACGGGTAGCCTTGTTATTGAAACATATGCCTCCAGCAAAGCATGGGGAGGTTTCCTAATTGAGAAACATGGAGATCGGGAAGAAATTTGCAGATATGCTTCAGGATCTTTTAAGGGTGCATAACTAAATTACCCTTCAAGCCACAAAGAGATCCTAGTAGTAAAGAAAACAGTCAATCACTTCTGTTTATACCTGAAACATGTTAAGTTTGTGATAAGGACTGATTTGAAGATTATGTCAAGCATCTTCAAGAATGAAAACCTTATGGCTGAAAACAATTCCAGAACCCTAAAATGGTTTATTTGGTTGCAAATTTTTCATTTTGAAATTGTTTATAAACTTGGTTATTTAAATTGTGTTGTTGATATGTTGACCAAGGAAGAGGCCAGCCTCAATATGTTTTCAGTAGTAGTCAGCTCAGCCAAACCATACAAAAGGAAAGGCATCATCAACGAAGAACCAGAAAAGAAAAAGATATTTAGAGATCATACAATTCAAGAACGCCAAGAGTTCTTAGAGTATGCCAGTAAGAAAGTGTTAGACACAATGGCTCACTAAGAGGGGGGGTTAGTTAGTGAGAGCACTTGATACCAAAATTTAACTTCTTCAGTCCCTAACTTATATCATATGCATTTCCACTTTAACATTCAATCATAGATCATTATTCACACTGAGATATACATCTATAAACATCAACATTATCGTATGTCATTAATCAAATAGAACACATTATCATTAAGACACTTCACAAGAGACACAAGATATGGGATTTGTAAACTTTTATATTTTGATTGGAGACTTCAATCTCCAATATGGGCTACAACCCAAAAGGTGGCACCACCCACCAGATGATTCTATCAGCTGCAACTGCCGTACCAACACCCCAACAAACAAAGATTTACAAGTTATATATCAGAATTTTCTCTAGTCTGCAAATTACATATATCACCAAACAAGAAACCCATGTTTGTTTCCCAAATCACTGAAACTCACATCAACACTAGCACATCACACCAAACAATTATCCCTTCCTAGAATCAGCTTCATACACACATCAAAATGCATATCCTCGTTCTATCCAATTCATCATTCTGTCCATAAGCATATCTTCATTCTGCCTATATTTTTCCATGGTTATTTCATCATGTTGTCCACAATCAAACTGTCATTTATGTTGTCTCAATGAAGCCCAGAAAATCATAGATATAAAGAATTGCTTCAATGATGCACCTGCTGATATGCTACTACCACCGAACTGTCCTCATCCCCTCAAACCTTCAAAAATCAGAGCTCCCTTATACCTCCCGAAATTCTCCACAAAATTCACCACTAAATCCACACTTCAAAATGAGGTGGATGGCCTTTATTTATACAAGTCCTTATCGTGATTTTTGGAGGTCGACATCTCTCTTTTACCTGTATCATTGAAATAATAAATCAATTAAGATTTATTTGGCCGACCTGATCATGTCCATGTTACTTTTTTTAATATCCATGTTATCTTCTTAAGTATATATATATTTATATTTGGTCTTCCTTTCCACATCATTGGCTGCTCTTCAAATATGCCCGCAAGTGTCTTTAATTTGCAACCTATGATGCCCGCAGGGTCTTTGTAAATGCCCTCATAGGGATCCATCATATGCCCTCATAGGGTGTCTTATAGGATGCCCGCAAGGGATCCTAGACATGCTCGCAATAGGGTCTTTGGCATGCCTCCATATGTGCCTTTGAAATGCTCGCAAGGGGCTTCTACTCATGCCCTCAATGTATCATAAGAGTGTCCGCAATGGGCTCCAGTTTGATGCCCACAAGGGCCATCAACACATGCCTGCAAGCTCATTTTGAATTTCCCGCAAGGGGGATTTCCAAATGCCCGCACATCCTCCTTCACACCTTGTCTTCATGTGCTTTGCTTCTCCTTCACACCTTATTTGCTTTGTCCTCTTCTTCAATTTCCATTCTTGCTTCTTGTCATGCTTACTTTCCATGTGTGTTCTCACCTTTTCCACTTGTCTTCATGTCATTTGCCTAGCCATGTCAATGCTTGTTTTCTTCATGTCACCAATTGGACCTTTTTCATTAATGTATTGTTATCAATGACAACCATATTCATCAGAAAGAAGCTGATAGACAATTGGCCATCTCTCTTATTAAACAAATCCATTATTCGCCAATGAAGATTGAAATATTAGAGAGATGGGAAAAGACTGCTTTTTTAGGAATGCAGAATGCCTACAACCAGCTCAGACAACTAAGAGAAGTTTGGATAGATGTTGCAACTACTAATGGCAAAGAGTTGTTCTATGTGGATATTGGCCCTGATTATCTTACTTGGAGTAGCTATCAGCTTATACTCCAATTTTGCAGAGAAAAAGGCGAGATAATAATCAATGGAGATCTTGATGCCCTAGTAGAACAACAATGTTCAGGATAGATAGAGGTCTTCTTGGATAAATTCTGTCCCAGAAAACACTGGGTGCAAAGGAGAGCGAACTTTATCCTCCACCTGCAAGCAGACATGATTGTAGTGCACCAAAACCATATGTGGTTTAAATTCAAGTTGCGACATCTTGGTGGGAGATATTCTCATTTAAAACCTCATGTCTACATAAACCAAAATCTCATTCAACGTGACCGAGATGGACACCGTGTCGACCAAATCCAAAAGAAGATCCCACTAAATTACAAAGTGGAGTCCACCTTTGCAGGAAAATATTGTGTGGACCAAATCCAATCATGATGGGATCTGATGTTGAACAATGCTTTTCTTTATGTCTCTTCCCTGATAGGGAGTTTGGAATTGATTCCTCTTATAGTGATAATGACAGATTCGTTGGCTGTACCTGTTGTGAAGACATGTGTATATGTCAAGTGGGTGACTAGTCGAAAGCATTGTGGGCCATTTCATGCTCCACTGTGTAAATATTCTTGTAATCTAAATAATTTTACTCATGTTGGCCACGAATGGATTATTCGGGTCCCCATATGTCTTCTAGACCATTTAAGGGACGAGATAACATTAATGGTTGTCCCCACTAATACCCTGAATCTCATTTATGACCTTTAGCTGTCAGTCATGCCTCACTAGCTTAACCGGCTAAGATGTTATAAATAAAACCTCCCTCTGCATTATATTCATTCAAAGTTTGGGATTGAGAGTTTGGATTCGAGGTCTGTGTATCCTCTATTCTCGTGGTTCTTGCGATCTAGCATACAAAAAGCTGATATCTCAAGTGTAATAAGAAATTAGTAGTGTATGCTCTCTCTCTGTGCCTAGTGCGATCTACAAGGATCAAAAACTTACTGATCTTCAGTGTGTATTCTATGATGATATTTACAGTCTGAAGACGATCAGACATATTGTATTTTGTGAGAGTCGTCCAATAAGTGCCAGAAGCCGAGAAGTTTACACATAATTCCTTGGGTCAGATCATTATATGCTCCAAGATGTGATGCACTTCGAAATGTGTTACTATTGAGGCTATGTGTTAAATTCGGAGTCTATAGGTGTGATTGGAGTGTTGAAACCAATTTCGGTCCTTGGAATTTGATAGTTTCATAGTCTATGTATTTTTTCATCAAAAAATTAAATATTTACAATTTTTTTAATTGTCATTAGAATACACCAATGTTTTTTTTATTTACCATATGATAAAAAAATATTATAATAAATAAACTCAGCACTCAAAGTGTGAAAAATGAGGTCACATAAGAATTCATAATCTTCGTAGATTTGTAAAATCTTTATGGTATAGAGTTTCAAACATATTTTTTTTCTAATTTGAACAACTTATATGCATATATATAACAATTGAAATTAATCATTTATTGCATGTATTCCATTAATACGTGTACTTGTTTGCATGTATGTAGACCTTGTTTGTATCTATCGTTTCTACTTTTGAGGCACCAAAACTCCCCCTGGTTGAGTCCTACGTAAAATTATTTTGGTATAGAGTTATAAACCTATAATATTTTTGTAGTTAGAACAACAAACATGTATTATTTTTTGTTTCCATTAAAACATTTTTTTCTCATGGTTGTAGTTCTTGTTTGTACTTAATGTTTATCGTTTTGATAAACCAATCTCTAATTGGTTGAGCAAAGTTTCATTATGGCTTCTATCCTTAGGTGCAGGAATAAGAAACGAGAACTCTCGAGGAAGATAGCCCTTCCAGACTTATCAAGGATATAAATTTGAAGACATTACCACGATGTGATAACTCTAATCTTGACACAATACTTCTATTGTCATATGTTTAGATGAATACAAAATGGAATTGTTGATTAAACTCATCATGCTTGGCTCATATGTCGCCATGGAAGTACACAACCATAACCACATTTTTCATTCATAATTTGAATTTTATTAGTATTTAATGTTTGTACTTTGGGGTAATCAACACAAATCCATCTTAAACACGGATTTATCAAGCATTAAGAGGGATCAAATTTATTGATGTCTAAATTTTTTTTACCTTAAGTTTTTTACACGTCCGTAGAAAATTATTTTTATTTTATGAAAGGACATGAAATTTTTTAGTTACTTTTCATTTGGTTTAATTTTTTATTTTATTAGCCGACATGTATTTTGAATTACTTTTTATTTTTGGTAATGTAATGTTACGTTACGTTACCTTACCTTACGTGACAACATCTGCCCCATACTGAACTGTAGAGCACCTCGCTCCTCTCAGTGCAACAATTCCCCCCAAATCCATATGTATAAACTTTATAGTATAGAGATATAAATATGTAACTTTTTTCTTATTCAAACAAATTTGTAGAAATATGTAACATTTGAAATTAGTTATTTCTTACATCTTTGATGTCCTTGATAATACTTATTGCTTTTCATTTTGGGGCACTAATATAGTCTTGTTGAACAAAGTGACCTTTATGACTTGTAACCATAGATCAAGAAGACCATTGGAATTGATACAAGAAGACCAACTGAACTCTTAAGGAAGAAAAACCCTCCAAAGTGGGCAAGAAAATACATTCAAAGAGTTTACTGCTATGTGATTGCTTTTATCCTAACATTGATACTTCTATTGTCATAGGTTTAGATGAATATAAAGTTGCTTGGATATTTTAAATTTACGGTCATAAAAAATGTTAAGAGAATAGATTTATGTACAATTTTGTCACTCCTGTGAAGTACACAACCATAACCACATTTTCCATTCCTAAATTTGAATTGCATTTATGTGATTGACTATAGCATTAAATGCACACGTTGTAACTCTTGAGCTTACTCAATGTGTACATTAAACTTGAAACACCTAATTTAGGATGAGTTTTATAAAAATTAAACGTTTCATTACACCACATTCTATAATCATAAGTTCAAACGTTGTGAGGATGAGATCTAGTAGGGGTTAGCAGTGAAGGGTTTCAAACTGAGCTATGGCGATGAGGGGGGAGATCCCCCCTTCTTACTCGTAGGCAAGTGATGCCTTCACAAGTTGATGGAGAGCCAGAGGAAGCACCATCCATCGACAGCGCAGTCAAAATTTATGAAAGATGAGTGCAATCATGGAGGTCTCTCTGCCTGTGGGTGGGCTTAAAAAGATTGCCCTGTCATCATCTGAAAAATGCATAGTCGACCAGTTTACAGGTCTCTAGCCAAACCCTAAGGCAATGGACTCATGGGTCCAGAAGAACTGGAAATCCCTCATCAGAGGGGAGGTGGGCACCTTCTTTGTGGGAAAAGAGTTCTGTGTGTTTCATTTTGCAAAAAAAGAAGATCAAGATCTGATCTTCAAAAATGGCCCATACATCATGGGTTTGAGAGGGCTTTACCTGAATAAATAGACTCGAGATTTTGATCTGACCTAAGATATTCCTTTAGTAGTGTTGATTTGGGTGTGGTTGCACCATCTCCCAATCCATTACTGGAACGAGTCAATGAGGGCTATAGGGAATACCCTAGACAAATATATTGACAGGGAAAAACCTAAGGATCAGTATTCTTGCACAAGGATCTGCGTAGAGGTAGATCTGGAGGTGGGTCTTCCAATGGCAATCAAAATCAAGGTAGACAACTAAGAGTATATCCCGTAGTTTCACTACGATTAACTTTTGTTCAAATGTCAAATTTTCCATGAATATGGCCACTTTGTGAAGATCTACAGCAAAAACCATCCAGAACGAGAAGAATTGGATCCCCAAGCAAAGTGGACCCTGGTTCAAAAGGGAAATGGGCCAAAGCAAGGGAAAAGAAGCATTTGGCAATTTGGCAATAAATCTAGTCCAGGAAAGCCAAGATCTCAACGTAATCAAGCCAATCTAGAAGGAAACCCTTCTCAAAACCAATTCACGGCTCTTTCCTCCCCATAGGAAGAGACTGAGCATCCAATTCACCCAACAGGGAAGAATGTCGGGGATGAAGACCTTCAAGACGAGCCTTCTTCAGAACAACCAAGTCAAATCTGAAGCCAAGTAGCAAAAAAAGAAGAAAATCAAAAAAGGAGAAACACGAGGAAGCAGGAAGGGAAAAATCCCTTGGGGCCCAGCCAACTCTAGAGAAAATAATAAACAAAACAGGCAGAGGAAATAAGAACATAGGAAGATCGAAACCCCATGAGTCAAAAGGGGGGCCCCCAACTACAAGAAGTAAATAATGAAGGTCATCTCCTGTAACGGTCGCGAGATGAGAACCAAAAAAAAGTAGTAGCTAGAGATATCGTTTGGGAAGAAAAGACAAATATCCTACTGATCCAGGAGACCAAAATGGAGGAAACAAATTTCCTCAACAAGTTAAAAAATTTCTGGAAGAAAGGTGATGGATTAGCAACCAGTTCTCGTGGAGCATCAGGTGGCATTGTTACCTTTTGGGACTCTTCAAAGTTCTTTCTAATCCACTCGCAGAAATTGCAGCATTGGATCTTATCCACCCTAAAAATTGTCCAAAGTAACCTCCAGGTATCAATCCCCAACATTTATATGCCTGTCAATTATTCTGAAAAGGAATTATGTTTGAAATATCTAATTTATTGGGCATATCAGGACCCTCGAGGTAATTTGTTTCTAGATGGGGACCTCAATATCACCCTTTTAGGGGGGGCAAATTTATCGTAAGGGATCCATTCAAGAAATGGTGGATGACCTTATCTACAAATGGGATCTGATATATCTAAAACCAAAGAACATTTCCTATACCTAGTCAAACGAGAGAATTGGGCCAAGGCATGTTGTAGCCATGCTTGACAGATTCCTGATCCATAGCTCCCTCTTGCTTTTTGGCCTCCCGATGTCCATTAGAATCCTTTCTTCCAGTGTCTCAGATCACAACCTCTTTCCTTATTATTAGAATCTGAACCTGATTTGGGCCCTATCCCCTTAAGTTTTCACCCTTCATGGGGAGAGCATGCAAAGTTTGTCCCAATAGTCAAGAATGCTTGGTCTAGAGAAGTTAAGGGTTCGCCCTTCTATGTCTGGGAGGAGAAGACGAGGAAAATAAAAAAGGAGCTCAAAGCTTGGGTAAAATTTATGGGATTCAATCCTACTCTAGAGAGGGAAAAAGCACAAAAAGAGTTGGAAAATCTCCAACAATCCTTAGAGAAGAAGGTAGCGACGGAGGAAGATCGTGAACTAAGGAAAAAGCTCCAAGAGGACCTTCTAAAAAATCTCGCGATGAAGAGGAGTACTGGAGATTAAAATCTAGAAACCTATGGTTGAAGCTAGGGGACAGGAAGACCAAATTTTTCCATAACTAGACTCAAAGGAGACTTCAGCATAAGACAATTAAAGAAATAAAAGACAGCCAAGGAAACCAGAAGCAAAATTTCGCAGAAATCAAAGATACAACCTACACCTTCTTCAGAGATTTGTATCAAGAAGAGGACATAGAAGGTGAAGAAGCACAACAATGTAAAAATTATGCTCAACCTTCAACTATGATTTCTAATTACTCTGATACATTGTTTAATACTTAAACTCATTCAACATATGACAACTGCAAATGAATTCTTTCCTCATAAACAACTCAGAATTAGAAACACATGAAAATATCTACCACACTACTAAGAGCAGAAGTAAATAGCAGTCGCACATTTAAAAATTTCAGACTCGAAATATTTAGCCAAATGGCCCAAGAAAAACCACGAAGGGAAAACCTGTGAGAGAGTGTAATTTTATGATTTCTTCAATGAAAGGTATAACGGTATCAACAACGATAAAATAGTTACTTATCTCAACCCTTGAAGACAATTTTCAAACATGAAAACAATGCCAAACCTCCTCATCGAAATATGTGCACACTACATTCTTCACCTCAGTTAGTGTGCCACTATTACAACAAAATTTCCTCAAACTCTGTGCACTACTCTACCTCAAAATATGTGCCTTCTTAGCTACATAAATCACCTCTATAGAACTGTTGCAATAAATGCAGTACAACCAGCATTAAATGTTGTGTTCTCAAAATTTGTGCCACTATTCACTCCTCGAACTATGTGCCTTGCTCTTCCAATTTTGTGTTGGCGGCAAGAAGAAAAAAGTTGTACCTCTCCTCGAATTTTGTGCCAGTCATACTCAGGAAAACATGCCTTTGTTATTGTACAGAACTGACTTTGGAATCGTGCCCTAGTTGTTGCTCTCTCTCTCAACCTCGACTTCACTTCTCATGAACTCGGTTTGGTCTCCTTTCCCTCCAAAACTCATTGAAAGAGTGAATATAATGCTTCATGGTTACTTGCCTTTTCATTTTCTCTCCTAGAGTAGTTGAATAGTCACTAGATCAAGGGCTCACATTGAATCTAGTGGTCTTACATCAATGGATGAGAAAAATCACTCTTCTCTCCATTAAATAATTTGCTTTCAACTCCAACTTAAATTTATTGAAAAGTCACTTTATGACTCTAAAGTGAATTAAATGCTCCTCTCAAGCAATTAATGCAAGGTTCATGTCACTTGTCCACTTTTAGTGACTTAGACACAAATTCACTAGGGGAACACATCCTAGGTATAAAATTCAACACTCCCTCTTGGCGAGAAAGTGTTCTTCCTCACTCCCAACTTGTCCCTGAAGAAGATAAAATGCTTCTTTACCAAAGCTAGTAATCTACTCATGTGCTTCTCACATAATATAAGAAATTCCCACCCTTTATAAACTCCTCTTTAAAAAGGTCAAATCTAATGTCCCTTCATGTTAAATATCATCACATGAAGGACATCCTAAGCTATAACACTCAGCACTTCCTCTTCGCGTGAGAAGTCTTTCTGGCATGTCCTCCACCAGAATCACACTCCAGGCTCACACTATCTGGTGTAGAAGCTCCCAATGTCTCCGGAATCCATCCCTCTACATATCCTGCACTCTACATTGGTGCCACATGTTGAGAAATTTCATATGGATCATCCATTAGTAACATGTCATACCAACTAACCCTCCTGCCAGCACTGGAAGAAGTAGCCTCTCGCTTACTCCCCTGAATAGAAGACTGAATACTCGGTACCACTTCAATCTTCGGAGCATCTCACTCTCCCCTCTGAACTGAGGACTGACTACTCGACACCACGTCAATCCTTGGAGCTTGAAAATCTATGTCTGTCTCAGACTCAAAACATGTTATCCACCTAGATCCTCCTGATGTAAGTTGTCCACACACTACATACTCATTATCTCTCCAATGATCTATCAACACAGGACCAACCGGATCAACTCCCAATACATAGATAAATATGTGTTCACTCTTGAACAACACCACATACCATGCACCTTCCAAGGCTAGAATTGAGAGTCTGCTATCCTACAGCTCTGGAACATAGAGCACTCCTAATACCTCCAGAAGCTCTCCAAACTCTAGATGGAATCATACTCGTCCCACTCCTCTGACTGCATGCGTTGTGCCCTCTCCATCCTGTACAAGCTTCTATGGAACTGTCTCCATAGTAAGGAAGGCATCTCACCTCCCAATCATGTGGCTACAATACGCACTGTCAACTATCCACTTTCCAACATCCATAGGTCCACTACTATCGCAACTCGAAACAACTATGACAGCAGAGAATTCTTTCTCAAACTTTGCAACATAATTGGCTCTATCTCAGTTGTAGATGCAACTTGTTCCTCCTTCTCCTGCTTTTCCCTCTTCTTCTTAGGACATTGGCCAAAATAATGGCCAAACTCATTGCATGCATAACACCTAACTCTGCTCAGATCCTTCTTATACTCACCTCTTTGTTGCTTAGCCCCTCCCATAGGGCCCTTCTTGGACTTCTTTCTTTTAGTTGACAAGGCAACATTCTCCTCATAATCTCCTTTATGTTGGCTTGTGGAGCTAGATCTCATCCCCTCCTGTGTGAAGTAGTCCCAAAGTCTGGACAAAGATGGAATTTCTCTCTAGCAACAACCGCTCGTACAAAGTCATGCCATGGTTATGAGAAGCCATTCAAGGCTACTCTCACCAACTCTACCTCATCCACAACCTCGCCAACAACCCCCAACTCATCACGTACCTTAGTGACGCGGGTCATGTATGATGCAACATTGTCAATCTTAGTCATTTTAATGTCGCTCGGCTTTTGCCTCAAGACCAGTTTTTGGTTTTGATTATCATCTTGAAACAACTTCAGCATGGAAACCCACATCTCATAGGAATTCTTTTTCCCGGTCACATGAGGCATGAGGTAGTCTTTTATTGCATCAAGAAAAATGTGCCTTGCTTTTACATTCTTCCGGTTGTCCTCAACCAAAAGGATAGGATCAACAGATATTGTGTATACTTCCTTGGTTATCTCCCATAACCCAAGCTCCTCTAACAACAAGGTGACCCTCTCCTTCCACAGAATGAAATTTTCATCCCCCACAAGTTTTTCCTCAAACCTCAAACCAAGCGTCAATGACATCTTCACAGACAAACCAACAACACCTCAACTCAAATCTGCTAAATAAGGCAATCTCTACCCACGGTGTCAAACTTCAACTCAGTTGTCACACTGAAAATGTAAGTCCAAATCTGCCTCTGTTGAACAAAAGAAAACTCCCACTCATGTCTAAAATCCCCGCTCTACTTCAAACAACCAGCATCGATACCATGTAAAAACTTTGCTCAACCTTCAACTCTAATTTCTAATTACTCTGATACATTTCAGTAACACTTAACTCATTCAACATATGACAGTTGCAAATGAATTCTTTCCTCGTAAACAACTTAGAATTAGAAACACATGAAGATCTCTACCACACTATTGAGAGCAGAAGTAAATAGCAGTCACACATTTAAAAATTTCAAACTCGGAATATTTAGCCAAATGGCCCAAGAAAAACCCTGAAGGGAAAACCTGTGAGAGAGTGTAATTTTATTATTTATTCAATGAAAGGTGCCAAACCTCCTCGTCGAAATCTATGCACACTATGGTCTTCACCTTGGTTAGCTTTTCATTGCTACAACATAATTTTCTCAAATTCTATGCAATACTCTACCTCAAAATCCATGCCTTCTCAGCGACAGAAATCACTTGTACGAAATTATTGCAATAAATGCAGTACGACTAGCATTAAATGTTGTATTGTTCTCCTCAAAATTTGTGCCACTAGTCACTCCTCGAACTATGTGCCCTGCTCCTCGAATTTCGTGTTGGCAACAAGAAGAAAAACTCGATTGTACTTATCCTTGAATTTCGTGCCATTCATACACAGGAAAATGTGCATCTATTAGTGTATGGAACTTATTTAGGAATCGTGCCCTAGTTGTTGCTCTCTAACATAACCTTGAATTCACTTCTCATGAACTCGACTTGGTCTCCTTTCCCTCCAAAACTCATGAAAGAGTGAATATAATGCTTCTTGGTTGCCTTGCCTTTTCATTTTTTCTCCTAGGGTAGTTGAATAGTTACTAGATTGAGGGCCCGCATTGAATCTCGTGGTCTCCGATCAATGTTGATGTATATGTAACTTCGGAATGTATTTCATATATATATTTATTGTACTCCTATAGAGACGTATTATTCCTCTATACGGAAGTGTCGTCATTTGTATTGACAAGTGTCGCAAGTGTGTTAACTTGCCGATGGGTTATTAGACCACCTTATAAGGGGTTGGCCCGGATTAATGTAACATGAGGTTATTGTGCTAAGCTAGACAAGTCGGCCCCATAAGTTTATTGGGCAGTCAGGACAAGTATAAATAGAGATCTCCCGATCTCTATTTGGATCACTTCAGAACTCACACTTCCATCACTCGGAAAGTCGCGCACATGTGAGGAGGAGGATCAGCTGCTAGGAGGAGTCTATCTCTGTGTACTTTGGTTGTATCATTGCTCTATCTATCTCTGAGGAAGTTGTGGGGTTTTTCACCTTAGGGTTTTCCCCATAGAAACTCTGTGTGTCTATTGTCTCTCGTGCTTTTGCTTCTTGTTATGATTGACATGCTTGCTATGATTGATATGCATTGATATACTGTACATGTTATTCTCTCAGTAAAGATCCTAGAGTATATTGAATTAATGCTCAAAATCTAACATGGTATCAGAGCTAACCTAAGAAGAAGACACTGTGCAGTTGAGGAAGCTAGGGCTTCTTGTTTTTGGGTTTCTCTCCACAGATTTTGGAAAAGTAAAATGATAGATTGACTCTCCTCAGCAAGGTGAATCTATCTGTCCAATCATAAATCAATTCTGAGTTGTTTCAATTTTGGCCCTAAAAATTAGGGTTTCCACAAAAATAGGAATTTTTGAAATCTGAAGACATAGTTGGAAGCTCCTTGGAAAAATCGAAGCTCAGAGATTTGGATTGAGATTTTTGGCTAGGTAAATCTCCGGGAAACTAAAACCCTAATTCAGGGTTCTCCTCAGTGAATCCGGAAAGACTAAAAGGCATTTCTAAAGGGTGAAACTTTGCAGATCTCAATTTATGAATATACCAGGATGATCATTTCATCAATGCGCATCTTTCTATCCTTTCAAATAGTTGAAACTCAAAGTTTGAAATTTTAGGGTTTCTCTAACAAACCCTAATCCAGCAACAAATCCAGTTTTCAGCAAATCAAGTGGTAAGACCTAAAATCTCTTCTATTTCCATTTGAAGTACTCTTTAAGATGTCTCGCCACACCAAGCTTGAGGATAAACTTGAAGGGGCTGATAAATTCCATGCATGGAAGTATAGGATTGGGTTAATCCTCGAAGAAAATGAGTTGGACACTTATATAAGTGAAGAGGTCCATGTCCCAGAGGGAGAAGAGGCTAAGGCTCTTCATAAGAGGAACTTGGTCAAGGCAAAGAGGATCATTGTTGATTTTATCAAAGATCATCTCATACCCCATGTGTCATCCCTAAAGACACCAAAGGAGATGTTTGATTCCTTGACCAAACTATTTGAAGGGAAGAACATAAATCGGAAGATGACCCTGAGGAATCAATTGAAGAATATCAAGATCCAGAATGCAGAAACTATGCAGTCATATTTCTCAAGGGTCTCCCAGATAAAAGAACAACTTGAAGTTGTGGGTGAAGATATAGAGAATGGAGAAGTGGTGATGACCACTCTTAATGGCCTTCCTAAGTCATGGGATTCCTTCATCCAAGGAATTTGTGCTAGGAAGAAACTCATCACCTTCAGTAGGCTGTGGGAAGAATGATCACAGGAAGAAGCTCGAATTGTAGCTCAAGACGAGAAGATGGGAAATGAAGACCAAGCTCTCACAACTCACTCCAAAATACATGGTGATAAGAAAGCTCACCACCATGGCAAGAAAGAAAGACATCACCATCAGAATCAAAGAGGTAGTCCCAGACCTCGAAGGAACATGTCCTATGTCCGTTGCTATACATGCGATGAGAAGGGACACTATTCCAGAGATTGTCCCAAGAATAAGAAAGAGGGTTCTCACAAGAAGAAGAACTTCAAAAGAAGACATCATGCTCATGTTGCAGAATATGATGAACCTCCCAGGAAGAGGGCTAGAAACGATAGTGAAGATTCTTCTAGTGATGAAGAATATGTTTTGATTTCTACTCTCACTGGAACCATTACTCATGGAAGTAATGATTGGCTTATAGATAGTGGGGCTTCTAAACACATGACAGAATTCAAAGAATCCTTTGTGAATCTATCTGAACATGATTCACCCCACAAGGTGAAACTTGGGGATGACTACCAGTATCCAATAAAAGGGAGTGGTGAAACCTCCTATAAACTAGAATCTGGAAAGTCTATGAAGATGAAAGATGTACTTTATGTTCCAGGTCTCAAGAAGAATCTACTCTCCATATCTGCATTGGATGCAAAAGGCATGAGGGTTGCATTTATAGATGGCCAAGTCCTAATGTGGCCAAAGGGTAAGACTATAGATGATGCAGTTGTGATTGGAGAGCAAGAGGGAGGATTGTACAAACTAAAGGGCCAACCAAAACAAGCCATGGTCCATGACTCAGTAGAACCAAGTTAACTTTGGCACAAAAGGCTTGCACACATGCATTACAGAGCACTACCAATTGCAAGCAAAGCAGTGGAAGGTCTTCCTGAAATCCAGACAAAGCATGAAGGAATTTGCAAAGGTTGTGCAAAAGGAAAGAACACCAAGAAGACATTTCCAAGTAGTGAAGGCAAGGCATAAGTAATCTTGGAACTTATCCACTCCGATGTATGCAGTCCAATCTCATCCAGTTCTCTGAGTGGGTATGTATTTATGTTTATGTCATTGATGATTTCTCTAGGAAGACTTGAATGTCTCTTGATGAACAATGATGAAGTATTCAGCAAATTCAAGGAATTCAAAGCCTTGATATAAAACCACACTGAAAAGAAGATCAAGACTTTCAGATCCGACAAATTCACTTCAGAAGATTTCAAGAAGTTATGCAGCGATTCAGGGATTAAGAGGGAGTTGTCCACTCTCTACATTCCACAACAAAAAGTTGTAGAAGAAGCTACTTCAGAATAGGACTCCAACAGCTCCTGCAAGGAAGCAAAGATTCAAAGGGAGTCCACCCAACAAACAAACAAAGATAAGTATTTGAATTATCATTTCTTGTATATCTGATTGTTTAAATTCAATGATGTATATACTTATGTTCCTAGACTTACGTTGTGTATTATGCATATAAGAATAATTGCATTAATGAACAGTATACTACTAATATGCATGTGATGGGTAAGTGGCCTTTGGCACTGTACAACATTCCATTGCTACTTATCTAGAATGAAACCTCTTTGCTGACATGTTGGGAGTTGTGCACGCTCTTAACAATTTTCTGGTAGAGATTGGCAAGCATCTAGAAAGTTACAGGATATGGATAAATGTTGTATTGAAGCATTGGCTAAAATAATTGCATGACTGTATGACATATTTCTTTATGTATAAGAATTTGTTCTAAAAACTATGAGATGTTTCTAATCATGCAATTTAACTTGTCTTGTAGGAAAGATCGTATACCATCACCTACAAAAGAAGGGCTACAACATTTGTTCGAGCAACAAAGCTATCTATTGAAGATATTGAAGAATATGAAGTTCCCAAGATCTGGGATGCAGTATTGGAAGAATGCCATGATCTGTCGATCATGAAGAATGATGTGGTCCCAAGACCAGATGGGAAGTCTGTGGTGACTTCCAAATGGATCTATAAGATCAAGCATGCTGCAGATGGCAGCATAGAAAAATACAAAGCTAGGTTTGTAGCTCGTGGCTTCTCCCAGAAAGAAGTGATTGATTATGAAAGACTTTTGCTCCAGTGGCCAGATACACTTCCGTTAGATCAGTACTTGCTCTAGCTGCAGTGATGAAATGGAAGGTACACCAGATGGATGTCAAGACAGATTTCTTGAATGGTGTAGTTGAAGAGGAGGTGTATGTGGAGCAGCCACTCGGGTTTGAGACACATGATAGAGGAACACATGTGTGCAAACTGAAGAAAGCCCTATATGGTTTGAAACAGGCACCCAGGACCTGGTATGGCAGGATAGATGGCTTCCTATCCAGTTTGGGATTTACCAAGAGTAAAGCGGATTCCAACCTTTACTACAAGGTTGAGGAAGGCAATCTTGTGATTTTACTATTGTATGTGGATGACCTGTTTGTAACAGGTGAGGATAGATTGATTGCCGATACAAAGAGGAAGCTTGCTGCCGAGTTCGAGATGAAGGACTTGGGTATGATGCACTACTTTCTTGGTATGGAGGTGTGGCAGATTGTAGATGGAATATTCCTTGGACAAGGGAAGTATGCAATAGAGATCCTGAAGAGGTTCAGGATGATGGACTACAAGGCCATGGCCACACCTATGGCATCGAACCTGAAGCTTCTGTGTGATGCTTCATCTGAGCCGGTTGATGCTACGATGTATCGTCGGATGATTGGGTCCTTGATGTACATGACGAATATGAGACCAGACATTTGCTTTGCGGTGAACACCTTGAGCCAGTATCTGACAAATCCGAGACATGTTCACCTGATAGTTGCAAAGCATATTCTAAGGTACCTGAAGGGTACAGTGGATTATGGGCTCAAGTATGAGGTGAATCAAAAGTTTAACCTGGAGGGTTATGTTGATTCGGATTGGGAAGGCAGTTCCATTGATCCGAAGAGCACTTCGGGGTGCTGCTTCAGTATGCGATCAGGTGTGATCTCTTGGTTTAGAAGGAAGCAGTCATGTGTGGCACTGAGTACAGTCGAAGCAGAGTATGTCGCAGCTTGTTCGACTAGTTGCGAGGCAGTATGGATTAGGAAGCTACTGTCTGATTTGTTTGATCTCCAGTTGAGTGCTACTTGTATATATTGTGACAACCAGAGTTGTGTGAAGTTGTCAGAGAACCCAGTGTTCCATGATAAGTCGAAGCACATTGAGATCAAGTTCCACTATATCAAGGATATGGTGTAGAGAGGAGCAGTGAATCTCCTGTATGTTGCGACAGACGAGCAAATAGTCGATGTGTTGACCAAGCCGCTTGCTAGAGTGAAGTTTGAATACTTCAGAGGGAGACTTGGTGTACTTCAGATCGAGATGCCTTCCAAGGGGAAGTGATGAAGTCCGGAGACAGATGCACATGGGCCATTCTCGCATAGTGGTAGGAAAGTCCTCCTATGTTGATAGATGTAAGGGCCGAGCCATTCTTACATGGTGGTAGGAAAGTCCTCCCATGGTAGGATGTAAGGGCTAGAGCCATTCTTACATGGTGGTAGGAAAGTCCTCCTATGGTAGGATGTAAGGGCTGGAGCCATTCTCACATGGTGATAGGAAAGTACTCCCATGGTGAAGATGTAAGGGCTGGGACCAGTATGACATGGTGGTAGGAAAGTCCTCCCATGGCCATTGACATAAGTGCCGGGGCCATTCCAGCATGGTGGTAGGAAAGTCCTCCCATGGTCGTTGATGTAAGTGATGTGTCTCACATGCTGGTAGGAAAGTCCTCGCATGTTGGTAGACTGGGTCTCGTATGGTGGTAGGAAATTCCTCCCATACTGGAGACTGTGTGATGTGCATCTGGGTTGTGCTTCGTGGACTATGTGATGATCTGAAGACATTGATGTGACAGTATGGTACACAGGTTTTGCAGAGGCATATGATCAGTCCTGAGAGACCTTGCAGGTTTTGCAGAGGCAATGTAATCAGTCCTGAGGTGTACCTACTTGATGGCTTACTCGCAGAGATGATGATGATCAGGATGATCATGTGATGATATACATCAGGTGGATGTATGGTGAGTATCAGGTTGATATTCTGTGGTCGTGAACAGGTTGTGCAGTGGCATGTAAAAGATCCTGGGATATTCGATAGGTTGAGCTGTGTGCTCATAAAAGGCCTAGGATGCTCTTGCGAGGTTTTGTCGACGCACGTAATGAGTCCTGAGGTTTCCACAGTATGACCAGTGATGATGAAGACCTACATGGAGGCTAGGCCTACATCCAGCATGAAAAAGGGCTGGCTCTCTAGAACTTCCTATGATGAGTAGATTTTGAGATTGAGCGAGATAGCAGCAACAGTGACGATGACGATGATTCGAGGACGATGCATCAATGACGATGATCCAGAGAAGAAGACTTGTGCTAGCAGATCTATGTCGAGAAATGCCTTCCTAGTTAAGAGGGAGTGTTGATGTATATGTAACTTCGGAATGTATTTCATATATATATTTATTGTACTCCTATAGAGATGTATTATTCCTCTATACAGAAGTGTCGTCATTTGTATTGACAAGTGTCGCAAGTGTGTTAACTTGCCGATGGGTTGTTAGACCACCTTGTAAGGGGTCAGCCTGGATTAATGTAACATATGGTTATTGTGCTAAGCTAGACAAGTCGGCCCCATAAGTTTATTGGGCAATCAGGACAAGTATAAATAGAGATCTCCCGATCTCTATTAGGATCACTTCAGAACTCACACTTCCATCACTCGGAAAGTGGTGCACATGTGAGGAGGAGGATCAGCTACTAGGAGGAGTCTATCTCTGTGTACTTTGGTTGTATCATTGCTCTATCTATCTCTGAGGAAGTTATGGGGTTTCTCACCTTAGGGTTTTCCCCATGGAAACTCTGTGTCTCTATTATTTCTCATGCTTTTGCTTCTTGTGATGATTGACATGCTTGCTATGATTGATATGCATTGATATAATGTACATGTTATTCTCTCAGTAAAGATCCTAGAGTATATTGAATTAATGCTCAAAATCTAACAATCAATGGATGAGAAAAATCACTTTTATCTCCATTAAATAATTTCCTTTCAACCCCCACTTAAATTTATTGAAAAGTCACTTTATGACTCTAAAGTGAATTACATGCTCATCTCAAACAATCAATGCAAGGGTCATGTCATGTGTCCACTTTTAGGGACTTAGGCACAAAGTCACTAGGGGAACACTTCCTAGGTATAAAGTTCAACAAGCAGAAGCTCTCCACTATATTCCCTCTTGCATTTCAGCTAACGGCAACTCCGAGCTAATCAAAGAAATATCGAAAGAAGAAATAAAAGCAATCATTTGGGAGATGGATCCTAACCAAGCCCCCGGCCAAGATGGATTCTATGTTTACTTTTATAGGCTATGTTGGAACATCATCAAGAAGGATCTAAAGAGAATGTTGGGCTATGCCCAAATGAAACCTAGGTTGGGAGGCGCAACCGACTCATCCTTCCTAGTTCTTATTCCCAAAGAGTCCAACCCCTCTTTGTTTTCTTAGTTTCAACCTATTCTTTGTAACGTATCTTACAGGTTTTTCTCAAAAAATCTCCCTTCTCTACTCAAGCAAGTCCTTCCCTCTATCGTTTCTCCTAACCAAGGTGGCTTTCTTCAAAAAAGAAATATCTTCTATAACATAGTACCCGTCTAAGATGTAGTTCATTCAAGCAGGTGGAGAAAGGAAAAATGCATGATCATCAAGTTAGATATGGCTAATGCAGTTGACAGGGTGAATCATCAATTCCTCTTCAAAGTGCTAGAGAAAATTGGCTTTGATAAGAAGTTTATTTGATGGATCCAAACATGTATTGGGCAGCTTTCGCTATCTCCACTGGTAAATGGAAGGGCCACTAGCTTCTTCAAGGCTTCAAGAGGTCTCACGCAGGGATGTCCCCTCTCCCCTCTTCTTTATATTCTTATGGCAAACTCGCTTAGTAGGTGGTTGGAGGTTGCTCGAGTTGATGGCAATATCTCAAGGATAAAGATTGCAAAAAGAGTGAAAGACATCAACCATTCTCAGTTCGCAGATGACACCCACTTATTGGGTGGAGGCTCCTTGATCATGGCTAAAAGATTCAAATCCTTAATGGATACCTACTGCAAAGCATCAAGGGGAAAGGTATACAACAAGAAAATCCGCATATATGGGTGGGATGTGGATAATAGGTCTCTCCTCGTCATCACTAGGGAGCTACGCTTCTAGAGCCAAATCAGGTGGGAGCATTTCAAATACTTGGGAATCCCAATCGTCAGGGATAATCACTCAGGGGCAATTTGGCAAGAAATCCTAGATAAAATATATAAGAAGATATCACAATGGGGAGTATTTTGGCTATCTATTGCAAGGAGAGTGTCCCTCTTCAAATCGATGCTTTCTTCCCTTCCCTTATTCCTATTTTCTATCCTTTTGGCTCTGGCAAGCATTCTCCAGCAAATCAACAAGGACAATAAGTCCTTTCTTGGAAATGGAGGAAGCAAAATGAAGGAAGGATCCCCTTTGTAAATTGGAACACAGTCAAAAGCTCAATGAACATAGGTGGGCTCCAAATTAGAGACATGGTTCTAAATAATTTGGGAATCAAGATTCTTTGGAATATAGTTTCTAAAAGGAGAAAATGGGTGAAAGATGCCCTCCACAAAAAATATGTAAAGTTTCAAAGATTGAGAAGCCTTGATCAGCCTCCTCATTTCAAGAAAGGTACTCAAATTTGGAAGCTATGCTTGAAAGCCTAGGGTTTTTTTCAAAATCACCTATATTGGATCTGAAGAAATGGGGAAAAAATTCTCTTATGGGAAGATACAATCCTAAATAACCCCCCCCCCCAAAACAGTCCCATCCAAAGCTTTAAAAACTTCAATTTTGGATGAAGAACCATGGGATCAAAAAGCTAGGAGATATCTATATTTTGGACCAAGGATACTAGAAGGAGTGGGTAAATCTTTCCCACCCGGATCATCTCCCCCAGACCCTTAATTTGTTGTATCAAAAGCTAAAATGCAAAGCTCTGATAAACGGGAGAATCAAATATGTTCGAGTATGGGGAGAGGAATGGACAATACTCAATCAAGCAGCGTTACCAGGCACTCTTGCAAAATCTTCCTTCCACAAATCGATCAACAATATGGACTAGAGTATGGATGAATAATGCCCTTCCAAAGATCAACTTCTTTTGTTGGATTGCAGCTCATGGTAATATTCTATCAAGGGAGAATCTCAAAAAATGAGGAAAAATGGGTCCATCTAGATGTGCCCTGTGCTTGAACAAAGAAGAATCCATAAAGCATATTTTTCTTGATTGACAATTCTCAAAGAAAGTATGGCAGGAAGCTTTCGGTCCACTATATCAAAAAATTGCATATCCTACAAGCTCTCCCTAATAGGAAAACCTCACCTTAACTGGTTTTGGTTGGCCCTTCCTAAATTTATATGCTGAAAATTTTGGCTAGCCCGCAACCATGTAATCTTTCAACGCATCGAAAGCACTCCCAGTCAAGTGACAAGGAGAGCCATATCATTGGTGAAGGAATTCGTTTCAGTCAAGAACACAGTAAATGAATTGGATTCAAACTTATCCAAAGAGGAGGAAAGTTGGATCACCTCACTCAATCTAAAAGACAAGCCAAATGTAAGAGTATAGAAGATTTTGGACACCTTGGGAAACTATCAATTCTTCCATGTTCTACGAGAAAACAAAATTCGACTTCCAGGAAAATGTGGCATACGCCTTGCCAGAGGGAATCCTAAAAGTGGACATTGAATTGGACAAACTTGTTGTGATTCCTTAACTCTCCAAAGCGGGCTCGGGTAGTATCTACGGTTAATCGAACAAGAAGGTATCCTCATAGGTCACATGGGAAAGGTATATGCCCAAAGGAAAAAGACCAAGAAGGGGTGAATCCAAGGGAGAGGCGACCCCGATCATCACGCATATGGTTGTGATGTCAAGTGGTGTGGAGTTGATAGACACAAGGCAATCAAACGTCGTGATAAATTCGATGGGAAAGCAATTTGTCCCCACTCAAAGGTTAATCATGGAAAACGGTGGTTCAACAGATCGCAATGACGCTCAAGGACTACTACATCTCTTCTAACATGTCAATATGTTTTGGATAATAATGAAGAATGGTGGTGAATTTATGGTTATGTTGTGTGAGATCAGGGGAAACTGCATCCGGCATTCATTAAAGGGCAAACAGAATCGCCTACCTTGAAGGACCGATCCGAAAGGAATTGAGTCAATTTGTTGTGGAGCAAGTGGCAATCGAAGTCAAGGAAGGAGTTTCATCAAAACATGGAAAGGAGGCATTGCAAAACATCGAGGTGCAGTTGGTGACCTTCGTGCGGGAACAATGGAACATGAAGAATGGAGCGAGAAGGAGTGTTGTGTTCCTCGTGGACTACACAAATTAAAAAGAAGCCACAAAAGCTTGAAATGAAAGGTCCATAGTTTGAGCTAGGATTTGAGGTCCATGGATAGACATATAGAGCAGAGGCATTAGTTAGAGTAGCAAGACCACTTTGTAGAAAGGGGAGACGTGAATATCAGATTACAATCATGAGCAATGAAGTGGAGAACCAGCAACTTGAAATTGAGGGAATGGAGACTCATCTTGCTCAAGCAAAAGCAGCATGCTTGCAAAATGAGGCCCTAAAAATTTGAGTTTCCCACTTGGAAGTAACTTTGCTTCAAATACAAAACAAAGAGAGCAAGAAAGAAGCAATTGAAAGCTTGAGCTCTATCCAGCTAGTTGTGAAGAGGAATACCAAATGCCCTCGGGCCAAGATTAATTGTTATGCATGGGTTTTTTTGTGTTTTCTTGTTACATCGATTCATTAGGATATATAGATGTCAATGTGGGAGAAATCGACAATATACCAGTCAGAAGTCTCAATAGATTATAGTTTTGACAATAGTTTTGCTAGTCAATCAAGATCTGAAAATTTGGGCCAAGAGCCATTTTTGTAATGTATGGATTGATGTTCTTATAGGGATTTCTCCCTCCTCTCATAAATAAAATATTTTACTCATTTTCATCCCAAAAAAAATCATAAAATCAAACCCTTTAATGAATTCTATTGGGGACATTGTTGATGGTATCTCCATGGAAAACATATGATCTATATGATCTACTTCCCTTTGAAAAAAAATTCATAAACATGCATATGATCTCAAATCAAATCAAAATCCATGAATCGGTAACTTCCAATTTTCATTTATACCATCCATTATAATTTTTATTAACCTGAATCTCTTCTCAATTTATCCATTACCAAATTTTAATAGTCGTTTAAGTCCTCAAGAGTATAAAGCTAAGTATCTTTTTTGTTTTACAGTTATTTATGTACATATATAAATCTAATAAATTACCAAATTTAAATAAAGTATTGAGTCAATAAAATCCTCATGAGTATGAAGCTAAAGCTAAAGCTAAGTATCTTTTTGTTTTACAATGATTCATGTAAATATATAAATCCAATAAATTGACTAAAAATAAAGTTGTTTTTGCAATCTCACAATGGTACAATATATAATAAATTTGTACTATTTCATTAACTCAATGTAATAAGTTTTTATTATCCAAATGAACAGAAATGTATACAACCATTAATTTGCAATAGCAATCTAACTTTAAGATCACAACCTAACTAAACACCAACTTGATGTAAGAACCCATGTTTGTTAGACCCATTTGTTTGTATGACACCCCTTATATATTATCCAAATGAACAGAAATGTATACAACCATTAATTTGCAATAGCAATCTAACTTTAAGATCACAACCTAACTAAACACCAAGTTGATGTAAGAACCCATGTTTGTTAGACCCATTTGTTTGTATGACACCCCTTATATAATATTGATATCTAATGCAATATGTAAAGCATGTAGATTGTTCTCAATTAGCAACAATGCAATGGTTAAGCATTTGAAGAAGTAACAAATCTTTAAGTATTCTATCAAACATATTAACAAAAAAATCCAAACCTAAATACATCACTTGGTCACATTTCATATATGAATTTGACAGAAAGTCTTGGGAAAAATGGGGTTTGGAAGAACACCTTAACATGTTAAAATTTAAAACTCCCTAGCATTCTGACCATATTGACTCGACCAACCATAGGGAGGTCAATGAACAAACTGTAAGCCCTTAATGGTGGGAGGGTGAGGTTCTTTTAGAGTCAAGCTCTTTCTCTTGGGGGCATGTCTGAATTTCTACCTAATAGAAAATTATCTTTTAATTTGGAATGGAAAGTCTAAGTAGGGGAATTTGGAATTCCATGGTTGCTCACCTTTAATATAATACTTGGGTCAAAAAATCCAAAACCCTAGCTATGAATCTCTTCCCTTTCTTGGAAACCATGGTTCCTCATCCAGGAGGGGGGCATCCTCCCCATCCTAACACAAATGCAATTGCATTCATTTGTCTAGTGCAATCTCTAAACAAGTTGAACAAGCAACCTCCTCCCTCATGTTTTGTGAAGAAGCTTGAGCAGATCCCAAATGTTAATTTTCCTCCTTTTGCTTGACTCAAGGCCCTCACTTTGGCTAAAGGGGTATTGTAGATCAACTCACAAGGATTTGGCCTTCCCCCAAATCTAAATATTATGGAAGCAAAAAAATGGATGGTTATGAACAAGGGTAAAATATCATACTATTTTTGTGGCAGGGGATTTTAAGCATTCCTCTTTGAAACAAAATAAGATAGAGATCTCATTTTTCACAGCAGTCTATATTTATTTGGCACTAGAGGAATGTATTTAAATCGATTGGCTCCATATTTCAATCCAAATTCATATGTCCCATGTATTGCTCTTGTCTAGTTTTGCTCCCTCACTTGCCATTTGCATTGTTTGAATGAAGATGCCCCAAGGTGAATTGGAAATACCCTCGTAACATATATTGACAACACAAAGCCAAAGGCACATATGTTCACATGTGCAAGAATATGTGTTAAATAGATCTTAAGAAGGCTTACTAGAAGCTATTTTTCCCACTATACAACTGGAAGCATATACAAAAGCTAAACAATGAGCAATTACCATTCAAATGCAAAACATGCCATCAATATGTGCATTTTGCCAAAAATTGCAAGAATCAATGAGAAAATCAACTATGATAAACAAAGATTAGTAGCAAAAAATTAATAAGACAATGGTTCTAAATTCCATTGAAGCAAGGAATCAAGCAATTAGTTCCAAATCATTTAGCTCTTTGCAAGCCCCTCATATCATTTAGTTTCTAGCTTCAAAGCGCCCTAATCCAAATCCCAAATCCACTCCCTCTTCCAATCGCTTCAATATCCTTTCCCAACCTGAGGTGGATCCAAATCTTGGTGATTCACTAGACTTTCCTCCACCCTCTAATATGAATATAATCTCAAATCTCGATGATTCATCAAACTTTCCTCCACCCTCTAATATGCCTATCTCATCCTCTCAAACTTGTTTTCAACATGTTTTGACCCCTCGAGCATTTCAACAACCTCATTTTTCTGAAACCTAGAAAGATGCTTTATTTCCATAGGAAGATGTGGTTTCAAACAGACAAAAAGAGATAGACCATGCACCAAAGAAAACCCCTATGCAAATCAATGGGGTCCTTACAAGGAAAAAAATCAGCAATTTCAAGGAGATAAGAAATTGGAGGAGAAGCGCATGCCCAAGAAAGTTGGGAGAATATGCTCTAAAGATAAAAGGAAAGAGGCTACAAACAAGGAGAAAATTTCGACGATACAAACCACAATCAAAAGTTCCCATGGAACAAGTTCCAAATTTCAACCACTCGAAAATCCTGGAATACGAATGTCGCTAGAGGGACAAGTAGGTGTAGGATTGAAACCCTCAACACAAATAATGTTAATTTTCACCTAGAATTATAGAGGTATCGGTAGCAAGTTTAAAGAGGCAACATTCAAAGATCTTGTTAAACCAGAGAAACTAGTTGTTCTCTTGCTCGAGGAGACAAAGTTTTAAAATGGTGTTGATGTAAGTGCAAGAGGTGTTGTAGAGGGATTTGCACACTATGGGACAACTTCATCAATCTCAACCCTAGATCATGACGTGTCTTGTTCAACAAAATACAGGTAAAAGGTTTCACATCTCCAATGTCTATATGCTAGTACTATACAAATAAAAAAGAATATTGTTGGCAGACTTTACAAGCACTGAAAGAGACTAAGGTAACTACAATCAACATAGTCGCAGGGGACTTTAATGTTGTCATATCCAACAAAGAAAAGTGTGGAGGAAGTATTCTCAAAGACCTATTTCAAGAAAACATGGAAGATTTTATGGGTAAATGATATATCTTGGACATCAAATCCTCAAAACGAAAAATACACTTGGACATATAGAAGGGGCCCAACCATATCATTATACTCCTAAATGGATTCCTAATAAAGAGCGACTTTCTCTTGAACAATCGCATAATCATTCCATCTAAAATATCATATCATAACTCAATCTCTTTGTTGCTTCACCAACATCATAACATTGGTCCTTCGCCATTCAAATTCATTACATTACGGCTTTAAGAACTAGCAGCATTGGACGGTATAGAATAGGTATGGAAGAAATCAATCCAAGGCTTGCCCTCTTGTGTTTGGGAAAGTAAATTGAGAGCAATGAAGATCACTCTAAAAGAATGGTCAAAATCAGCCTTTAAATCGCCAGCTCAAGAAAGGTTATTGCTCCAAAAACGACTTGAATCCCTTCAACAAAAGATGGAAACAAAAGAGTTTACTAAACAAAATAATATTCAGGAAAGAGAACTCTACCAAAAAATATACAAAGCCAAGATGATGGAAGAACAATGGAGAATGAGATCGGGGAGCTTAGGGTTGAAATCAGGGTTAAACCAAAGCTCACCGTGAGAAGAATGTAGCAAAAGAGATTAACTTGGAAGATGGCACAAAAATCTAAGAGCTTCCAACAACCAAGGAGGCTATCAAAAAACACTTTGAACATCTTTACACCAAGGAAGAACAAGCCAACCCAAGCTTGAATGGAATGATCCTTAAACATGTTCCCTCTCTGGTTACTAAGGAAGATAATAGGGATCTATGCAAAGAAATAGGTCGCTTTGAGTTAATCAAAGCTATATGGGGATTAGATCCAGACAAGGCCCCAAGATAGGATGGTTTCTCCATTCAGTTTTATCATACTTGTTGGCACATTGTCAAAAAGGATTCGAAATGAATGTTGTCACATTCTTAATGAAAATTCAAGATAGGGTGAAACACCAACCACTTTTCTTGCTCGTTCCAAAATAAATAAACCAATCTACTTTCTCAAGATTGTAACATATGTCCTTAACATATGTCCTTGTGCAACTCATATTACAAAATGATGATGAGAAAATGGCATATAGAATAAAAAGCATTCATTCTCAAATTATATATGAGAACCAAAGTGACTTTCTTTAGAAGAGATACATTATTGATGATATAAAGTAAAATAAGTCAAACATTCCAACCAAGCAAATAAAAAAAAGAACATGATAATCAAATTAGACATGGCCAAGGCTTTTGACCAGGTAAAGCACTCTTTCCTTTAGGTTGTTCTAAAATTTGGGCTTGTTAACTCCTTTGTTCAATGGATCAAAGCATGTATACATGGTATCCTTCTATAGCCCATTTAGTTAACAAGAGGCCCACTGACTTCTTTAAAAAGTAATAGGGGTCTTTGTTAGGGTTTCCCTCTTTCTCCACTTATTTACATCATTACAGTAGACTCCTTAAGTAGAAGGTTCAAATATGAGAAAACAATAGATTGTCTTCATGGAATCACCTTTGCTCAAGGGGTGAAAACTATTAACCATTCTCAATTTGCAAATGACACGTGTTATTAAGGGGAGCTTCTACCATTATAGCCTCTTGCTTCAAGTCAATTCTAGATTCATGTTTAGATGCTTCTGGGGAAAGACAATTAGTGGTAAATGTCAAATATATGGTTCAAATCTGAATGAACAATTATTGACCATATCTAGAATTTTGGAATTTTCTTCTTCCACAACTTGGGCATCATTTAAATCCCCGATAATGTAAATTTACCTCAATAATCCTATAGTAGCAATTTCGTAAGGAATTAACAGCAAGATCAAAGGAAAATTTCAACAATGGGTTTCGCAGTGGTTAAATCCAACTAGAAGAATTGTTCTCATCAAATCTATTATCTTAGTGGCATCAATATATCAATGCTCAACTTTGTTAGTGCCCATAGAAGTAATGCAACATATTGCAAAAGAAATAAGAGCACAAACAAAGAAAAACAAACACTAAAAAAATTCATTCGATTAAGTGGATTGTGGTAAGAGCACCAAAAGATAATGGAGGGGTGGATATAAAAGACCCAATCTTGATGAACGTCGCGCTTTAGGAGCTAAGGTGGTTTGGAGATTAATAACAAGAAAAATAGAATGGTGGAGTTAACAAGTGTTACTCAAAAAATATTTTCAAGGGAAAAGAAATATATGCCTCAATTTTGGTAAAGAGGATCGCCAATATAGTGTTTATGTAAGACAATAATTCCTTTTATTCAATCCAAACTAACATGGATCCTAGGTAATACCAAGTTTATCAGTATTTGGGATCATGGGATCATGGGAAATCCACTTCTCATTCAAAATCAAGATCTTTTAGTATTGAAAAAAGTGGATGGATAATTCAAGAATGAAAAGTCTTTTTAAATCTCTAAATGGTCAAAGGATAAATCACGATGGTTGAGTTGAGCGCATCTTTCTCCTCTAGCACATTTAGTTCCTCTCATCCATACATTATTCTCCCTCTTCAAGGATGCACCCCAACTGATTTCTCAATTTCCTAATTCTCAATATAATTAGGCTACAATGAATAGCTGATCAATTTGCCACTTCCACCCTTCTTTAGGATACAGACGCATGTCTAGAATGGAAAAGGCCTACCGAGAATAAATACCTTTTGTTGCACACTAGTTCACAACAAATTGTTGACGGCTGAAAATCTACAAAAACATAGTATTATTGGTCGATCCAAATTTGCCTTGTGCAACGCAAATGAGGAAAAGCAAAATGAAACAAAGGAATACAAAAATCAAATTGTTGCAATATCTTTGTGTCACCTCTGTGTCTCATGTGGTGGAGTGATGATGGCATGTTCTTCAACCCAACTTTCAGGTTCGGTCTCAACTGGTGTGTGGTTTCCCTTTGCTTCTTGATGAAGTTTTGATGATGTTCGAAAGGTTGATCTTTGCTCTTCCTCTAAATCTGCTCCACATGTTGTTTCACCACCACCAATCCCATCTCCCATCTCCTTTATAGTGATCTCAAACTCACCAACAAAGAAGCTTGGGTGTTCAAGAGTATATTCGCTCTCCACATTGTCAACAACCTCTTGCATTATGGCTTGGCCTTCCATTCTGAAATGTTCTTCAGTGTCCTTGGTAGTCTTAGGATCAATATTCTTGGAGTCTCTCCTTGAAGAAAACCCAAAGAATATCATAATGCTTGAATGTGCAAATGGCTTTGCTTACTCTTCACCTTTGGTTCTCTTGTCTTCCTCTTTGCTTGGAGTGGGTTATCTATAGCTTCCTCTTGATTTCACCTTGTCCTGGTAGTCACGGTAATCTATGAAGCTCACATGTCTTTTGCATTCCTCACTCGGGACCATGTAATTTGCAAGTCGAACCTCCAATGGTGCAACTTCTTCAAACTTCCTTGCTAAATCAACTTTTGATCTAGCCATTGGTGGTTCAACCCATTGGTCTTCATCTCTGTATATGAAGTGACGGGAAGAGCTGCAAATTGGTTCTTCAACCATGGAGTTGTACTCTTATCCATGCATCTCATAATCACCTTCAACTACAATAGGTACCAACCTCATGGTTGCGAACTTCTCCTCTTCAGGCAATAATGGATAGCTTGATGACCTTTGGAAGATTTTTCTCTAGAATTTAAGAAGAAATTACAACCTAGAGGTGCAAAGGACCATGCTTTGATACCACTACAATGTACCAAAACTGATTACAGGGACACTACCTCAATACTTGAAAAATTAAACACACACAGTGGATGGATTTGATACAAAAGAGACTAGCTAGTTTGACTAGAATTTAAAAGTAAAACCCCAAACACCCCCAGGCTCTCCCAAATTCTCCCAAGATTAGTTATAGGACCTGCATAAAGCTTAAGACAACCTACAGCAGCCTAAGCAAGCTCCCAACTTCAATAGTTGCACTTTCGGGAGTATGTCACGCCTCGGAAGATTTCCATGGATAAACCAAAGCTATCAATGCAATACCCCAAGACTTTTGTGGAAACTTCACTGCTTCTGGTGCAGTCTGGAAGTGGTTGGTGCTATGAATATTAAATATTGTATCAAATTAATCATTAAATTATTAATTAGTTAAATTGAAGGGACGTAACCCTTCTTAAAGAAATGCTCCAACCTTATAAAAGGCGAGCTCTTGTAAAGCGTTAAGCATCTTATCAATTTAATAATATATATCTTATTCAATATGGATCTCGCGTCCTAGTTTTCTGCCGCATTTGGTATCAGAGCCGCGTTCGACATCAACTCCTGCGCTCCACGCTCCAGCTGGGATCGTCCTCCACTCTCATCTCAGGATTCCATCTCGCGCATCATCTTCTTCACTCCAACATCACTCCACTCCACCTGCGACCTCACTCCACCACGTCCACACTCACTTACCTTCGGTGCACAATCCCTGGCTGCGCCCCTCTCCAACGTTTCTCCACGAATCTTCTCTCCACACGCCTGCAACTCACGCCACACTCCCTCTCACCCCACAACGCACCAACATCCATTGCACTCCACAAACCCGTCACAGCTCTTCATCCTGCCACTCCCGCCATCGCCCTCGTCCACACCCTCCCTCCCTCCGATTTTCTTCCTTCCCTCCCCACAGCCCCTGCACGCACCTCCACCGTCCTCACTTCCCACTCGGCTTCCGCCATCCCTCACCCTCCAGTCTCTGCGCCTCCCCTCCCTCTCGTCTGCGTCCTTTCCCCTCTCCGCCTTTGTGCGTCCCCAATTCGCGCCCACCTCCCTCTCTACACCAGCCTCCTCACCCACTACGCATCATTCCCATCCACCCTCTGCTCTGTGCGCCTTACCCTCCGCGCTACCTCCACACTCTCCTCAACGCTGCACTCCATCTCTTCAGCATCCGCTTGGGCTCCCCCCGTCCACCTCTCGTCCATCCCCGGCTCGGCGTCCACGTAAACTCCCTCAAACCTAACCCTAATTTCAAAAAAAAAAAAATATTATATAATATTAATTTTTATAAAAAAAATCCTTAAATCAAAAAAAAAAAAAAAAAATATATATATATATATATATATATATATATTAATATAATATTTATTATATATATATATATATTTTTTAACCACACCAAAATTTTTATAGTAATTCCACTTTTCCACATCATTTTCATTTTTTCCACTCCCAAGCCAAAATTGCGTCCAACTATTCACCACCACACCTTAGAAGCATGACGACAGAATTAAAAGCCCAAATGGAGAAAATAGAGAAGGATTTTCGAACCTTCAAGGAAATGATCACCAAGAGCCAAGAAGCACTTAAGAAAGAAATTAAGGAGGAAGTCATTCAGGTAATGGAGCAGAAAATAGACGACAAGTTCGACATTATAAGCAAGGAACAAAAAATGTTAGATCAAAAAGTGACTGAGAGCCAGAAAGGTATCGAGGAGATATTACAAAAAATGAAGGATGAGGACAAAAATCATAAACAACATGGCTCGGATATGTCGGTTACCCCATCTCCCAATTCTGAGTCACCAGAACGCAACAGGATGAAAGGTACTCAATACCAACCATTCGTAATGTACCCGCCGAGAGCAAAAATAGAAATGACGAAATATAATGGAGGAGAAGACCAATGCGTCGCTTGGTTGAATAAAGCAGAAGAGTATTTCGACATATATAACATTACAATGGACGAGGAAAAGGTCAAGTATGCTTCAATGCACCTTGAAGGATATGCCTACAACTGGTATATGTGGTGGAAGGGAGACAACTTCGCATACACTTGGAACTTATTCAAGAATGATTTCTTAAAAAGGTTTCAAGGAATCACAGAAGATGAATTCTTCTCAAAACTTACCAGATTACAACAAAAGGGAAGCGTCGAAGAATTCACGCATCAATGGGAATCCCTCGCTACCAGAGTATTTGGGCTATCCGACAAACAACGGTTGGAAACCTACTTAGGAGGACTAAAACCATACATACAAAAAGAGTTAAAAATGCATGACATAACAAATGTCGAGGCAGCAAGACGAAAAGCAAAGGCAGCCGAGGCCAAATTTGACAGTTTTCAATCAAATAAAGGGAAGTCATACTCACAAAGAAACATCAAGTCGAATCCAGAGGATGATACAAACAAATACATCCCTCCACCTAGAAGGGACGATAGGAAGAGCCTCGAGAATCAACGTATGAGGGAAGGAAAATGTCGACGATGTGGAGACAAATGGAACCCTAAACATAGGTGTCGTCCCGAGGACAACTCAAAGAAATTATATACTTGTGAAGCAGAGGAGAATAGTGAATCAGAAGAAGAAGAAGAAGAAGAGCCAGAAGATGAAGAGGAGGAAACCGCAAATATGGCAGCCGGGAACGACGAGAACCCCAAAATCTCCCTAGCAGCCATGACAGGCATTAGTCAACCACAGACTCTCAAGTTAAAAGGGCATATAAAAAATGAGAATGTTACAGTGCTAGTAGACACTGGAAGCACTCACAACTTTCTTGATATAAGAGTGGCACGAAAACTCAAGTTGTTCGTACATCCAGTTCCAGACATGAAGGTGATGGTTGCAGATGGCAAAAAGATCGAAAAAGTTGGAAAGTGCCACAAGGTGAGACTTCAAATACAAGACTTCGAACTGGAATCAGAACTCTACACCTTACCATTGGGAGGAGTAGACATCGTTTTGGGAGTCCAATGGTTACAAACATTAGGAACATATTCTGCCAATCATCAAAAGCATTTCATCAAGTTTAAGTGGCAAGGGCAAAATTTTAAGCTATATGGTTTTCATCCACCAAACACACAAGTAGTTTCATCTCAGCAAATGGAAAAACTCATTCGAAAAGGGGCATCAGCATACGTAATACAATGTCATCAATTGGAAGGAAAAGAGGAGGAACCAAATGAGTTCAAAAAGGAAATCCAAAAATTACTCCAGAAACATGAACACATATTTCAAGACTTACCCATGCAGCTACCACCAGAAAGGAGTATAGAACACATAATCGAGATTAAACCGGGGTCAAATCCTATCAAGGTTAAACCATATAGGTATCCCCACCACCACAAAACAGAAATAGAAAGGTTGGTTCAAGATCTACTGAATTGTGGTGTCATCACCAAGAGTAGAAGCCCTTATGCAGCTCCAGTTGTACTAGTACGGAAGAAGGATGGATCGTTTAGATTATGTATAGATTATAGAGGATTAAACAAAATAACAATTAAGAACAAGTTTCCAATCCCCTTCATCGATGACATGCTGGATGAACTTCATGACGCAAAATATTTTTCGAAACTCGATTTAAGGTCAGGGTACTATCAAATCAGGGTCAGATTAGAGGATATCGCAAAGACTGCTTTCCAAACTCATGAAGGACATTATGAATTCAAAGTAATGCCTTTTGGGTTAACTAATGCCCCTGCCACATTCCAGGCAACTATGAATGAACTATTTCAGCCGTACCTAAGGAAATTTGTGTTAGTATTCTTCGATGACATCCTTATATATAGCAAGACATGGAAAGAACATTTGACACATCTAGAAGAGGTTCTATCTCTTCTGAAGGAAAATCAGTTCTATGCAAAAAAGTCAAAATGCACCTTTGGGAAGCAAGAAGTGGAGTATCTCGGTCATGTAATCTCAAAGGAAGGTGGACCCAAAGAAGATCCAGGCAATGAAGGAGTGGCCCGAACCAAAGAATGTTTCAAAATTGCGAGGATTTTTGGGATTAACAGGTTACTATCGAAGGTTCATCAGGAACTATGCACATGTCACTGCCCCACTAACAAATCTCCTAAAAAAAAATTATTTTCAATGGGATGATGAAGCAAGAAGATGCTTTGAAACGTTGAAACAAATTATGTCTTCAACTCCCGTTTTGGCAACACCTGATTTTGCAAAACCATTCGTAATCGAATGTGATGCTTCAGGGTTTGGGATAGGAGCTGTGCTAATGCAAGAAGGTCATCCAATCGCTTTTGAAATTAGGAAGTTGAACAAAAGAGAATACCTACAGTCTACATACAACAAGGAAATGCTTGCCATCATGCATGCATTAACTAAATGGCGACAATACCTTTTGGGAAGTAAATTCCTAATCCGAACAAATCATAATAGTCTACAACACTTGTTACAGCAGAAGACATTAACAATCGAGCAACAAAAGTGGATAGAGAAAATCTCTACCTTCGATATGGAGATCCTACATAAAAGAGGGAAGGACAATGTAGTAGCTGATGCTTTATCAAGGAAGGACGAAGAGATACAAGTCTACGCCGTATCCATGGTGATCCCAGAATTTTTGGACGAAATTCGTAAGGAATACGCCAAGAATTCAGAGGTTTGCTCCATAATTAACAACATAAATCAGTATCCGAAGTTTGAATGGAAGAATGAACTGTTATGGTACAAAGGACGTATTTACTTAAGTTCCAATTCCAGTTTTAAGACCAAGGTGCTTAAAGAATCACATGATTTCCCAGCTGTTGGTCATGTAGGAATTTTTAAAACCTACTATAATGCAAGGCAATCATTCTTTTGGAAGGGTATGTATGCTGACATTCACAAGTATGTTGCAGAGTGTGACATTTGTCAGCGGAATAAAACTGAGAATATCTCAAGTCCAGGGTTACTCCATCCGTTACATATTCCGAATAAGAAATGGGAGGAAATTTCAATGGATTTCATTGAAGGTCTACCCATATCAGATGGAAAAGACAAAATACTAGTTGTCGTAGACAGGCTAACCAAATATGCACATTTTGTTGGAGTGAAGAAAACTGATTCGGCAAAAGAAACAGCCGAAGTTTTTTGTAAAAATGTCTACAAATTACATGGTTTTCCGAAGATTATAGTAAGTGATAGGGATGCCAAGTTTAAAGGGAACTTTTGGAGAGAGTTTTGCAAGCAAATTGGAACGTCTCTTAACATGAGCTCAGCTTATCATCCCCAAACAGATGGACAGACAGAAGTTGTCAATAAATGCTTAGAAACCTACCTTCGTTGTTTTGTAACTGATAAGCAAAATAAATGGTTCCAATGGCTACATCTTGCGGAATGGTGGTATAATTCTACTTATCATACATCTGCAAGAATGACACCATTTCAAGCCCTATATGGATATGAACCCCCAAAATGGAAGGATTTCATCACCAACCAAGCAAGGGTTGCATCAGTAAATGACCATTTAGAAGAAAACCAAAAGGTTGTCCAAGTACTTAAAGAGAATTTGAATACTGCCAGGAATAGAATGAGACAACAAGAAGATCGACATCGAACAGAACGAGAATTTGAAATTGGAAATTGGGTATATGTAAGACTACAACCCTATAAACAATTATCACTTAAACAAGGTGGAAAAAATAAGTTGGCTCCACGTTTTTATGGCCCATATCAAATCAATAAGAAGATTAGTCAGGTGGCATATGCATTGGAATTGCCAACTACAAGTCGCATCCACAATGTCTTTCATGTTTCATGTTTGAAAAAGATGATAAGTCAACACCAGAAGGCACAAACAATACTTCCCTTGTTAGATGAAGAAGGAAGAATCATATTCGAGCCAGAATCTATCATTGCTACTAGAGAGAAGAGATTAAGAACGCGAGTCATTCAAGAATACCTCATTAAATGGAAAAATCTTCCCGAAGAAGATGCAACATGGGAATCAGAACAATTTCGACAGTTACATCCCTCATTACCATTGCTTTGAGGACAAAGCTCTTTAAAAGGGAGTGGCAATGCTATGAATATTAAATATTGTATCAAATTAATCATTAAATTATTAATTAGTTAAATTGAAGGGACGTAACCCTTCTTAAAGAAATGCTCCAACCTTATAAAAGGCGAGCTCTTGTAAAGCGTTAAGCATCTTATCAATTTAACAATATATATCTTATTCAATATGGATCTCGCGTCCTAGTTTTCTGCCGCAGTTGGCCTATGAACTACCCAAACCAACTATAACCACCCTTAAAAAGACAATTTGGAACCACTGAACTCAATTTGGGAAGACGAGAAAAGAAGACTAGTCTTTTGGACTGCTTAACTACAGGATTTCATACTCGGCTCGAATGACCTCAAAGGGTCACGAAACTCTCATCTAAGGACTGATATGGGTTCATAAGAATGTCTACTAACAGCAGCAACTAACAGACTAAGAAATGGACTTATAGAAGTCAATCTACTGCAATTTCTAGAAAAACTAGCCCATTTTAGTGTAATAACGAGCATAGGCACAAAAAACTGTTGGAATATTCCTATACTCCATCCTAGTCCTACCCGCATTATCCATTTTTGCATTTTCAGTCGTGCATGCATTTTGCATGCATTCATGATTTTGTATGCATGCATGCATCCCAGTCATCAGTCCCAGCACCTAGACCTCAGTTAGCTAGCCCCGGGAGCTTCTTTCTAATCAGTTTTAGCCCTCCTAGTGCTTAGTGCACCATGCATGCAATTGCATGCATCCCAAGTGCCCACTCTCACCTACCACTCAGTGGCGGTCATGATTTTGTATGCATGCATGCAATTGCATGCATCCCAGTCATCTGTCCTAGCACCTAGCCCTCAGTTAGCTAGCCCCGGGAGCTTATTTATGATCAGTTTTAGCCCTCCTAGTGCTTAGTGCACCTTGCATGCAATTGCATGCATCCCAGGCGCCCTCTCTCACCTACCACTCAATTGCTCTTCAGTTAGTTGAGTTATCTTTAGATCTTTCCTTGATTTAAGGCTAGATTGACTCTCAACTAACTGTATCACTCTGATGGACCTCCAGTGAGACTAGACTGCCTATTCTGACTCCAGTTATCTCCTCATGCGCCTCCTTCATTCAGTCAGTGCCTCCATGTGCCAGTTACACCTACCACACTCAGTTAGACTCAGTTTGACAGTTACTTGTGCATTGATGACTCCACTGATGATAATCAAGACTTCTAGTTGTGCTTTGATGACTCTATTGATCTGATGATCACTCCATGAAGGCTAATTCGAATTGCCACCTTGGCATTCAAATCCTCTTCACCATTGTACTATTTATTGTTCATATTGTGATTAATAAACTAGTGTGAGATGTTATTCTGCTTCTATATGAGTTCTATTGTATCATAATTATGTTGCTCCTTTACACTGCATAACCACTCTTCTTCTATTTTCCTGCTTAATATTTCTTGTGAGGTATACATCATCTCTTAGATCTGCTGTGAGGATTTTCACATGGTATCAGAGCATGTTGAGAGTATTGTCTATCTCCATTCCTGAGAGTTTTTTGCAGGTTATTATCAAGATTTCGAGTGCAGCAATTGCAACAGTTTCTGCACTTTTGCAGCAGTAGCAGTTGCAGACATTTTCTATTGTTTTTTGCAGGTCTTCTGAAACAGCTTCCATGAATTCGAAAGGAATTACTCATCTTTCTCCATTCAACTATGATGAATGGAAACCACAGATGATAGCACATTTGAAGAGAAATGGTCTCTTTGATTATTGTTTTTGAAAGAGAGTTTGAATCCTCTGAAGAAGAGAATGACTGGTTAGATGAAGGTGAAAAAGCCTCTGCAACCATGATGCTTAATATGTCTCGATGCATGGTACACCACTTCTATTATGTTGAATCTCCAAAAGAGCTATGGGCCCATCTGGATGAAAGATTTGGCAAACAGAATGAAGGTATTGGTCCAAACCATTTCGAGAGCAAGCCCACTGTTACATTCGCCCTCCTTGATGGTCTCTCTGATCATGAATCAGTATCAAACATATCTCATATTGAAGTTGTCCACAAAGAAGAAGAACTTGCAGATTCTACACTCATGCTCCAAATTTCTTCTATTTCGAATTTTGTGCCAGCTCACACTCTAGAAACTGCAGAGGTTCTTAAATCCTCTCTTGCACAAGAGTCTGTTGGTTTGCATCATGATCTATTGAATGTTTCGGAGGTCAAATCAGCCATTGGAGGTAATACATTCGCTCTCCTTGACCAATCACCTCTTATTTACTATTGTAAAATCATTTTTTCACGCTCTCAGAAGTTTATTGTGAGGATTTTCACATTCCCCCGAGCTACGTCGGAGGGGGGGTGTTGGAGTATCGGTACAACCACATGGTATAACCGCCGCAGCTCTGGGAATATAAAAATGTGGACTAACCGCCACTCCTGGTAAAAGGACCTTGTGCTTGGTTTCAAATGTCCATCAACATCTGTAGGTTTTGGTGTAACGGCAAACCTTACAAAAACTCATTAACATGTAAAAGATAAAATTGCAGAATTGTAAGCCACATCAAAATATTGATCATTAGAGAATATTCATTACATTACAAAGCTTCATATGCACTAATAATACCCATAGGGTCACTATCAACCTCCAAGAACAGAAGCAAGGTCAAATACCGAAGAAAATGCTCCTGGACAAGAAAGACCTTCGATGACATTGGAAGGGATCTGCAATTAGCATCAGTGAGCAAGGTTGTAAGCTTTACTCATCATGATTTGATTGAATCCACAAGTAGAATGAAGACCAACAGGGGCACATCTCCCAAATCTTGAGAAGCTTCAGAGCTCTCAATAAAAATAACAAATGGCCAAAAGATGTGAATGGGTGTGTTCATCATTCTTTTAATGACCTATGTTAGCTTTTATGCCTGCCTTCTAGGACTTGCCATCTATGAAATTCAAATTTAGTGATGAGTGGGTCTTCTTTGGCAAGTTACTTTTGCATTTTGGACCCACTTGCCTCATGAATTTGCCCTCACTGCATAAAACTAGCCTCTATATCTTTCTTGGAGCCTTTTTGCTAGCTAACTACTTTTACTAAACTTTTCTGAACCTTATCTTCCAAAATCAGGAAACTTCTGTCATTTTAGCTTTTATGTTGTTTTTCTTGCTTTTCTTGCTTTTGGCTGGTATCTGTCCAGCTTTTTCTGAGGAGACAACTCATCTCCCTTATCCTCATCGTATGCACCCTCTTGGGCCACCTAAGCCATGGACAAATCATAAATAATTATTAAAAATATTAAATGAAACAAAATTTATGCCCACCATTAATTATTTATTTACATAAGGTACTACTTTTGTCAAACTTAACCCCCTTAGTAATTTATTTAATTATTTTCCACTAAGACCCATGTAAGTTGAATGGGTTAGTGGTGGACCAGGCTCCTATCAAAAATGGGGACATTACATAGCACTTCAAGATAGTATCTTTCAATGGTTACTTTTCCATGTCTTATTCTCCTGGGGTATTGAATGGTTGTTCTCTAATACTCCCCTGTCATTAGAAAGTGAAATGTTTTAAGGCTTTCCAGTTCACCTTCCTTCCTGTGATGAAGGTTCAACCTATTCTAATTTTCTCTAAGCTTCTCAATTCGAATGGGCTTTTCTTTCGTTTGTGTTGGACAACTTTCTTACTTTATTTATTTGCTAGAACCCATCTTTGTGCCTAAGAAGATCATGTGGGTCAGACTTCAAGAACAATGGAACCCTCTAGAGATCATCCTCATACTAGAAGATGCCTCTATTATGAAAATTTCAAAAATTAATAAGACTCCTTGACAAGAAATAGTGCATCTATCTTGAAACACCTACCTTTTTGGTTGGAACAACAAATATGCATAAATATAAAATATTTGAAATAAAGTATTCCCGAAATGTTTCCATTAACACCTGTTGTTTTTTTCATGTTTGTTGTGCATGTTTGTATTTAATGTTTGTCCTTTTATGGCACCAATCTCCAAGGTGGCCTTTAAGACTTGTACCCATATATACAACAAGATGACCTAGTCTTGCACAATGTCACCGTGTTATGTCTAATTATTATTGTCAATTCACAACAATGTGGACATTAAGTTTTTTAGTGTTAAACCGTGATGCTTTGTCCAATGTCCAGTGAACAGAAGAAAAAGGAGACCAAATGGTTTCAATTAACATTATGCTTTTATTACTTGTAAGATCACGAAATCTCTTCTCAAGCCATCCATTACAAAATTTAGACAAATTGTGAATTATTGAAGTCCTCGAACTTAAATACTTGTATCTTTTGTTTTCACACATAATGTGATAAGTATTTATTATCCACGTGAACATGAACATGCATGATTACAACAATTATTTCTAGTATATACTATAACTATAGAAAATATAATATACAATATGTAAAGAACTACATAGATTCCTTGCATGTAGCGATTATTTTATTATATAATACCAACATGGTTCGATCGAATTGCATTAAGGGAGTTTGACAAATGTTTTGGGAAAAAGGGATTATGGAGAACATGTAAAAATTTACAAGTCCCTAAGGGGTGGCAGGTGGAGGGATCCTCTTTGACCCTAGTGGAAAAGAAGAGGTTAGGTTCTCTTCAGGTCTAGGATGCTCTACTAATAATTTTCTTGAGTTTACACTTTATACTCTGGATCAAATATAATCTCGACCTTAGTTATTTCTCAACCGATGATTTTTGGGGACTCACCTAGTTATCAAGCAATTTTGCAATATTTTTTTAGTCTCAAGCAATTCAAAATCATATTCTTAACAGGGTTGAGTGAAATCTTCATTTTCTTGAAAAGCTATCTTTTTGGCATATCCGACGTCATAACAAATGTCTAGTTGATCAACTTGCTAATGAAGCCACTCAATCAGACAAAGTTGTTTTGGTGATAAACGATGCTCCTCCACAACAAAAGTGGATTCCGTAATATATCAATGATGGGCCTTAGCATTTGTAATCACCTCTTAATCAACATTAAGGGGGGTGAGCTTTGTTTTATGAAATTTCAAATTTTTCGAAAAAAATAGGTTTGTGCATGCATAGGGGGTGGCACGTGGCCACAAAATCCCTCGGATGTATACAGGATCTCCGTCATTTACTTCCCACATATTTCAAATCTCGTCCCTGTGCACTCTTGACTCTTCACGCCATGAACATTATATGTCAAGCGATGGTAATTATGGAGTATGATGGGGAATTAGTGGGTGGGATAAATCCACTTTCGAGGATGCTTTCTCATTATCTTCTTGACTTAAATAAGGTGGACTGGACTAGGATAGATGCATTAGTTGCTTTTCTTTTGTGTTATGGTATCCGAACAAGGTGGTGAAGGTTTGGTCATCAAAGAAGCGACTGGATTTTAGTTGGTGGTGTGAAACTCGCTACAAGGCGATGAAGTCAGTTCTAATGGGGGAAGGTGTGGAACCTAGTTTACGGATCGAAGCTTGTCTTATGACGATGAGAGTTGGGTTGTTAGGTAAAAATTATTCGTTGGCCTTTGGATGCAAAAAGGGGTGCTTTGGAGGCCTGCGAGTGCATTGCAATCTAGGGGAGCAAATACCAAGTTTCCAGTGTTTTATGTCGGTACAAAGGTAGGGATGGAGGGCGTTTAAGGTGGTGTAGCGGAGATTAAACATGCAGTGTGGGAAATCGCAGGTACGAGAAAGACATTGCATCGAGTTGGGGGATAGTTAGAGAGGATAGAGTATATGATGGAGAGACTTAGTTGTCAAGTGGAGATGGAAGAGCAACTACATGGTAGACTATAAAATAAGATGGAGGTGCAACAAGAGAAGCTAGCACAACTAGCACTTGATAGAGGTCAGCATCAGACTTTAAATTCAGGAGCTTGCATTTGGTCGTCAAACTAGCGTGGGGGACTTCAACTCCAATGCTATGGAAATGGGCATTGTGCAGAAGTTGCTTTGGCCAAATTTGAAGACTTCAACACTCCACAGCTTCAAGACGAGGAGCACCGGAATGTTTAAGCACTTTATGAGATTGTTTTGTTTATGTTGGTATATGTATTGTCAATATGTCTTGTCATTAGGTCAATTTGTTAAACGCTATAGGAGCTAAACCCTTTGGCTTTCACTATTTCAGGTTTGGTTGTATATAGATGAGGCATTTTTTAATCCTTTGTGTCTTGTCCAAGGCATTTTGTACTGAAAATGTATTATTTTTCTTTATGGGCTGCTAAGGTTTTCCTCAGCTTTTTTAATATAATCATCTTAATCGTTCCTGTTAAAAAAAATTACAAGTCCCTAATATTCCATAACATCCACTAGACTTCAATTTGTAAACTCTCAAAATATAAATTTTTCATTAAAAAAATTAGTATTTACTATTTAATTTTTAAGTATTCTTATACTACAAGAAAGTTATTTTCTATCCTCTAATCAAACATATTATAATAAATAAGCTAAGCATTGAAATTGTGAAAAATTCATAGGAGTACAAGAATTCACCCTCTAGGTTTCTAAAATCTTTATGGTATATCGTTTTAAACCTATGACTTTTTCTTGTTAGAACAACATATTTGCATAAATGTATAATATTTGAATTAATTATTTCTTGCAAGTATTCCATTATCACTTGTTTTTTTGCACGGATGTAGTGCTTTTTGTATTCATTGATTGTACTTCTGGCACATCAATCCCCCCCTCGTTGAGCAATGTTCTTCATTGATATGCAAAATATTTGTCATAGAGATTTAAGCCTATAAATTTTATGGTTGGAACAACATATATGCATAAATATATAATAATAGAAATTAATTATTTCTTGCATGAATTCCATTAATGTTTGTTGCTTTCATGTCTCGTCGTAGTCCCTTGTGTGTATTTATGTTGTCCTTTTGGGGCACCAATCTCCTACTCGTTGAACAAAGCGGCCCTTTAAGGCTTGTAGCCATCGATCCAGGAACAAGACCACCAAAGGTATAGAGAAAGATGGCCCCTCCAAAGATGGCTCAAAAGAGTTCACCACAATGTGATTGCTCTAATCTTGACACCGATACTCCCATTTTCATAGGTTTAGATGGATACGAAATGGCAATTGTTGATTTAACTCATCATACTTTGCTTGATATATATTATGTTTACGATCCATTCTAAAATATCATAAGAGTATGGATAGAATTCTAAGAGGCACGTGGCTAGCACAATCAAGGCATCTAAAACATTAAAAAAAACAATTCCCTATTTTTTGTTGTCCAACTTAATGCATGTCTCCAAGTTAGCACACATTGGACGGCTCTCCTAAAATGCCGAGGTAGATTTCTTAGTTTTTAAATCAATTTATTTGTGTTATGTAAGAGGATCTATAGCTTGAAAATTGAATATTGGTATTTCTCTACTACTTAGCCAAACAAATTTGGAAGTTTGCCTACATGAAAAAGGGTTTTCATACCCATGCCTCACAAATGCGTGTGTTTAGGTTGAGTTGTCCAAAAACTAAAAGGAATGCCTAACCATTTAGGTACTCATCATTTAGGTTGGTAATAAAACCTTATACCAACCTGTGAGACACATCTAACTTCCCAATGCTTACTTTAGATGCCAACATCTTGATCACAAGATCACACATTGTCTATTGTTTACCAACAATGGCCCGATGCAAAAATCGCCTCAAGTTTCCCCAACCCCCAATTCCTCAAGCTCCCACTACCCCTAAGTTTTGCAAGCTCCCACAACTAATGAAGAGGGTTAGAATGTTATGGACAAAAAAATTCCAATTTAGTGGCATCAAGATAACGCAAGCCTCAAATGGGGCATCTAAGTGGCAAAATATGGTAACCCCGAAATAGCAGCCCTAGGTGAGCCAGATTGACTTCTCTTTCAAGGAACTCCTAGGAGGTCTTCAACTCGAGAGGGTAAGCACTCCAACTCAAAATTAAGCCCACAGAAACTTCTAATGCCTTTCGGACATTGGAGGATATGGATGGGATAGAAGAAGCTAAGGCATTTGGATATTCCCCTCGTCAAATTATCATGGAAGTCTTGTCATGGAATTTCCAAGAATCAATTGATATGTATATATATGGTTGGGACGATTAGGAACCTTGTTATTGATTTTGATATACTTCGTTTACAAGTGATAGTAGGGTTTACTTTAAATACTACCCCGAAGTTTATTCAATCAAGTGCTAAAAATGTAACCATAGATCATGAGGGAAAGGTGGTGTCGCCGCCTCGTTTTCTCGGTTTTTCTTATAGTGTTACAAATTGGGGAACAAAACCCCCCCAGGAATCTTATGTGAACATAACTTACATGGCCATTTTCTTTGGGTGGTTGATGTTTTACACCTCCAATGACTCAAAAAGATCCCAAAAGCCCATTGGTTGGTTGGCATCGACTTTAAGACAATAGAATCTCTAGATGACAAATAAAAGTTGCATCCCCCCTTCAATAATTCAGCCAAGAGAAGAATCCCCGATTCAATCTTAGGTCCAAAGTGGGTCTTTAAGGCACTAAAACGTACATAAATAATTACTGCCATGCTTCTAGTTAACTTGGTCAAATTTTCACAAAAGTAAAGTGGGGTTTCCAAAATGTAGGATAGAGATATGCTATTAATAGTAAACATCTTTACCTTCGAGTGTGTGGGAACCAATGTAGTTCAAGTGCTACCATAGGCAACCTTGTCAAATGATCGACCTATTGTGCTCTTAATAATGTGAGGCAAGAGGAATCCTCAATGTTTCGCACATTTAGAGCCCAACCTACATCAACAGTTCTCAAAGGGTGTGAAACATAGTCCTAAGAAATGAGAGGAGAGTCTAGTCAAAATCAATGGTGGAATGACTTGATCAAACCAACTCCTTTCAAAATGACTATGAGAGTAAAAGTGGTTTGAATAATAACCAAAAATCATGTTTAAAGAAACCCAAAAAGAGCATGTAAAGCTTTAAATCCCCTACTCTAATGGAGATTTGCAAAAGTGCATAGCCAACCTCAAGTACAATATTAAGATGACCAAGATTCAAAAGGGTGAAAAGGTCCAAATTTAATATGGCATTGGCTAAGAACAAGGGATAGACTCACGAAGGTATTCTTCAAAGCTTTGGTCACCGAAGAGACAACAAAAAGACTATCAGATCTCAAGATTGAGGAGAATAGAGACCCCTTTACGAACAATGTCAACAAGGAATTTGTTGCTTGTCACGATATTGTTTCTCAATTCCAAGCATTGGCAAAAAAACGTAGGGTTGAGATATAAACCTATGTAGACATCATGCACTACAGTAAGTCATATTCCCAAAAGAATGTGTGCAACAAGTGACTCTTTACAAGAGTTGTGTCACCTCAATGGAAATGCACATTGAGGAGTCCTTTGGCTTAGATGGTTTTCAATCAAGTTCCACAATGCTACCTGGACTTCATGGGCCCAAACCTGCTACATGTCTACATAAAAACTATTAGAGATTACTCTTTGGGAAATAATAAACAAAGGAAATATCAAGTTTATTCCACATGTTGGGGACGCAAGGCAAATCGCTCTTTTTTTTAACCATGGGAACAACAACCTTCCAAGGGAATATCAAACATTCTGCAAGTCAAATATACCAATAACTTGTGACTCAGCAGGGGCCAAGACATCCCGAATAACACCGGGGTGAGCCTCTATTCCAAGGGTCTCCTACCCTCCGAGCCTTGTCACAACGGGTCAATGAGCAACCCTACCACCCACCAGTTTTGAACCTATGATTTCAAGGCAAATCACTCTTGAGTCTTACCATCTCTTTTAATCTTTTGGCCTGGGTATTGGTCCTACAAATGAATCATATGATCCCTTAAAACATTAGGCTAGAGTAAGCAAATTTCATCAAAGGATGATATATCTATCACAGCCAATGTCATAGGCACTACAATCAAACCATTTTTGTTTACAAGCGTTAGCATCCTAGACCATCAATGGGATCAAAGTGAAAAAGTGAATTGGAACCCTCAAACACATTCTCAATTGGAAAGCTAACCAAAGGAAAATGAAGAGAATTTCGCTTTCTATACTATTCAATGAGCAAAAACTGTGTGCTGAAGGAAAAGCAATAGAGGTCTCAATATGTCAAAAAAAAATGGGTTAGTATTAGATTTAACAAAAGAAAAATTTTAACTTCTCAAGTAATCCCTTTGCTTTTCAAGCTTTTGCAGTTAGCAATTCATTGGCTTGAGCTGAAGGTGGCAAAGTGGATCACTGAGCCAATATCATGAGCAATTGAATATCAAATCTGTAAATACTCTATTTTATGAAGGAAAAGCAATAGAGGTCTCAATATATCAAAAACAAATTGGGTTAGTATTAGATTTAACAAAAGAAAAATTTTAACCTCTCAAGTAATCCCTTTGCTTTTCAAGCATTTGCAGTTAGTAATTCAATGGCTTGAGCTGAAGGTGGCGAAGTGGATCACTGAGCCAATATCACGAGCAATTACATATCAAATCTGTAAATACTCTATTTTATTACACCTAAGGTCCCCTATGCCTCCGCTTATGGAATAATGGGAAAGATCCGAAGATCCTTCCTATGGACGAACTTTAAGGACAGTATTTTTCACTAAATCAATTCAACCCTGTGCAAATTTGAAGAGACTAAATTTGTGCAAAGGTGAAGGGACTCAGTTTGCACAGATTATAAGGAGCTCAGCTTGTATGCATTTGATGGGGGTTGGTTTGCTCAGATTTGAAGGGGCTGCCTTTTTAATATGCAGTTTTGAAGAAACTTTGTGACATTGCAGTTTAGAGAAAACTTTATGAAGCCAGAGTTGAGGTGACTTAGATTTTTTTTTAATGAAGTCAGAATATTGAGGAGACTCGAACTTTATATGAAGCCACAAGTTTGAGGAGACTGAGTTTTCTATAAAGCCACAATTTTAGGAAACCTCAAGTTTTTAGGAAGTTGCAGTTTTTGAACAGCAATTTTGAGCAAGCCACAAATTTGAGGAAGACGAGGCATGACGGAAGATGAACAAACAGTGAAGTTGGGAAGGACGAAGAGGCAACGACTGAAGTGTCTTGCAACAGTTGTAGAAAATAATAAAAAGTTGTACAAGAGTCAGCATAAAGCAGAAAGGCAAAGCTGGCAGCAGAAAATGAACCTGACTAGGCACAGCTGGTTAGTTTGCTCAAGAACTAGAAATGTACAATGAAGATGGGTCAAAGATTTAATCGATTTGATAAGCAACCTAGAAAAGTACCAAGTACAAAAAGATTGATAACTGCAAAAGAGACAAATTCACTTGGACAAAATTGAATGGACATGCTATTGGCGGTAATATTTGCAGTAGTGGGTTATAAAATGAGGAGAAGAATCAAACATGGAGCTAACCACTGGTTAGACTGCTCAAGAATAAGAAAGTTGCAGTGGACGGAAGTTTAATGGCTGGGATTGATTGATTAGATAAACAACTTAGAAATGTACTCGAGTATGAAAAGATTGCAGACCCCAAGCAAGAGAAATTTGCTTGCACGGAATTGAAAGGACATGATGCTATTTTATGGGAATATTTGTAAAAGCATAAAGAAACAAAAGATTAAAAAATGGAATAAAAATGACATTCAAACTGAGATAAGTATTTCCCTTCAAATTATAAAAAAAAGTAGATTCTAATAGACGCATAATTTAAGGCAAAAAGAACAAAGTGTTCATGATTACAGTGAAGAATGTTGTCGATTCTAGTTGGGCACGATAAAGTTGAAGATCAGCAAATTTCCAGGTTTGTCAATGGTTTGGGCTTTGCTTTTCAAGACGAATTACATCAGCATAAATTAAATTTTGTGGAAAAGGCTTGTCAGTTGGCATTGAAGCAGGAGGACAAATTACAAGATAGTTAAGCAGAACATCATTCACCGAAGCAGAGGTGTTGGTGCAGCAAAACGATGCAAAACAAGAGCTTCCATGTCCAAGAAAGAAAATACAAGAAAACAAGAGTGAGAATCTACATGGTACTGTTAGATTTTGTAGTTCGGACAGGTACTTCTACATGGGAGTGTCTAGCATGTAAAGTCGATCAGAAAAGTGACTCTCTAGATAGACTTTGTAAAATGTGACTTTTATAACACCTTATGTAAATATGAAAGGGTAATTTAAGTGATCTCAATGAGAGCTTAAGTCGTAGCAGTTGATCTATGACTTAAGTGATCTCAACGAAATATTTAAGTCCCTACCACTAGATTAGATCTAGGGCTTAGATCTAAGGGTCAATATTGAACCAGTGGTATTGGCTCATGGTATTGATGGGATGTCCCATGGTATTGATGGGATGTCCCATGGTTTTGAATGAGGTTGAGGGTTATAAAAGAATCTATGGAGAGTTGTATAGCACCATAGTTGCAGGAGTGAGTCTAATCTCCTGTGTTGGTCAAGGATCAGTGAGTGACCAGATCTAAGAGATGGAGTCGCTCAAGGGCTTGGGAGTGAGGAATTCACTCAAACTAGGGTTTGTTGATATTGCTGAGAATTTGGGCTCAGTTGCAGCCAATGTCACAAGGTTCAGGTTCGGGTTTGGGTTCGGCGACCTTCAGGTTCGATTCGAGTTTGGATTTTCCTATGAGGTTCGGATGGGGTTCGATTCGTCTATATACATTTTTCAAATTTTAAATATTTTATAAAATTAACCTTTCTAATATATTTTTATATTCTATAAATAAGAAATAACATTTAATACAATTATATATATATATATATAATATTTACTATTTACTATACCTAGATTATATAACGTGTATGTAATATAATGTATCATATATATAAATAAAAAAGTTACCATTTACTATAAACCAGTCTAAAATAACCTAAACATTTGATATAAATACATTATAACTTTATATCCCTTCAAAAGATTTTAAAAAATTAAATGTAGTCTGGATTCAGAATAACCGTTGGGGCACAAAGTTCAAAAATGGCTCGGCACTAGCTCCCCGAAGACATCGGAAGACCTGTCCAGAGCCTCGGCACTGGTTCCTCGAAAACTTATCAGAAAACCCGTCTGCAGCCTCGGCACTGGTTATTGAAAGGGTAATCTAAATCTAAAGTCGTCGCACTGGTTACTCACTCGGAAGAGCATTTGCACAATGGCAGAGTTGGGACAGTCATGGATCGTGGGATAACTCACCGAGGGTAGAGTCCAGAGATAGCCAGATAGATCGCAGAGCTCGAGTTGGGGAGAAATCGCAAAAGAACAAAAAAAAACCCTGAAAATTAATGTTCAGCTTTGAAGTTTGTCGAACCCAAACGAACTTAAATTTTTTTGAGGTTCAGTGAATTTCGAACCTGATGGTTCAGGTTCGCTGAACCCTGTGACACTGGTTGCAGCAAGGGAGAGTCAAGAGATGTCTGAGATCCGATGTGTCATATGCGGAAGCCTGGTGCTGTAAGTGTTGTTTAACAAATCTGCAATAAAGACAAATTGTTACCTGGTTTTCCCCAGGGATTGGGGTTTCCAAAGAACATCTTGTATTTGGTTTTCAGTGCATTATTGTTTATCAGTGTGTTGCCATTTATCTTTTCATTAATTTGAATTCTCGAGTAAAATTAATTACTCGACATAAAAATTAAAAATTAAAATTGCAATCGGATCTAGTAAGCTAAAATTCCACATGGTATCAAAGCAAGACACAGAGACCTACAAAAGATCGAGAAAGAAAACAAACGTGACCACCATACAACCACGGTATGGGCCGTACGGCCTCTAATCGTACAGGCATACGGATTCGTCGACGAAACAGATCGTTATAGTGCTCATGTCATCGTGGATTGTTGACAGCGGCAAAGGCTTATGCCGCGGCAGATCTACAAAGTAGCGATTCAGTCGACGAGGATCTTGCGGGATGTAGTTGCGGTAGAGTTCAACATTGACGTATCCAAGTGGGAAAGCACACATCAGAGGTACCAATTGCTCGTGATCCAAGCAATTGGGAAAGCACGCATCCGAGAGACTGAGCGATTGATAGATCTCATTCTCCGAGTGGGATCCGAGTTCAGGGTACATCTTGTGTTCAGTTTTCACTGTGCATTATTGTTTTACAGTGTGTTTCCATTTATCTTTTCAGTAATTTGAATTCTCAGGTAAAATTAATTACCGGGCATAAAAATAAAAGATCAAAATTGAAGTCGGATCTGGTAAGCTAAAATTTCACAGGTTTTTCAAGATGAATTACATCAACATAAAATAAATTATGTGGAAAGGCATGTCAGTTGGCATTGAAGGGGGACGACCAATTACAAGATATTTAAGCAGAACATCATTCACAAAAGCAGAGGTGTTGGTGCAGCAAAACAATGCAAAACAAGAGCTTCCATGTCCAAGAAAGAAAATACAAAAGAACAAAAGACTGAGAATCCCAAAGAAGAACGAGGTTTTCGTGGTTTTAGGCAGCAAATCTATTGCTTCAGTTGTGGAATAGAACATAAGTCGTATGAGTGCTTGCAAAGAGAAAACGTGCAGAGGGGAAATCCACCTTTAGTAACTTTGGCCCAAGGAGAAATTCCGAAGAGATAATTGGAGTTGTTCAGGTGGAGCAAGGAGGAATTTAATAATGAGAAAGATCACAATAACCCCCACAAAGCAAATTCAGGCAAAGGGAGAGGAGAGTTGGTTGAGAAAAGGTATTTTTATTTTTCAGACAGTGTAAGGTTAGTGTTACAAGAATATAATCAATAGATACTGAGAATATGGTGGCTTTAGAAATACTAAAGAAATTGATTTGACATGTCAAAAACACCCCCAGCCATATAGACTTTCTTGGTTTCAAAAAAGGACATGAGGTTATGGCGAATGAGAGATGTTTGGTGCTGATTAACATAGGGGATTATCAAGGCAAAGTTTTATGTGATTTCATACCCAGGCATGAACGTCATCTTTTATTGGGAAGATCATAACAGTTTGATAAAGGAACCATTCATGGTGTGGGAGAAAGAAAAGAAAACTTACACATTTTCTAAAGATTAAAAAAAGGTTTCAACCATTGCCAATGAAGGTAGAGGAGCCAATGAAGGCTTTTTTATTGTCAATATTTTTTTAACACGGTTTGGGCGACTAGAGAATTAGTGGTGCCTATGAAGATTGAAAAGAAGCCAACAAGTGAGATGCATGAAGTGGGAAGGCTATTGACAGAATTCATAGAACCTACCAAGGAAGAGTTGCATGTTAGATTACCACACCAGAGGAGCAATTCACATCATATTGATCTAATTCTAGAATCTAGATTTCCAAATCAAGCAACACACTGTTTGGGTCCCATAGAAAAGGAAGCAATGAACAGGAAGGTTAAAGAATTGCTAACAAAAGAATTGACCACAGAGTGTATAAGCCAATGTGCAATACCAGAATTCATCATACTGAAGAAGGATGTATCATGAAGGATGTGCACAGATTCAAAAACAATTAACAAGACAACAATCAAGCAATGGTTTCCTTTGCAAAGGATGGATTGTCATATTTTTCAAGGAATGGTTTGCAAAGTGAATATGATCAAATCAGAATCAGAAGGATAAAAGAGGAAGACAATGTTCAAGACAAGAGATTGATTGTACAGGCAGCGAGTGATGTCATTTGGACTGAAAAATACATTCAACACTTTCATACAGTTGATGACTGCAGTACACAACAGCTTCATTTGAAAACTCATAATTGTTTACTTGGATGGCATTCTAGTTCGCCGCAGGACAAGATGTGGGCACATGATCCACTTAAGGATGGTTTTGGAGGCATTGAGGCAGTGACTCTTTCAAGGAGAATTTGTGTACCTAGGATTTGTGATTTTAAAGGATGGATTGAATATAGATCCATCAAAGGTGAAGGCGATATTAGAGTGGCTTGAACCCCATTGTATCACAGAGGTAAGAAGTTTCCTTTGCATGGTGACCTTTTACAGGAAAATCATCAGAAATTTCGGTGGGATGTGTGCACCCATCACAAAAGCATAAGGGAAAGGGTTTGCAGTGGACAAGTGCAGAAAATATGAGGTTTTCTTGTTTAAAAAAAGTCCAGTTTTTATTTTTCTTGATTAAAAATGCTTTTAAGTTGTTTGTGATGCTAGTTCAGTAGCAATTAGTGTTGTTCTGAGTCAAGAAGGAAGACCTTTAGTGTTTACATGTTAGTATATTTTGACACTAGAAGCTAGTTTAGGTTCAACTTGGTCTAATGTGGTTTTATGTTAAAGTGTGCTTTTTTAGGTGTGTTGCTTTAGTATGCTCTTGTACTTTAATCATCCAACGGTCACGATATTGCCCTACAAATGAGTGATCTGATGGTTCAACATCTCCTCGATGACGATCAATGACTTAGCACCCAACTGGCCCATGATCTCTATCTAAACATAATGAAGGGTCATTTGTTGACAATTGATGTGAGAGATGTTCCTGTAAAAATATTTACTGCATTGATTAATTGACTAAGTGTCACGGACTATTTCTCTCTTCGAGGGATTTAACCACATAAATCTTGGTGTCCCAATCTTTGATTTGTGTGTGAGTGAATATCCTAAGGTGTTCAACCTGTGAATATTACCTTTTCCTAAACATGGTAACAGAACTCTTTTGAAGCTTCACTCTTATTTTGATCAAGATCTTGGTAACCTCCAACAACTATGAAAGAAGTATTGTGCAGATCAAACTATGATATCATCCATTGCACAATCATGGCTGGTAGTTGTCTTGCTTGCATAATTCATTGTTCTATCTCTGCAGTATACATACAAGCATTTCTGGGCTGAGTGAACTGCTCCATTGCATCAGAGTATCTTTAGGAGCTAGGAATGTCTTTCATTTCCTCTGAAAAGGATTCAATTGCCCAATATATGTTCATTTCTCTCCGGTGATTCAAAAAAGGGATTAAAATATTGTTTTATAATGTTTTATTTTAACATTTTTTCCCTTTAGTTCCAAGATTATTTTGGTTTTTAAGTATAAGTTCAATATTCTATGTGTTACACCCCAAATTGTCTGCAGCGTGCCTTTCAGGATATACCAGAGTGAAGGGGTCTTTTTCCATTGTAAAAGGCCAAGTATGGGCTTGTTTATGTAAAAGTGTTGGTCTAGCTGGGCTCAAGACCCATGGTTTGGTCATGGCAGGTCCTCTTGGTTTTCATTTCAAGGAGTATTGGCTTAGTGGCTTTGCTGACTGCCCCTTGGTGGGCAAAACTCCCCCATCATGTTGGGCCTTTGTGCCTTGGGTTGGTGCCTTGGTGCTTCTTGGGATAGACCCACTAGGACACATGACTTAGGTGATTGCACGTGTAAGGTTTGTCATACCCACCTTAGCACACCTCATTTATGCCCAATTTGACCTTCTTTTTTCATGTATTACCACTCCTCTTGCTCTCCATGTGCAAAATCCATGATTATGTCATCTTCTTGAAGAAGACCTTACCTTGCTAATGGGGAGGAAATTTGGATCTTCTACATTGTTGGGGTTAGTAGGGGCATAACGTCCTCCTCCGGCTTGCCACTCCACTTGGTTAAAGCCATTTGCATCATTTTATCATTACTTTTAGTTTTTGTGGTTTAGTCCCAAGCTTGTGGGTGACAAACCCTAATTTTAAGTTACTTTATCTTTTGGTAAGGTACGCTCTAAAGTTAAAAAGACTAGGAGGCCTCATATAAATAATGGCTCCAAGCACTCATTTGTAAGACAAGACAAGGGTTCTAATTATATACTTTTTTCTCTTTATCTTTGTCTATTGGGGCACTTGAATGATGTGCAGCTCTCTCTTTGGCAAGTTTTTCATGTGATAAAGGTTGAATGGTGGAATTTCTAGGGTTAACCTGAACCATCTTGCAAGACTGATTCAAAGAATAGTTGCAATAACTCGTGGCTAAGGAGGACCTAAGAACCTTTTCTCTTGCTCTTTCCTTGGCTGATGTTGGTAAGATCTCTTCATTTTCTTGTTTGACATCGCTTTTACACCTTAAGTAAGGTAAAATTAGGGTTTTATCGGCATCTTGTTAGTCTAGTTTGAGGAGACTTTCCTCTTGAAGAGCTATCCATTGTGGACCTTGGGATTCATTGTTTTCCCTAATTAGGCTTTGGGTACTTTGACCTAGTACCGAGTTACTAGCCTTTGTCCTAGTTGGTAAATCTTGGATAGCCAAATTGAGTAGGAACGTCGACCTCAATCTCTAATTGCCATAGGTTGAGGATCAAGGTCATAACCCCTTCCCTTCTCTTTTTTATCAAAATTATGTTGTATATATATTGTAAAAATACCAAAAAATATAATATTGGAAAAACCCTAAAAATTTAGAAAATTCATATCTCAAAAAATATTTCGAATTTGGAACTTCTACTCCACTGGAAAAGTGTGTCCTAGGTACTTTTATGGTAGATTTTTTAGGCCACCCTCTTCCTGTGGTTGGATTGTCTGGTTTTCCATGACCTGTGCATGCTAGGGATTTCTTTTGCAGATCTGTGATAGCAGGTACAGCAAGTATATTGATCATTTCGGCCAAGTTTGGAGGCCTAAAAAGCAAAGCTTTGGGGTTAGGTTAACCCCTGGGTGGTTGGACACCTATTGGGAAGCGTTCATTTCGGCCAAGTTTGGAGGCCTAAAAAGCAAAGCTTTGGGGTTAGGTTAACCCCTGGGTGGTTGGACACCTATTGGGAAGCGTTATAAGTGGCACTGTCATCTATTTGAGGGTTGCTTTAGGGCACATACCAGATCTGATATTACATTTTCAGATCTGATTAGCGATTTCTTTCACCCTGACATTTCCTTTACTGTTGGTCTCATTACCCAATACATGAAGCAACCCCATGAAAAACATTGGAAAGCAACAAAGGCGATACTTCGATATATCTAGGGTACAATACAATTTAAAGGGCTCTCCAATTGATTTTACATATTCCCCCGCTAGGTCAACAAACCTAATGATCAGAATTCTATTGCAGGATATATTTTCAACCTTGGCTACGGACATATCACTTGGCCTTGCAAGAAACAAAATGCCCTTTCTATTTCTTCAACAAAAATTAAGTATCAAGCAGTAGTTCATGCAAGTCAAGAAGTTCTTTTGCTTAGATAAATGCTTTCAAAGTTTGGATTCTAGCAGTAGTATCCGACAATTGTATGGTGCAACAACTAATTGCTATTCAACTCAACAAGGATCTAGCTCAACCTAGACATAGAAAACATATTGAGTTACACATGCACTTCATTCGAAAGCTTCTTCAAGATCACACCCTTGATGTGCTCGCTTGCTATACAGATAATCAAGTTATTGACATTTTCATGAAGCCCCTCACCAAAGCCGAGTTCTTAAATCTTTGATCTATGATAGGAGTTCAAGAAATAATCAAGGAAAGATGTAATTCCTCCTTCATTCTCCTTTTACTACTTTGGTAGATTCTTCAATCCTATCCCAAGTTGTTCTTCAGCAGGTATGTTAGTGTATACTGAGACTACGAGCTAGTCTAAGTTCAACCTCATCTAACGTGGCTTTAGGTTAACGTATTTTTAATGTGTCTTTGTAGTTAGTAATCCAACAGTCACGACTAACAATGATGTCGTGACTCAGCACCTGATTGGTCTATGATCTCTATTTAAAGAGCATGAAGGGTCATTTGTTGATGATATGTGAGACATGTTCAAGTTCTATATTAAATCATTGTGCAAGTGTCTTGGACGATTTCCCTCTGTGAAGGCTTTAACCATGTGAATCTCGGTGTCCCAATCATTGATCTACATGTGAGTGATTGTCTCAAGGTGTACAACATGTGAATATACCTAGTTTTCAAAACATTATAGTGAGAAGACACTGGAAGCTAGGAGAAAATATTCATATTGTCCAAACACCAATATCGAGGAAAGCATGAAATTTCCAATATTTGGACAATGGTACCCTTCTTTACTAAAAATGATAGGACATTAAAATTGTTGCTCAAAAACATCTAAGCTAATTCACGTTGAAAGAAGAGATTCCAAGCTTTTCGACGAGCTATGATATGCTCAATTCCTCTAAGAAATCGATAAAATAATTTTTTACCAAATTTAAGGAACTAGAATCACCCAAATCACAAAGTTAAAAATGATTCTGTTAACGAACTTCTAGTTTGGAAGTGAAACTTGTTCGATTGGAAAGAAGAGATTCCACTAATCATCTTGGTATATTAATAGCACAATTCCATTGAGACATTACAATATTCTAGTATGTTGAAGTTTCCATTACATTTTTTGAGCAACATTGCAAATATTGCAAGAAAACTTGTGAGGTTGAGAGGACTTGCAACAATCCTAGCTTAGGGATCATAAGAAAGTTGTTGGGTTACAAAGCCCTACAAACACCCTTGTGGAATTGCAAAAAGAGTTGCAAATTGTGACCTGAAAAGAGGACTTGCAACAATCCTAGCTAACAAGCAGTTACCATAGCAAATTGACCCCCTTGCAGTAAATTAGCATAATTTCTCAAATTAATTTCTCGTGCCAAATTTTGCACAAAACTTTCAAAAATGCATCTGTGTGAAGTAGTTGGAGGGTTAAAATTCACATTAAAAACATGATTGATTGCTTTAACTCCATCAGGCAAATTTCACTTGTAATAGTAGAATGACCATCTCTCCCTCATCTAAACCCAAAATTGAGTGTCGTTTGGTGCATTGTTGGAAAGCTTTTAGGATGCCCAAGACAAAGCAGAAGATTGCAAATCAAGAATTAGTGTCAATAAGTGCTAGTTTGGGATTGAAAATTAATCAGTCAAACATAGATCACTCCATTAGATCAACATTAACATTTCGGCCTCAGTTGTGTTAATACAAGTACTTAAATATATTTACTGTTTGGTGAGTAGGCATCGATGATGTTCTATTCGAGGCTTTAAAATGATCAACTGGAATACCTCCACAAAATCTCATTTACAAGGAGAAATATTAACTACGCATCATTATCAGTTGGCAGTGCTGAGCCTTTAAAAAGAGCAATTGGAATGCTTCCATAAAATGTCATTTTCAACGAGAAATACCAACTACGCATCACTATTTGTTGTTAGCTAACATGAATCTGGACATCTCATTTAGGATTTGTAAAGGAAGAAGAAATAATGTACAAACATATCACCAACGCATATCGTATTTAATTGACAACAACACATATACATCAATGCCTCAAACACTTGGTGCAAGCAACAATGCAATCCCTTTATATTGTAATCATTTAACCAATGTCAATATTAACTACATATCAATTCAGAGTTTCAGATGATGTTGAGATATTTGGGAGAATTTTCGAAACACTGTAAATCCGAACAAATGTACAAACATACCAGCAAAGGGAGATCTCAAACAGGATTCAACTTCAAGAGTCCACCTTTGCACCTTTGATAGTTATACCTGCACACTTTAACCCAACAAAAATTAGTAAATTCAACCTCAAGTCTTCCTATTTTCCATTATATGTTATCTCTACCATCAAATAGAATATTATGATTGCACACGAAATTCAGATTTTGCTCATAATTTGTTATGAGGAAAAAAAACATTTGCATTTGAAGACAACATAGTGCTTACTAAAATTGCATTCATAATAAAGAACTGTCCATAATATTATACTATTTACTGAATGTATGGGCATACTACTAGAGGAAAACTAATTATTATTCCATTACAGGACTAAAAGTTATTCTACGAAAAATAACTACTTGAACTTGTCAATAGCTTGTGTCAACAGATTTTCTGTGTCTCATTATTTTGTAGGATTTTAAATGCATAACACTATACACATAAATGTCGAGTGAATAATAAAGTTGACAATATTAATGATCAAAGCTGCAAGTACATCTACAGGAGCCCAAGGTAGGTTACCTAACATACAAGTACAAGTCTCTCTAATTACAACATGTCTAGCACCTCATACAGTTAGGGTAGTTTAACTTTAACCATCTAACCCTTGCATTAACTCTCATTGTACTAACACTAGCATAGAGCACATAAATATAAAAGAATACTCTATTAGGTTGGGGATTGTTGTTTGCACCTCCAATATCCCCCTCATCAAAAACTCCATAAAAAAGGCTTTCAAGAATTGTCATCATCTACTATTGTCATCTATAAAACCATTAACTGTCAAAAGAGCTCGACAAACTCAAAGTCTGTCACCTTCATTGCCCCTCAGATGAGAGATTCAACGGCTACCAAATCTTGACGCCTGACCTAGAACTGACTGTGCCACCCTGCCTCTGACACTTCTCAACTTATAAGTCCCTCCATCTAGTCTGACCCTTATTTAGAGTTTTGATTTACACCAAACTGCCAAGCTGAATACCTCATATGGATTAGCTCCAATCCACTAAGCCTTCTAGGTAACAAGCCACAATGCTCGTCAGTCCTCTAAGATTGTTAGATAATGAATATTTAGAATGATGTTTTTGCCCATCTGTCTAGGTCAATTCTGCTACAACACAATATTCAACTTTGTACTGCAGGTCCCGTGTCCATAATTAATCAGATTTTTTGGGTAAAACTAATCATCTTAAGACTATAATAATCTTTTTCACTACACAGATGACATGGAAATAATCATCTCTCCGAGGATATCTCAAGTTTCAACAACTTCTTGTTTTAATTATTATTCCCATCTTCTGGGGGTATATTCACACAGTCCGGTTTTCCCAACACCAGGGTTATAAACACATGCTTTCTCCAACCAAGCTTTATGTGACCAAAGTTCCAAACATTCATTTTTCAAGAACCTCAAAAATAATGTAAACTTTCAAGAATGACAAACAGGATCTGTTTTAATGTTCTGGAAAAGCCCTATGTGCCTGGTCATTTCCAGTTATGCAACTTTTATGCAAACTCCAATAATTGTTTTTAATGCAATATTTCTGATTTTAAATTCCTAATTCCTGATGTTTGCAAGCTTAAGTTGCCATGACAAAAAACTTGTAATTTCCAACTTCTGTACCTGAATTCAAAAGGAAAAAAGAATACGAATCCCTCAGGAGCACCATTCTGGTCCTCCATCAAAATTGCCAATCCCTGATGTTTGCAAGCTTAAGTTGCCATGCCAAAAAACTTGTACTTTCGAACTTCTGTACATGAATTCAAAAGGAAAAAGGAATAAGAAGAATCCCTCAGGAGCACCATTGTGGTCCTTCTCCAACAAAAGAGAGCCTCTATTATTTCTCTAATATTTTACTGCAATGTTTCTGGGTTTGCCTACTGAACTCCATCTGCCCGGTGTGTAGATTTCAAGTTGCAAATTACTCAGATGACTTGCCATGCCTGTAATATCGGGATATCTACCACGTTACACCTCCATTTCCACTATCTAAAAATGTTCCTTCTGATGATGCATTCTGCAGCCTACCTGGGCATCTGCTACCTCTCACGATCATTACTTGACATGTTCTTTCTTGGTATTTTTGCTACAATGTCAGACAAATATGAGCTGCTTGTTGAGTGTTTCTGTTGCTACGTCTGCTCTACTATTGCCAGACCTTCCACAGCCACATCAACATGGCAAGCATATCCGTGGATGCCCTAGTAGGCAAATTTTACTGCTGCATAGCAGATTCTGTGGGTCTTCACAACAAACGTAGTTCTACCTTCAAAACAGACATTTTCCTGCCTTCTGCAATCTAATAATATATGGGCAGAACCCATCTGACTACCTTTTCCTTCATCTTCCCAGTGTCACTGGTCTGCCTGTGTGAGAAAACATCACTCCCTTCTCTTTCGTGAAAACTACGATCGTCTACCTTTGCTTACAACTGGTCTACTCCAGTTCCATGGGATCTATATCTGCATTCACATCTTCAAATCATCCCGTCACCTACTCAGAGTTGACAACCACCCTCCCAATTTTTTGCTTTTGGCTGCAAAAACATGTAAATCACAAACGACTCTTCTACATTGTCGTAAGCTATCAACAGCTTACTCCTAATGCCCTATAGTCACTTTAAAATATTCGCAAACAATTTAAAACTGTGAAAATAATTAAAACTATGTCTGAAAATAACATGTAAATTGCAAATGGCCCACGGGGAGTAAAGCAATTGGTAATGAGTAACTGAGATGACAAGTTGTAAATGGAAGGTCATATAAATTGCAAATGAGATTTCTGGATTGTCATAAGCTTCAAAAGCCTTCACCAAATGCTCAATAGTCACTTTAAAATATTTGCAAACAATCAAAAGATTTGAACTTTATAAAAAAATTAAATGCCTTTTATGGATGGATGCTTTAAATTTGCTTTTCCACAAATATTCGTCTTCAGTTCTTATTGTCCTCCTACTCCCTCTCTACATTGTAGGATTTTATAAGGGTGCATAACAAAATTACAGATATATGTGGAAAGAATAATAAATGTCAAAATATATTAATGATCAATGCTGCAGCAAGTACATCTATGGAAGCCCAAGGTAGATGACCCAGCATACAAGTACTACACTCTCAAGTTTAAGCATGTTGCATTGAAACATATATAGCATCCTCATACAATTGAGGTGGTTTAAACATATAACCCTCCCATTAGCTCTCATCTGGTCACATGTCATACTATCATTAACATAAAGTAAATAAATGCAAGAGTATAGTTGATATTAGGTCGCAGCTCATTGTTTGCTTCAACAGTTTTCCAGTAACTGAAGAAACTCCATCCGAATAAACTACCTAAACTTGGCACATTCAATTTTCCAGTAACTTCAGGTACATATCTTTACACTCAAAATGCCCTTCATACACCAAAAAGCAAAATCTTCGATATTGAACAGAATAAGTTGGAAAACATTCATGAACATAGCATACTTACTGAAAAAATGAGATTGAAGGAAAACCAATGAACATGAAATGACTTGAAGCATAGAATAAGAAAATCGATTCAACTGTATAGGATCGAGCACTAGATATTCAAAAACCCAAAATTAAAAATGTGTGTCACCACTGAAGTTTCAGCTGGTAGTGTTCTTAATAACAACCTACTTTAACACTGGAAAAATAGAAAATACAATTTCTATGAAAACTAGCAAACGAACCAGCTCCACAAGCTATATGTGTTGTAGCATTCAATATAGCTAACGATAATAATGGATTTTTTGCCAATTTCCAAGAATTGCAGCACCTGAAAAATGTTGCTAGAACTAGATCATCTGCCACCTTTTAAAATAAATAGGGGTGTTAAGATCCCTATATTTTCAGCATCATGTGCAGTAAACCACTTGTATATGTATTTACTAACCAGTGTATTGCTTCACAAATTACCAAAAGGGATACAGCATCCGATGAAACAAATAGGATCAGGATACTGTGCGTCCATAACATACTGCAGCAATATAAAGATTCTTGGACCATTTCTCCTGCAAAACATAATCAATAAAGAATCAGTCCACACAACCCAAGTTGCTCTAAGAACACAATGATTTAGTAACTGAAGTCACCTTAACATGAGTACTAGGAAAAGCTGATGTTCGAAGTGTTTCTTGTGTTTCATCTGTTAGTTTCCTCTTTGGCACACTCAGGATGAAAGCAGCTTGATCACAGGTTGCAGCAGTGGCAGTTATTCTATAACCATTCTCCCAACGTCTATGAATGCCTTCACTCGGATAGAGGAAATCAAGTTCCACAACCTACAAAGAAGCAATCACCAAGATTAGGGATAAACAAACAATTTTGAACTGCCAATGCAATAAAGTATAAAGCAATATAACCTTTGCTTCACATGTAATCTCAACATTGGAAAGTAAAGTAATATAGCTTACCTGATCTGAGAACCCTGCATTCCGAGACATGACTACGCCCCATCGACTACCAGCAGTTGTCATCGACGTGACGTAAAATCCCTCCTTCCATTTTTTACTGATCCATTTGAAAGGAAAAGAATCACTGACTTTATAGGATTGCTGAGTATAGGGTGTTCCTGGTAAAGATTAAGATAATGAATACACATTGTCAGCAAGATTGCCTAAACTACAAAAGATTGAAGGAGAGATGCAAATTTAACTGCAAAGATCTAGCATGCACACCAATGTTACTTGGAAATAATATTTAAAGATAAAAGAGAGAAAATGTCCCAAAAGAAAATCATCTCATTCATCATGAACAACATTTATAGATATACAAAATTGTATTGCAGTGACAACTTGGACTAGGATGGATTCTAAGCTAAGTTGCACGAAAAGGGGAAATGGGGAGAAAACGGGGGAAACACGACCCCCTAAAATTTTGGAAACGGGGAAACACGATATATATATATATAGTTGTTACAAACATCGACGATATATCGCGATGCTAACCCCCTGGCAATATATCGGCCAACATTTCCCATGATTTTATCACGATTTTTTGGCAATTTTTTCGAATATATCGCGATTTTTTGCCTTTCTTTGCTCAGTTGCCGCGTTTCGGAAAATAAATTGCTGTGCCCATAAAAAAATGCCACCTTGTTCATTAGTAATTCGTCATATTAAATTCTTAAAGTAAATGTGACATTCTCCTTATCTTTCATTTTCTATCATTTTGCTTAAATTTTTAACATTACCATTAAATGTTTCAGAGTGGTTCCAACCTTATCGGACTTCATATGCAAAAAGTAGAAATTTAGATCCCATTCAGAATTCAACAGACTTAATAGTTTTTCAAGATTTTAGGATTGCAAAGTTTCCACTGGATTTTATTGTGTATGAGGATATGGGATTGGCATTTAATCAAGCACGTCAGCTCCTCTATGTACCTTGATGTTGGTCGTGTTGATTGTTGAACTCCTCTGTCACAACCTTAATAATAATGTACTCTTCACTCAAACAAAATCACTTATTAAGCATGGGAAGTTTTTTCTACCTTATTTAAACGATTGGATTAGGAAGTTTCATCAAAATTGTAAGGTGTTGAGTTGTTGACTAATGTCCTTGGAGGATCAACTTTGAGATTTGAGGTAGAGGCAAGAACTAGAGCCTAGAGGAGGGAGGCATAGGGTGTTATTGATGAATAGGATCCCAATATAGGCAATGATTCGCCGACATGTATTATTTATGATTTATGTTTCATTCATTTTTTTAATGTCCTTGCTCATTTATTAATTTAAAATATACATATACATACATAGCGATTTAAAATATACAAAGTCCACTACAACCCCCACGACCGCCAGGGCCTTCTAGCAATAGAGGCATAGCCATTACTAGAGCAATTACCTTTGCCCGTAAAAGGGGTAGAGGGAATCAATAGTTTATTTACTTGATTTCATTGTATATGAGATACATTGATTGTATTTTTTTGGTGATTCATGAGTCGGGGACTCAGGATCCAGGGCACGGTTCATTTTTTATGTGTGATTTATCATGTGGCAATGTGTTTATTTGATGTTCTTGTTGCTTAAGATGTTTAGAAAATTGAAAAAAAAATGAATATTTTTGTATTTTTTTAAGTCTTCCGATATATTGCCGATGTTTGCCGACATTTTTGCCAATAAATCCGATAATTTCTTTTTGGACCCTCGGCGATTTATTCGCCGACACGATATTTGTAACACTGATATATATATAATTAAACTTAATTAATGAGCAAGGACATTTAGAAAATTGAATGTGAAACATAAATCATAAATCATATATTAAAATCACATTTTACTCATAAATGACATAATGCAAGTAGTAATATACAAAAACAACCTTTATAAACGAGGATAATACATATATATACAAAATCAGTCTCTTTATATACAAGGCTACAAGTACAATGCTACATCAACATTTATCAAACTATGAACAATGAACATTGAAAAATAGAACAAGAAGCACGCTCAATAGTGGAATGTAGTGTGGAAGAAAAAAGGCCAATTCCACATTTTAGGTTCCTCAATATTCAAGGCAGAAAGAGAGAGGACCAAGTCAAAACTAAAGTTTAAAAAAATATATGTTTTAAAGTGTTGAGGGGTATTTTTGTTTTCGGAAATGCATCATATGGACGCCATCCGCACCAGAAACGCGTTTCTCATTCGTACAGACAGAAACGTGTTTCTGAGCCGTACGGTACACGTTTCCGAGCCGTACGGTACGCGTTTCCGAGTTTCCGCATGGAAACAGCATGGAAACGAAGGGGGGTTCAAGTTTCCTGCAACGTAGCTTCTAAGACAATAACTTCAGTAGAAAACTAGCTCTGCAACTGATTATTGAACAACTCTGAGCAAGGATTCCTCTTTGGTTACTTAGAACAAAGCACAGAGACAACTGTATTTTTCCTGTTCTCCATCCTGACGATTTAACCATGGACAATAACACATGTCCCCTTTTAATTTTGCAGCCTTAATTATACCCAATTGTTTGGGATATTATAATCTTGCATCCCTAAATACTGAATGGCATTGCACATGCATAAACAGGAAATAACATAACATAAATGGTAACAATGAGGGCCCCAGCAAACCCAAGGGTTGGATATCACCTACTAACCTAAATAAATGGAGGAAGACAATCTCCATGAATAAGAGCTTGAAGTTGGTTGTTAAATTGGTTAAGATAATGAGATATCTAAGATAAGGGGAAATCCCTATTTATACCAATAAGATGAAAAAACCCTAACCCTAAGCTTATGTATCGTGTCTAGGCCTTCTTATATAAAGGAGAACTTTGTACACATATTACAGAGATATTACCTATGTACACAACATGCCCTCCACCTTAGAAAAAGCTTTGCCCTCAAAGCTATAAGATACAACCAATGAGGTGCATTTTATAACAAAATGACATAAATTTTGCACCTTAAGTCACTTTATAGCTCAAATAACATGCACTTTACAATAAAGTCACTTGAAAATTAGACCAAGATTTGAACCCTTGATCACTTATTACCAAGAAGTACCAATTGAACAGCGAAGTTAAAACACACTTCTATACAACACATAGAATGAGAAAGGGGGCCCTTTTTTGTTACTCCTTTACTATCTGAGAGTCCTAGGGTTTTGTATCCTTCACTTAAATATGTTGTATTCTGAGTGTTACCCTTTAATTTGCACGGCAATGATTACAAGGATTAAAGATGAAGGTGTACCAAAAGACTCACAGTTGCAAATGCTTCTTTGAGCATTCCTTTTCTTCTTCTTCTTCTAGTCATCTTCTGTATCACATTGTCCATGGTCTTGAAAAAACTTGTAAATGAGATGACATGTATTCTTTTTTGTTTGTAAAAGGCTAGCCGAGCTATGACACTTACACTAGGCAAGTGGTCATCGGTGGGTTTTTTATTAAGAAAGGTTTAGATCCTTGTGGTATAAATTTGTCGAAGTTTTTTCACTAAGTAACCCCTCCAAAGCCATGAGCACGTTCTAGTACATCTGCCCGAGTATGGTGTTTCTTAGCCTTGGGTCTATTATGTTGTCATGTATATCATAATGTGTCGCCATGGACATGTGTTTAAAGTCAATTAGGGTACCTAGGGGTTATTATCATGTTATATTATTGTATAGTATTGTTTGATGGATGTATTTACTATGTGGAACACCCCCCTTAAAAAATGGTGAGTGCACTCCATTTAGACCAATTAAACCCCTCAAACCATGCTAGGCACATCCCTAGGATACATAACCCCTATTTTTTGGATTTTGGAGACAATATTCCCTAATTTATGGGAATTGTGTCTAGAATTCCCTAATATTTGGATTTTGTAACCCAAAATCCCCAATTTTTGGATTTTGTTGGGAGGAATCCTCATTTTAAGTGGGGCACACATCTTGGGGACATAATCCCTTGATTCAAAGGGGGTTTTCCTCCCCATGTGGTCTAACTTCTCTTAGAGGTGGTGCACATCCCTATGCATGTGTCTAACACATGGATAGGTGCCACTCTCGCTCCACAAAGCTACATAAGGAGTGTGTCCCTCCTCATTTAGGTGTTGGTTATTGCTTGGCACTTTGGTCTATTGTAATCTTTTTCTCTTGAGAGCTTCAATGGAATATCAATCAAAAGGATTTGGAGGTCATATCAAGATCCACTTGTTCATGTGTGGATTGTCTCTTGCTATATATATCTAGGTTGAAGAGCATTCACAATAGCATTGTCATTTCTTTCTCTTTTATTTGGCCATTGAAAGGGTATTACTACCCCATTGGAAGAGAAATATGGTATGTTAATTCCTAATATAATTCTCTTTGTTATTCTACTAGAAAAAATTTCATTTTTGGCATACTTGCCTTAATCTAGATTATGCAATACTAATGGTTTCTTTGTAGGGTGCACCGCTAAGGGAAAGTAAGGGGAGATCTAGTCTCTCTCCCTTTGTTATCTTGTGCAGGTTTCTTACTTTACATCGAGAATGTCAAGGCTAACATAGAGCAACCCTCCTCTCTCAATGATCATTCTAAAGCAAAGTTGTCATGGCATTGGTGAGAGGCACCTTAGCCTACTTTCCACCCACGGGAAAGCTTGGCATGGTGGTTTGACCCAAGACACAGGGAAGGCGAGGTAACCTGACTTGGAAACCTATAGATGCACCTAAGGAGCATGCAGAACACTTGAGCAAGCAAGCAGACCCAGCAAGGCATGTTGGCGGTCTCGTCATTGATTTGAGTTGACGTGCCAATGAGTAGCACGACTTGGTTGCTCGATGAGAGAAGCTCGGGAGGACACCAAGTGTGGGACAAGAAGGCGCCGACAAACAAGTGATATGGGCACAAGCACATTGGTCTGGAATGCAAGGGGTGTGTAGCATGAAAGGTGGATGCACACCCACACATCGAAGGGGAAGACGCCCAAGGCATGCAGAGTGCGATCGCATCGATTGGCCTGAGAGGGCGCAGACCCACAGCTTGGGAGGAGCCCGTTGACAAATTGGACACCACACGATGGTTGGCTTGGCACAAGGTGGGCGTGCAACCACAAGGGCAGAGCACTTGGGTGTGCCTGCAGATTTGGAAAGCTAATATAAATAGAAGGTCACGAGTGGTGGTAAAGGCATTCAAGGATCCAAGGAAGGATTCAAGCAAGGAGCTTGGAAAAGGAGTAAGGCACAAGTCAAAGTTCGATGAAGCTGCATGGTGCAGGCCACAAGATAAGACCTTGGCACGATGCTAGATGACGGTGACTTGGTGGATGGCTTCGATACAAAAGACAGGAGCTGCAGGTAGCAGCCCTGCGGTTGTGTCAAAGTGTGGCTAGCAATTCCTGGGGTTTCTCGAAAGCACGTTAGTGGGCGCTCTCTTGGGTGGCTTGTTAGTGGGCGCCCTCGTCTTGATGTAAGTGTAACCATTGTAATTTTGTATTGTTATTATAAAACAGTTCAACATGCCCAGTTTGGGGTGCCACCGGAGCGAACGAAACTTCAGTTTACAAGTCAGGTTGGTGTAGGACCATGACAAAAATCTCTCTTGGTGAGTACTTGTTGACTACATAACCCATCTCTTTAGTACTAGTCTCTTTCTCTCAATCATCCAAATATATAAGAAAATCAATATTTTCAAACGCTTCCGTTTTGGGAACGTTTTTTATATAATACATATTTTAATATATTTTGATGCATATATATTTTAAAAAACATGCAAAGTGCCAAATTAGTTGTAGAAAACAAGAAAACCTAGATCTAACTATTGGATTAATGGTGATCATTAAATCATCAACCATTTAGTACAAATATAATATCAATCATCTAGTTGATATAACTTATAACATTGTCATCATTTGCCATCAATAAACTCTAACAAATAAAATCAACCAGGAAATGAAACAGAGCATTATATTCATTACCAAAGAGTCGAAAGAATGTAATCAACAATTCAAACTTCAAAGGTAGGTTCAGAGTTCAAACTTCAAACTAACCATCAAGAACATACCTAACATGTGCCAAAAACTAACCATCAAGAATAGTGTCCTCCACCTCCTGAAATTCACATCTATTAGATGTCGATGCAACCCTATATTTCAAACCCTGCCATTAATCACTTGAGACCATACTAACCAATGCCTCCTTTACCTTCAAAAGGCACCTGAAGGTGAGATAGTAACTAGCAAATCTAGTCTTCGAAATCTTAAGTAGCTCCAACCTAGAGTGATTGCAAAAAACATGGTGGGCCACGCTATGATTTTCTCTATCTTGGTGTTGGGTGGGCCCCTTAGGAATTTTAGGGCTTCGAGAAGGTGAGGGAGAAATAAAAACTCCTCTCCCTCACTATTTCTCTCATTCCATTCATCTTTGTGTGCTTAAGCTTGGAGAGGAGAGCTTGTGTACTTAAGGCTTGAGCTTGGAGAGATTTGTGGAAGCGTGAAGGAGATTTGTGGTAGCTAGGAGGAGACAACAAAGATTGCCATCTACTTCTACAAATACTTGGAGAGTGTTACGTGGTACCAGTACCAGTGCACTTGCAGAGGTGCCCTAGGGAGAGGGGGTCATTTTTTCTGACCAGGAGGGGTGTTTAGCCAGCCTTTTCTAAGTAGGGGTTATGGCTTGACCCCCTGGTTTCTCCCCTTGAAGTACTATGGCTTAGTGGCATTGCTGACTGCCTCATGAAAGGGCTTGAAGCCCTGAGGTTGGTGTCTGGGGCTTCCAGGGATGGATCACTGGGTCACATGACCCCAACTTTGATTCATCATTCCGGCAGCAGATGTTTCCTCACTGAGGCACCTATCTATCCTCCAGATCACTTTACACACCCTCCTGGCCCTCCAATTCATCAACGCCCTCTCTCAGGGGTCCTCCTTTGATGATGATGTCATCCTTGAGGCCAGATTGTTATGCTTGATTAAGGAGGGGCAGGCATTGAGGGATTTCCACCACTGTTGGGGTTAGATGGGGCATGACAACCCTCACCCCCTCCGCAGTCTGGCCTTCAGAACAGGCTAATTTGCTCATTTTTAGTCATTTTAGTCATGTGGGTAAAGACTTGGGAAAATACCCCAAATTACCCACAGTTTTGATCATTTTATATTATTGTTGTTTTAATTTTAAGTCGACATTTTATAATTTCAAATTGACATTTAAAAAGGCATGTCGTCTTGGATTTTACTTTATTTTTGTAAAATGAGTGTGAAAAGGTATAAATAAATTTTCCTCACTTCATTTTTAGACATCAACTTATGGGATAAAACTTATTTTTCTGATTTTTACCCTTCTTGGGCTCAATGGAGTGATGCGCACCTCTTGAGGATGGATATGCTTGCTAGTTTCGGGACACTTCTTTGAAAATTCTTTGTTTGTTGTTGCTGCCCTCTTCCTCTAACCTGTTGCTGCTGCCCTGTTATATACCCACGGCCTCCTCTCACCATCCTTTTCCTTCACGGCTCCCCTTTCTCCCATCCTCCACTTCCTCCTCTTCTCCACCACCCTTTCTTCCCTACTTCCTCACCCTCTTCCCTTCTCTACTCTTCCACCCTTGGTCCCCTATTCCACCAACTCGGCCTCCATTTTTTTACCTCCTACCTAAGTTGCAGGAAACTTAGGTCTGGCACCCATTTCACCCTCGGAAACTCGTTTCTATCCGTACGAAACACGTTTCCTGCATGGGAAATGCATCTGTACAGACAAAAACGCGTTTCCGTCACGTTTCCTCTCTTGTACGATGCGTTTCCTGTCAAATAAAAGTCTGTCAGTTATAAAACCAGCCCATAAAGTCTCTTTCCGCCCATGAATTTCAATAATTAAGGGTTAATAGATTATATTTTAAAATAAAATTTAATTCTAGATGCTTTTAATTAGGTTGAAGAAAGTTATAAAGAGAACATCACTTCATTCTCTCCTCACACAAGCGACTTGAGCACTCGGGCCCCAGAATATTGCAATGGGCCTTGTGCAGATTGTGATGTCGAGTCATAATTTATTAACTTGGACCTCTCTCTTGTTGCACTAAGTATTGAGGAACCTAGAAGTGGAATTGGAAATACTTCTTCCACTCTATGAGCTCATGTTTTAGTTTTATTTCTATGTTAGTATGTTCATTGTTCACAGTTTGATACTTTGTACTTGCAGCCTCATACATAAAGGCTAATTTTGGATATATAGTATATAGTCTCGTTTATAAAGTTTGTTTTTCGATATTACTACTTGCATGGATTAAATGATAAAGACTTGGATTAATGAGTAAAATGTGATGTTACATGTATGATTTAAATATTTTTCTGTATCATTTAACATTTATCATATGGCAATGTTGCTTGCAACTAAATGTAATTAATAATTTATGGTTTATGTTTTATAATAATTTTGTTCTTGCTCATATATATATATATATATATTGCGTTTCCCCGTTTCCAAATTTTGGGGGGGTCACGTTTCCTCGTTTCCCCGTTTCGTCCCCATTTCCCTGTTTCGTGCAACTTAGCCTCCTACTTACCTCATCCTCCCTCCTTGCTTCTCCCTCCACCTTCGTTCCCCCCCCCCCCCTCTTCCTCACTGCCCATTCCTTCCCCTTTGCTACCCCATCCGAACCCTTCTCACACCTTCACACAGGTCTGCAATATTGCAGACCCTGTGTGTCTTCATCCCTACTGCCCTAGTTTCTGCAGTGACCCACAGTAATAAAGGAAGGGTTAGTTTATTTAAAAGGTAGCTCAATGCAAGTGTTTTTTTACATTGAATGTTATATAACCACTGTCATGCTAACTCTGCTAGAGGTCTGAAAATTACATTGGTTTGAATTATATGTGATCTTCTAATGGTTAATGCTGGTTATTGAGGAATGATGCCCTTTTTTTGGATTTTAAAGTGATATTTGAATGAAATTTGAAGGCACCTAAGCGTGGATAATTGCAACAATACATTGAACTAGTTTACACTTAAATGATGATACCTATTTAATTGGTGAATGGTCATAAATTGACTTTGGTGAAGAGTTCTTATCTTTCGTATGATGAATGTAATAAATGATCTTTCATATATGTTGATCTTGGGCATTTCTCTATACACTTTTGAGGGTTAATATCTGCTGCCACAACTCTGATGTATGTGTGAGAGCATGAAGTTGTCTCTAAGTTTTGTTTGTTGATATAAAGTCATTTTGAGTATTGATTTTCAGGTTGATGATATTATTTTTCTGTTGCTATACAGTGCCAAGATACTAATCTGAAACTAATTTATTTTGGTCACATTGAAGCAAGTTATATTTGATCTTATATTGTTGTATTCTGGTCAATAACTCTAGTAACAATCACACCTGGCTTTCATTGATATCATTATTTATTTGGTTGATGTATTAATTGGTAGACATTAGTAAGATATCTCCTTTATACATTATTTTGTCAAGCAAGCTATATTTCACTATGATTCTTACTACTTGTGTCCAATGATTGATATATCTGGTGGTTACGTTAATCATATGTTAAGACATTTGTCCTAATAATCTACGCTCGACTCCATAAAGGCACTGGTCAAACTAACATTTTGCATAGAGAACGTAGTTCTTTGTTGCATCAGTGTCCTACAGGATATCAAAAGGGTCCTTCCCCTTGGAGGTTCTGACACTCCGAAGAAGTTAGAATTGTGATCGAGGTGACATTGAGTCACATTTCTTATAATTGCTTACTGAGCACTAGCCCTGCTAGTTTGCCCGGTAACAGAGAGCAAAAGAGGTAAGCCCAATATCCATTTTTTGAAGTTTTTTTGTATATATATGTGTTGTTTGATGGTGGATCTTTCCTCTACTCCTGTCCCATTCCTATTCTTTCTTCTTCTTCATTCTAGTGCAGGTTGTTCATTAAGACTTGAGAAAAATATTGTTCTTTTGGTTTCTACTTCCATTTGTGGTTCTCATGGTGTTGGTGGGGAATAGGAATGAGAGAGAAGATGAGGACCCAACATATGAAGATGAGGAAGGTTACGAAGGGGGGAGGGTCTTAAAGGTGGCAATGAAGCTAGCAAAACTTCAACACTCTTGTGGCAATTTTTGACAAAACTTGAGGGGGGGGAAGGTTTTGGAACCAATAAATTTTTATGCAATGCTATGCAAGTATGATTGTCATGGAGGAAAACCTTATACCGGTTCATATACCCGTGTGAGGAGGCATCTTTGTGGGGTAATGGATAGTGATGATAATAAAGGTGCAATTGGGATTGCAATTTGCCCTAATGTATCAAAAGAAGAGAGAAGAAGATACATCAAGATAGAGGACGCTGCAAAAAGAATCCATGGCAGAAAACAAAAGGTTCAATCTGACTCCATATCATCTAGATTTGGTAGCAACACATCTTCTAGTGCAACAGCAACCCCCGATGGTTGTACGAGAACAATATCAAATTTCCTTGATATTGGCGGTAGGGATGATATAGATGCAAAAGTGGCAGGGTTTCTCTATGCATGTGGTGTGCCATTCAATGTTCTCTGATCCCCTTATTGGCATGATATGGTTAAAGCCATCAAAAAGCCCCCACTGGGTACAAAGGCCCCGATTATGAAAAAGCTAGAACTATGTTACTAGATAAGGAAAGAGCAAAAATAAAAAAAGGTCTTACACAGTTTACAGATGTGTAGGAAGATACTGGGGTATCCATTGTATCTAACGGTTGGACTAATGTTAGAAACCAACATTTGATAAATGTCCTTGGTGTTTCAGCTAGTGTTGCAATGTTTCTTGCAACGCATGACTCCTCATCAATCACTTCATCTACTCAAAACATAGCAGAGCTCCTACTAAAAACCATTGATGAGGTTGGTCCGGAAAATGTGATTCAAGTAGTCACTAATAATCCAGCAAATTGTAAGGCAATAGGAAAAATCATTGAACGAAAGTATCCTCACATCTTTTGGTCTAGTTGTTTGGCGCACACTTGGAACCTTTTGATGCATGATATTGTCAAGCATTAAAAATGTGCATGGTTTAATGCCTAGTACAAGCGAGGAAAGAAACTCATCAAATTTGTGACAACTCATCCAAGGTTCAATGCATTTTATGGCACTTACTCTAAGTTGCAACTACTTAAGATTGCAAACACTATATTTGGTAGTTATTTCCTCACCTTCAGACACATATTGAGCACAAGACAGGCATTGGGTGCTATGGTGATGAGAGATGGGTGGGATGACTTGAGCACTAATAGAGAGGGCATGGATGCAGCAGAGGACATTGTTCTTGATAGTTATTTTTGGTCACAGATCAAGTATGTTTTGTAGATCACCAAGCCAATTTATAGCATGCTTCAGTTTGCAGATTCAAAACGGTTGGTCATTGGGGAGGTGTATGATCAAATGGACACCATGCTGGGGCAGATTAAGGACATTGTTCAACCTAGAGATGTGAACTTGTATGAACATATCCGTGTAGAGGTGGAAAAACAATGGGAAAAGCTAAATATTCCATTACATGCCTTATCATATGTGCTTACCCCAAAATATAGCATATGTGCTTACCCCAAAATACTATCATATATCATGGCTTACAACATCAACAACTGGTGGTAGGGTGAAGAGAAAACCACACCAAGATCCAAAGGTTCAAACTGGTTATATGCAAGCATTAGAAAAAAATTATATTGACGAGGAGTGTGATACCATACAGAGACAGTTGAACCAGTACATTAGTAGCAATGGTGCCTTTGGGTCCAACCATGCAATTAGAGATCAAGGGAATATGTCTTCTCTTGAGTGGTAAGAGATGCATGGCGATGCTACCCTAGAGCTACAACGTTTGGCAATGCAAGTGCTTCTGCAAGTGGTGAACACTTCTTCTACAGATAGATGTTGGACCACATACAGTTTCATTCACAATGTTAGAAGAAACAAGTTGAATGCAAGCTAGGCAGAGAGCTTGGTTTATGTGCATTACAACTTGCGATTGTTGTCCCATTACTGTGAGGAATCAAAGATAGATAAATCATTTAAGACTTGGGACTACAATCCAGAGGAGGACAATTTAGAGGATGGAGCATTGGTTTTGGAGCAATTGGAGAATGATCTTTTTGATGAAGATGATAATGTAGAGATGCCACCTCCATCCATGCCACTCCCATCCACCGCGTCCCCCTTCAAACCAAGACTCCAGGAGCAACTACATCAGTAGGGCCTTCACGTTCAGTTCCATTTCCATCTACAGATTCTACATAGATACATCCTGCTTCAAGCTCACTACCATGGCTCATGAGGCAACCGTGGTGGTGCAAAGAGGAAGGGCCAACTTTAGTGTTTTGGTCTTCAATGATCATAGTTCATACTTCATAATTCATAGTATCGTACCTTTCAATTTTCATATTTCAATTAAATTATCAATTTGGAACTTATGCAAATGGCCTATTTTGTAAACATAACTATTTGGTCATGTTGACAGTTGGTGGATAATTTCATTCTATAAGTTACTAGTCTACTTATTATATGGTTTTAAAATTTGTATGTTTGTAATTGCTAGATGGTTTGTATTTGTAACTTTGTAATTGGTAGCAGCTAGATGGTTGATGCTTGAATGATTATTCAATAATGTACTATGGTAGTATGTTACTATGTAGTAATGAATATTCATCTAAAAGTAGCATAAATATACAAGTTTCACATATTCTACAACTAATTTGGGATTCTACATGGTTTTTAATATAAATGTATGTTTAATATATATATATATATATGCTCCCAAGATGCTCCGCTCCCTAAATTTTTTGGAAAATGGCGCTTCCGAGCCCCCGCTCCCAAGCTTCTGCTTTGCTCCCATGCTCTGACAACCTTGATTTGAAGCCATACTACCTGCATATTACAATATGGTCACTCCATGTGATATTCTGCTTACCAATACCAACTACTCATGAAATGCTCATATGGAAGTTGTCATATGAAGTACGATTAGTGTGGGCATGTCCCACAAAACACAAACCCAAATTTAAGGCATTATATGAAGGAATTTGGCCCCGAAAAAGTGTCGAAAAAACGTCTGATTAGAAGGATTTGATCGATCACCGCAATGAACGAGACGCAACTTCCTCTTAAATTTCAGCCCAAACGGGATAATCGAGTCAAAAGTTATGACCCTCGAAAATCCCTGGATCATTTTTTCTCTTTTTTTTAATTTCAGCCCCAAACAATCAAGAGTTATGACCCTCGGAAACCCCTGCATCAGACATGCAGCGCAATAAAGGGTGGTTGGTGCAAGCATCGGCAAGTCCCAAGTGTAGCGTGGATGCAAGCATGAGCACGATGTCCGATTCCCATGGGGGCCAAGTGGCGATGGTCTCCCTGGGAAGCAAACAAACTTTGGCGCGTTGAGATGGAGCGCAGACACAAGGGCTCCCATGCGATGGGAGCACATGCAAAGGGTTGCCTTATGCGAAACGCATCACTTGAGAGACTAAGTATGGGACTCGGCCACAGATACTTAGCGGACAGGCACGTCAACTTGGAAGTGCACCTAAGTTGAGTCTCACCATATATAAGGAGTAGGCGCTTGGCTTAAGAGGAATCATTCACCATCAAGCACAACAACAAGAGCTAGACACACAAGTCTAAGTGTACAAGTTTTGTGGCGTGTAAGTATTAGGGCAGCCGCAAGTTTTGGGCACACTTGACTGTTCAATGGGAAAAATCAAGTTACAGTGTTCCTGGAGGTGCGTAAAGGCAAGCACAGGGCAATGCACGAGTTCTGCGACAATGCGCGAAGGGCAACTGGCAGCAAAGATGCTATTGGCAGAGATTGTTTGGGTTTTCAAGCATTTGCCTTGGTTTTCCTTGTAACACCATAGGCAATGGTCGAGCACTCTTTATACATTGCAAACTATTGAATAGAAGTTCATGGGCACTCGAATGAGTGTTACATCAAATCTTGTGTACATTATGTTGATTGTTGTTTACTTGGTTACTTGCGAAGTTTACATGATGCATGCATAAGTATAACTAAGTATACACACACATAAGAAAACTAAGTGGATTGGATCTTGTTAGGCATAGTTTTGCAGCTTGCCTTAGCTAGCCACACCACTAAGTGTCAAGTTGGGCAATGTTGCATGCTTTCTAAGAGATGCTCACCGCAGAATCAAAGGGTGGCACTTGGGAGGTCGTGACACAATGGTTCTCAAGTGGTCATAAGACATATGTGAGATCTCTCCCCCCTAGGTTGAGAAGGTCACGAGTTCAATTCTCTTCATCCCCTTGGGGTTGGGCTCCATAACAAGTGTTGTGTATTTATACACAACTCAAGGGTAGGGGCCTTTCTTCAATAGGAACTATGGGCCCACCATGACGATTAAGTCAACCTTAACCATGTACAAATATAATAAATGAGTGTTGATTAAGCCAAACCTAGAAACATAATAATACACAACAATAACGATTAAAAATGTTGCATGCTTTCTAAGAGATGCTCACCGCAGAATCAAAGGGTGGCACTTGGGAGGTCGTGACACAATGGTTCTCAAGTGGTCATAAGACATATGTGAGATCTCACCCCCTTAGGTTGAGAAGGTCACGAGTTCAATTCTCTTGATCCCCTTGGGGTTGGGCTCCATAACAAGTGTTGTGTATTTATACACAACTAAAGGGTAGGGGCCTTTCTTCAATAGGAGCTATGGGCCCACCATGACGATTAAGTCAACCTTAACCATGTACAAATATAATAAATGAGTGTTGACTAGGTCAGCTTTAAGCCAAACCTAGAAACATAATAATACACAACAATAGCGATTAAAAATGAGTTCGGCCTTCGCCTCAAGTAAAGATTACACCATCATCTCAACACATGCAATAGTTTTCTATTGAAGAATTAGGATTTCAAAAGTCCCCCTCTTCCCTAACAGCCTCTTCTTCATTGACCTCATTGAGCATCTCTTTCGCTTCATCCTTCTCCTCAATAGGATCCACACATCCCAATAGATCGTGGGTACTCCATAGCAACAGGCATCTTGTAGAACTTCATCACAGACCACCTACAGCACTCCTCATCTGCAAAACCCTCGTAACTCTATAATGAGAAGTCAAGGTTTACACAATCCATGTGCCTTTATGTAGTGCCCACAAAGCCAACTTAAGTACTACCACAACCCCGACCCCAAAAATAAATTCAACTAGAAGTAAACTCATTCATTTTACCTTCTAATCCATCTTGGACAAAAACATCCAGATTAGCATTCATTTACAATTAATCAACTATTGGTAATTGAATCTGTTACCCCCCAAGTTGCACTTGGATGGACTTGCAGTTGAGTCGCAAAAGACTGAATAATCATTTGTTGATTTTCAAAGTTCAGAAGTGCAGCCAACCATTATGGCCCTGTTTTCTTTAACGCATGTTCCATAACCCCATGGGGGTGTAAATTTCCTTAAAACCCAACTAGGGCTAAAAGCATGCTCATTAATTGCTACTAATAACCACACATGGATTTCTTCACTATGCAACGGAATAATAAATACTGAAAGAAATATAGCAGCAATCACATCAATAGAGACAACACGATCTTTTTGGGTATAAAACCCCGGACAAAACCCAAGATGGGAAAACCAGTGTAGCAGTATGAGAGTATATTTTATTTCAGAAAATATGGAGCCCTTTTACAAATGAGAAAATCGTTTTTTCAGCCCACAATGGCAAAATCGAAACACACAGAAATATTGAGAAAAAACCTGTCAAATGGGCACAGATCCCAATGCAGCACTCTGTTGTAGCTATACGGCTTGTTGTATGGATTCGTACTGCCTATTTTACAGAATCCGTACGTCCTGTATGGACTGTACGAAATCCATATGGTTGTACGGATTGTACTTCCTAACGGATATACGGAACCCTCTGCCTACTCACGCTATCTTCTTCACAAAAACTTCTCTCTCTCAAAACTGCTCTCTCAATCTCTGTCGGAATGAATTGTGTGTCCTCTCCACCAATTGATCTCTCTTTTATAACTCATTGGCTAAGCGAATAACCTAATTTCACTTTTACTTTTAATTAAAAAGTATTCCAATAAGTCAATTAAAAATTAGATCACTTTAATTAATTTTCCAAAGTAAACTTAGGAAAGCTAATTAAATACATTTTATTGGCTTCCAATTAATGTCTTCTGCATGCAAGGACACATGCATGCAGGAAGACCTTCCTTCGTTGTCACTTTCTAACACTCCCTCTCAACGAGGAAGGGATTTGGTAACAACCCCAGATTGTCTCTAAACTTCACAAACTTGAATTTGCAAAGTGCCTTGGGGAATATGTTTGCCTCCTGCTCATCTGTTTGAATGTACTCCAACCGAATGGTTCCTCTCTGAACACAATCTCTGAGGAAGTGATACCGGATGTCAATGTGTTTACTCCTCTCATGGAACAGTGGACTCTCAAAAAGGTTGATACCACTCTGATATCACAGTGAACTAAGGTAGTCTCTATCTCACTCTCGAACAATCCTAAGAGCAACTTCCTCAGCCATATCCCCTCACATGCAGCCATGTTGGCTGCCATGTACTGACTTATGCTTCATGCTGAACCAAGAGACAACACCTGATCCAATGTTAAAGCAGCAACCTAAAGTGCTCTTCCGATCCTCTACACATCCTGCCCAGTCGGCATCTGTAAACCCTGCCAACTGAAAACTCCCACTGCGCTCATAAACCAATCCATACTCCATTGTACCTCTGATGTAGCGAAGTATGTGCTTCACAGCTGTCCAAGATACTCTTCGAGGGTTCACCATGAACTGACTCAAAGAGTTGACTGCAAAGCTAATGTCTGTTCGAGTGTTGACCAGATACATAAGCGACCCGATAAGTTGCCTATACAATGTAGGATCAAACTCCTTTGATCCCAATACATCAATCTTCCTCCAGTTGGAAACTAGAGGTATAGCCATAGGTCTATAGTCCTCCATCTTGAATCTCTTCAAGGTCTCTACTGCATACTTCCCCTGTCCAATGAAGAAGCACCCATCTCTCTACCAGACCTCCAGACCTAGGACGTAATGCATCAACCCAAGGTCTTTCATCTCAATCTCTATTGCAAGATTGGAATTGCAGTCCTTGATCAGCCTCTCATCTCCTGTAAGAAAGAGATCATCCACATATAGAACCATTATGAGAGGTACCTCACCTGACAAGAAGTACAAGTTATGGTCTGCCTCACTCCGCTGGAAACACATCTCTCGTAGATAGTTGTCAATCCTCGAGTACCATGCTCGACGTGCCTGCTTGAGCCCATAAAGAGCTCTGTGCAACCTGCATACATGCGACTCTCTACTCTTTGTCTCGAACCCCTCTGGCTACTCAATATAAACCTCTTCCTGAATAACTCCATTGAGGAAAGTTGTCTTCACGTCCATCTGATGAACGTGCCAACCCATATTTGTTGCCAATGATAGAATAGTCTAAATAGAAGAATACCTGGCAACAAGGGAGAAGGTTTCCTCATAGTCAATACCTTCCTTCTGCGAGTACCCCTTTGCCACGAAGCATGCCTTGTACTTCTCCACACTTCTGTCTAATGCATGCTTTACCTTGTAGATCCATCTAGAACCCACTACCTTCTTCTCAAGTCTTGGCACAACCTCCCATACATGATTCTTCATGATTGAGTCATACTCCTCAACCATGGCCTCTTGCCACACATCAAGCTATGCAACCTCCTCAAAACTAGAAGGTTCAGAGTCTATCAACTCTGTCATCAGTGCCATATAGCTAAGTCTATCCAGTGGTACGCTCTGTCTGAAAGATCTCTATGGAAGACTCACATGTCTAGAATCCTGAACAGTGGCCCTAAACCACTTAGGTCGTGGCCTAGTGTCTACCTGTTGCGGCTGCTGGATATCCTCCTCCTGCTGCTACTCATCCTCCCCATCAAAGATAGGAGCATCCTGTCCACCTGACTTCCTCTGACTACCAGAACCTGTGCCTTGTGTCTAAACCTGTACCTGTGACTCCTCCAACTTGACTCCTCCCGAGTCCTCAACTAGCTGCTCCTGTGCTGGTAAATCCATAGATCTTCTCAAGGCTCGGTCCTCATCAAACTGGACATCCCTGCTCACAATGATCCTCTTGCGAGCTGGGATATAAACTCTGTAAGTCTTGGAAGTCTCACTATACCCAACTAGAAGCCCCTTCTCTCCAGAAGGATCCAGCTTCTTCCTAGTGTCAGCATGAATGTGACAATAGCAGATACTACCAAATATGCGTAAGTGACTCACATCTGGCCTAGTACCCGTGAATACCTCCTCGGGTAGAGTCTTCCTCCCCAATGTTGTGTGGGGACACCTGTTCTGGACATATACTCCAGTCCGAAATGCCTCGACCCATAGGAATAGAGGTAATCCCTGATCAAATAACATGGCCTTAGCTGCACTCACCAGTGTCATGTTCTTCCTCTCTGCCACTCCATTCTGATGCGGGGTATGAGGAACAGTGTGTTCCTTCCTGATCCCCTCTGATGCACAGTACTCCACAAACTCTCTGTCGATGTACTCACTACCGTTGTCTGTCCTCCATATCCGGATCTTTCTCCCTATTTGGTTCTCCACGAGAGTTTTGAACTCTCGGAACCAATCGAAGACCTCTGACTTGGCCTTCAGTAAATAGATCCAGGTTTTCCTGGAATAGTCATCAATGAATGTGATGCAGTAACTGTAACCACTGAATGAATGTACACTCATCGGTCCGCATACATCTGAATGCACAAAGTCTAAGGCTCCCTCAGACTTGTGCTCACTATGTGGGAAAGGTCTCCTGATGTTCTTCCCCAACGCACAACCCTTGCAGTGGCTGTGCTTGTCCTCCTGTACTGAAGGAACTCCAATGACTGCATGTCTCAGATGCCTCAGTGCACCATGATGTAAGTGTGCCATCCTCCTATGCCATAACTCACCATCACTGCTGCTGCTACTGACCAGAGCCTTTGCAGGCTCAAACTATAGTCTGTAAACCTTCCCGCTCCGAACCCCAATCACCCTATCCAATCTCTGATTTGACCCATTAGGTCTGATTTATACTTTCCTGTCCCGGAAAGTCACTAGAAAACCCTTGTCTTCTAGTGTGGAAACTGATATGAGATTCTTCGTCATCCCTGGGACATATAACACATCAGCGAAGCTGATGGGTTTTCCAGACTCCCTCTGAAACGACACAATGCCAACACCCTACGCCTGATACCGCGCATCATCTCCTAACTCAATATGGAGATTTACTCCACCCTCCTTCAAGCTCTTGAAGAAAGACCTATGTCCTGTCATATGACAAGATGCACCACTGTCCACATAACAGATACTGCTACTGATGGAACTTGCCATGCAAGCTATCAAACAAAAGTCTTCCTCAAAACTCTTGCTGAAATCATCCACCTTCGTTGAACCTGCCATCTGAGTGTTGTTGTTCTTCTTCTTCTCTGGGCACTAGGAAGCAAAGTGTCCCTGCTTGTGACAAATGAAGCACTTGACTTTTTCCATGTCCAAGTTCTTCGTGCCACCTTTCTTCTTCTTTGCCTTCCCCTTACCTTTGCTCAATAGGGCTAGAGCCTCTTCATCCACGATCTGTGTAGTACCATTGGATGAAGCTGAACCTTGACCCATGCGGGTCTCTTCCTGTGCGAAGTCATCCCAAAATCTCTGCCAGTCAGAGAGCTTCTCCCTAGCCACCATGCCTTTAACAAAGATGTCCCATGGCTTAGAAAAGCCATTGAGAGCTATACGAACTAGCTCCTCATCCTCAATCTTGGAGCCCACTACTTCAAGCTCATCCCTAATAAGTAATATGTGTGAGCCTTATAAGATAAGGCACCACTCCTTCACCCTTTGCTATCCTGGTACTGCGCAATCTCTCCTGCAGCACCATCTTCCAGTTTTCATTCTTGCTCTGGTAGAGACTCTCCAAAGCCTTCCACATCTCTAATGCGGTTTTCTTCCCAGACATATGAGGGACTATGTGGTCCTTCACCCCATCTAAGATGATCAACATTGCCCTGGAGTCTATCTTCTTCCATCTAGTCAAATATGTCGGATCTGTGGGAGCTACCTTTTGATCATCAATGTGCTCATCGGCATCACTAACATCAAGGATCCTGGTGATCCTCTCTTTCCAAGTAGGAAAGTTATGTGCCCCCTGGAGTCTATCCTCAACTCTCAACTGTACGGCCATAATGAATAGTACCTGTAAACCCTTGGATAGATATGCAATGATCTATCCAAGCAACCCACTACTCTCTCTTTCAATCTGCTCAGAAGAGCTCTAATACCATGTAAATTTCCTTAAAACCCAACTAGGGCTGAAAGCATGCTCATTAATTGCTACTAATAACCACACATGGATTTCTTCACTATGCAACGGAATAATAAATACTGAACTAAATATAGCAGCAATCACATCAATAGAGACAACACGATCTTTTTGGGTATAAACCCCCGGACAAAACCCAAGATGGGAAAACCGGTGCAGCAGTATGAGAGAATATTTTATTTCAAAAAATATGGAGCCCTTTTAAAAATCAGAAAATCGTTTTTACAGCCCACAATGGCAAAATCGAAACACATAGAAATATTGAGAAAAAACCTGTCAAATGGGCACATATCCCAATGCAACACTCTGCTGTAGCTATACGGATCTGTACGGCCTGTTGTACGGATTGTAATTCCTTACGACTGTACGGAACCCTCTGCCTACTCACACTGTCTCTCTCACGTTTCTGCGTTGCCGCCTTCTTCGAACAGCTGCTCCTCCATCTTCTTCACAAAAACTTCTCTCTTTCAAAACTACTCTCTCAATCTCTGTCAGAATGAATTGTGTGTCCTCTCCACCAATTGATCTCTCTTTTATAACTCATTGGTTGAGCGAATAACCTAATTTCACTTTTACTTTTAATTAAAAAGTATTCCAATAAGTCAATTAAAAATTAGATCACTTTAATTAATTTTCCAAAGTAAACTTAGGAAAACTAATTAAATACATTTTATTGGCTTCCATTAATGTCTTATGCATGCAAGGACACATGCATGCAGGAAGACCTTCCTTCGTTGCCACTTTCTAACAAGGGGAATTGTAATAAAATGGCGTAGCATGATGATCTTTTGTAAAAGGCTTGGCCTACTAAGACTTGGTCACTAGTACATTACTCTATTTTTTTACTTGTTAATTATATTTTGCTTTATAGCGACTCATAATTTTCGACTTTTTTCACTCAATATCCTCTAAAGCTGGAGTATTATCCTGATGGTTAGGCCTTGGGGGGTTATTAAAGCCTAGTGTCTGATGTATATTACCATGCCAGTTATTATCCTAGAGTCTTATGGAAGCGTTAAGTCCCCCTTAGGTTTTTTAATGTTTTTCGTCAATAAAAGATTTCCCGCAAAAATGAGATATTTTAATTGTAAAAATATATTTTAAGTTAAAAAGAGTGGTACTAGGAGGCATAATATGCCATGGGGGTGCTCATTTTAGAGTACCCACTTTACCCATGTACCCACTTCGAGAGTGAAATTAGTGGATTTTTAATCACTCAAATTCATTTTCTCTCAAAAAGGGTGTATAAAAGTCAGATAAATGGGAAAAATCAGCATCCCATAAATCAAGGAAACATGTCAAGGACATGTTTTAGTCTTCTGCAATGGTGGCTATTTGATTGTGAGTTGAAGGCAAGTTAGAAGAAAGCCAAATCTTGTGATTGGAATCATGATGGAGATATCAAGAGAGGGGGGCACATTTCTTTATGAAGGGGGCCCATTGCTCTTGGAGAGGTGGTGCGGGATGAGAGGGAGGGCAACGTACCTCTTGAGAGGTGGCGCCTACCTCCTGAGAGGTGGCGCCTACCTCCCTTAGATCACTCCTAATCTCACTCAGGTACGCCCTCACCCCACACAACTCTTTCAACACTTGACCAATTCGCCCTCCTTGGGAATTGCGCCCTCTTTTCCTGTTTAAGCAAGGCAATCTCTCTCATTCTGGATGGTTGGAGTGTGGAACCTCTACTTAAACGTTGTTGCTATTTGTTGCATCATTTTCTTGTTGGAATAAGAAAAACATTGGAGGTCCATTGATGGTGTAGTGCTTCATTTGTGTGGATGACCATTGTTATGTATGTATGAGGTAATTTGTATCTCAGTTTCTTATTGCTTTCATTTCTTGTTAAATCTGACCTTTGAAGGATTGTTATCAATCAGTAGGAGAGAACAAAGTAAGTTTGTTAACTTGTTTTATTCTCTTATCTATGTATGCATAGAGATCTAGGACGCATATGTTTTATAAGTTTATATGCATGTCGTCTTAATCTCTTGTGTAGATGATATCAGGTTTGATAGGTTTTGTTGCAAGTCTCTCTAAGCTGTAGGTTCCTTAGCTTGAAGAGGTGGCTGAGCTTGGTTGCTTCTTCCACTCGCTTTGACATTTTCTGAAAGACATAGTCCCCCAGCACTCCACCAGCAGACTTCATTGTTCAATATTTCCCAGCTTTTAGCTGTTTTCTCTCTCTCTCTCTCCTTCACTTAATTCTTTAAAGTTATTCTCGATTACTTTGTGCATGCAAGCTCTAGATAGCTTATTTGTCAAGATTAAATCGAAAAGTTATTTGTTCTTGTATCCTTGTTTAGAGACTAGATTTGTCTTTAGATCTAGCTTCTTAGATCCAACTTTTAATTAAAGTTCAAAAGCGAATTTTAGTACTAAAGGTTAGGCTCCATTTTGTTTGAGTTTTATTTAACTAATCTAGTATTTTTAGTACCATCTTGTTGGCTGTTTTTTAACTGTTGATGAATAGGTAGGAGGAAGCTCTGCCCAAATTTTGAAGATTTGGACCATCCAAGACCACCGGGAGCCTCCCATCTTTCTCTAAAAAACATCAAACTCTGAAGACTTGTAAGTTTGTTGGTCCTGATCTATAAATGACCACAAACCTTCCCAAAAAGTTGTAATTCATAATAGGATCAGGGGGCTACCCAGTGCCCAGTCCCAATCCCCCCTAGGGGGATCTGCGTCATTTTGTGTGATTGCCTTTTTCGCTTTTTCTTTTATTCCGATTTACTAACACGAGCATAAGATAAATCATTTGTTGGTCCCAAACCAAATACTCACTACAAACATTTTAATTTCCTAGTTTAGATTAGATTAGTCTTTTGATTCATTTCTTGTTTAAAGAGTAAAGAACCCAAAATGTTGTCCGTTAGTATGCTCTTCTGACCATTGTAGGCTTGCCTGATCTTGGGTTAACAATCCGAAAAGGGACAGCTAATGTCTAGTCTAATTAGAGAAATCCATCAAACTGTTATTGTCAACTTGAGACCCTGTATTGAACTTGGTGTGAAGTCAGGGGAATACTCATTGAGACCCGTTCTCTCCCTGTTGGACATTCGGTATTGTTCTCTACACTCACTTTGAGGATAACGTTTAGTGGGCCAAACAAATCAATAAACCTATTTAAACAACTCAGTTTAATAAACTGAAACTGTCAGGAGCACTGCAACACTTCCTTTCAGCAGCATTCACTTTATTTTTAGGCACTGGTCTACATTTTGATTTAGTCTTTTACTCCAAGTATTTATTTGATTTGCTATGCCGCTAGACTAGATTTGCTTATTGCTGTTGTTTTCAGTAGAAAACTCCTAGTTTATTTTGCTATAGCTTACTTAGCCTTAGTTTTATTTTTATTAGGGACCACCCCCCTTGGCTTCGCTAGGAGTTGGCCTAGACAGAGGAGTCAAGTGTTGAGTGACAGTAGCTCAACCCGAGACTTGCCCCCAAGGACACACCCAGTGGCTTGATGATTTCTGCCACGCTACCCGAGGTGTGTATTAGGTGGCAACAGAATCAAAGTAGATAATTAAGTGGTTAAGGCATACTTATAATGTAGCGAAATTCAATGATATACTCAAATTGGAACAACAAACTCAGCATCCAGCTCCAGGATCAGCAACAACAATGGGAAACAATGTTTGGGGGACAACCCTCTACCCAACCTACCCCTTAGTCCAAGACTAAGAGCCCCCAAGCCCTTTATCAATAACACTATGCCAGACCAATTTCCTCCCCAGCACCTCCTCACCACAATAGGAAAATCCTCACACCCTCCCAAAGTTCCCCTCTTTCCTAATAGCCTCTTCTTCATTGACCTCATCGGGCATTTCTTTCACTTCATTCTTCTCCTCAATAGGATCCACATCCCAATAGATCATGGGTACCTCATAGCAATAGCCATCTTGTAGAACTTCATCTCAGACCACCTACGGCACTCCTCATCTGCAAAAACCACGTAACTCTAGAAAGAGAAGTCAAGGTTTACACAATCCATGTGCCTTTATTTAGTGCCCACCAAGCTAACTTAAGTACTACCACAACCCCGGCCCCAAAAATAAATTTAACTAGAAGTAAATTCATCCATTTTACCATCTAATCCATTTTGGACAAAGAACATCCAGATTAGCATTCATTTACATTTAATCAACAACTGGTAATTGAAAAAAAAGTAAATAATTAAAGGGTTAAGGCATACTTATAATCTAGCGAAATTCAATGATACTTAAATTGGAACAGCAACTCAACATCCAGCTCTAGGATCAGCAACAACAATGGTCAACAATGTTTGGGGGACAACTCTCCACCGAACCTACCCCTTAGTCCAAGACAAAGAGCCCCCAAGCCCTCTATCAGTAACACTGTGCCAGACCAATTTCCTCCCCAGCACCTCCTCACCACAGTAGGAAAATCCTCACACCCTCCTCCAATAGCCAAGTCTCATACAACAAACTAACTAGACAAAACACCACCAGCATCCCAGAGGAAGAGAAGAACCCCCATGAAGTCCTCCCTTCCCCTTAAAAAGCCGTTTTCCTTATTATTGAAAATAAGGTTTATCTTCATAGATGACACTTGTCATCCATGCACTAATCCCCCTTTTTAAATTTTAATATTAAATATGCACCTAATTATTTCTCTATTTTATTAATATTTGATTATTATGTGCCGTTAGTCATGCACCTATTGTTATAACTTATTTAACTCCATAGGGCATTACACTTTCGCCATCCAATTGAAACCACAACATCTCTCTGATTTTATCTACAAATAACTTGAAGAACTCTTGAAACTTGATGTTAGTTACGAACTAACAGTAATTTCTCATTATTTTCTCCTTCTTTTCTTCTCTTTAAAAAGGAAGAAGCCAAGCTTGATTGAAGCTCTATTACTATTTATTGCATCCCTGTATACTGAATGGGATGGCACTTGCATAAACTAGGAATAACAAAACATAAACAGTAACAGTGGGGGCACCTGCACATTCAAGGGTTGGATAACACCTACTGATCCGAATAAATGGAGAAAGACATATCCATGATTAACATAATGAAGCTGGTTGTTATATTGATAAGCATATTGAGATACATAAGATAGTCATGCACTAATCCCTCTTTTTAGCTTAATAAATCTCATTTTAATATTAAATATGCACCTAATTATTTCTCTATTTTATTAATATTTGATTATTATGCGCTGTTAGTCATGCACCTATTGTTATAACTTATTTAACTAGACGGGACATTACACTTTAGTCATCCAATTGAAACCACAACATCTCTCTGATTTTATCTACAAATAACTTGAAGAACTCTTGAAACTCGATGTTGGTTACGAACTAACAGTAACTTCTCATCGTTTTCTCTTTCTTTTCCTCTCTTTAAAAAAGAAGAAGCCAAGCTTGATTGAAGCTGTAATACCATTTATTGCATCCCTGTATATTGAATGGGATGGCGCTTGGCAAAAACTAGGAATAACATAAAATAAACAGTAACAGTGGGGGCACCTGCACATTCAAGGGTTGGATAACACCTGCTAATCCGAATAAATGGATAAAGACATCTCCATGATTCACATAATGAAGCTGGTTGTTATATCGATAAGCATAATGAGATACATAAGATAGGTGATACCCTATTTATAACAATAAAATGTATAGACCCTAACCTTACGCTTTTGTCACATGTCTAGGCCTTTATTATATAAAGGTACTCTTTGTACACATGACATTAGAAAGAGATTACCTAAGTTGTGATTAGGTGCACAACAATAGAACTACTCACCTAGGTAAGACCAATGACAGAAAATCTTATGTTCCTTAAAATGGACAGACCATACTACATGCCAAAAATGAAAATAAATAGCAAATAATAATAGCCGGACCCAAATAAGAAATGATTGGCTCCCCTTGGACATAACTCAAAAAATCTTATTTTCCTAAAAGTTATTGACGGATCATACTACATGCCAAAAATAAAAATAATTAGCAAATAATGACAACTGAACCCTAATAAGACATACAGAAATACTTGGCCTACCCTTGGACATCACAACCAAAGAACTGCCATTTGTAGCACCAGCAATGGCACTGATATAGTAATTTTTTTCCCACTGCTCCATAATCCAATCCTGTGGTACGAACAACATGACCATGTCAATTGCAGGAAATTTGAATTTGTAAGAATAAATTCTTTGCTTGAAAACAGCACACTGATTTGACCTCACTTACGTAAAACGGGATCATGAAAATTAAATGTAAAACAAAGTAAAGTCACAAGATACGATAGCAAACCTTGTGTAAGAAAACAGCAGAAAGATCATAAACTTGAGAACTGAACCCTGTGCCGGCATCCATAATGATAGCCCAAAGATTTGTGCAAGAAGCCACACAGCTAATATGCAACCCATCTTCATTCCCTTTCTCAACATGTTGATGAAGCCGTGCATCAGCAACGTTATAATGGTATCTGGTATATAAGGTAAATAAAAAAGGAAAAAATCAGTGCACTATATCATATAAGATGAATTTCATTATTGTCAAAAGTAAAAGTCCAGACCCAAAATTCGGCCACAAAATGGAGTAAACACTTTAAAATACAATTAATCAACAATAAAAAAGGAATGTGTATAGGTCTGTTTATGTTAAATGCAAACATTGTATGTATATAGAATGCATTGCATTAGTATATTCCATATTTGTGTGTCAAGTGTTTATTGCACGCATGTCTGTATAAAGAGAGAAAGAGTGAGAGAGATACGATCAGATAATTTTATTCATGTCCAACAAATGACCACAAGTTGGGGACAAGTGCCCACAAAGTTGGTCGGTGGGACTCAAAAATACAGTCGATGCGGGAATACCATGGGAGTGCAAAAGAAATTCCTATCACCACTTTACTAAACACGGAGAAAGAGCTAACTAATTAGTAAATAGAAACACCATAAGTGGTGAAATATAAAACAAATACCAAAACCATGTCACCCCTTATAATGCTGTTGTCAAGGCATGCTAGGCCATGAGGCGAGACGATGGCTCCCAATCCTAGTCATCCAACACCATGAAGGGACAAACGCATTGCTTCATGATGTCGTCCAGAGAATATTCAGGGCTGAGGTGGCTTGGCTGTGAAATCATGGTAGTAGTTCTAAATTGATGAGGTCCATCATTCTTGATGATATTGTTCAAATAATATTCGGGGCTGTGGAGAGATACCTTTGAAATCTTGGGAGGAGCCCTGGATCAATGAGGTCCATCAACCCTAACATGAAAGGTCAAGGGGAAGAATCTTCGAATGGAAGACTCAGAATTCAAGCAGATCCAGATAACATTGCCCTATGCAGAATGAATTCAACCCTGGGTCCTCCTAGAGTTTCCTGTCTATTAGGATCTAGAACTAGAGCTCCTCAAAAATATCACAGAGATCGATCAACCCATACAAGGTGTTGCCTCCTGGATCTGCACACAAGATAAGTCCAAATTGTCCATGTACAAATCCTAGGGCAACTTATTAGAAACCCTACCCAATGTTTCATTAGTGGGATTTCCCTTCACTTTAGGCCAGCTCTCCTCCAACACAAGGGGGGTTTTCCTAAGTATGATTGCTAAAATACCCTTTTAATCTTCTTTAACAAACCAGATTTAGCAATCCAATAGTTTATAATATACAATGGATATTATTGGGGTGAATTCAAGTAGATTAGTGCCTATCCTTGGGCTAAATGGAGCCAAAACACTATGAAGTTTGAAATACTTAGTGAAAGACAGTATCAAACCCAAGAAGATGCTTGAAACAGCAATCAATCTCAGTGATAACCGTGCTGCAAAACTATATTACAGCCAACCATACCAAGCTCATAAAGATACATTAGTATTTACTATTTTTATTGCATTCTTGCCCCTTCACATAAAGTCAGAATCTGGAAATGAAATAGAAGAGTCTTTAATTAAAGAGATAAGCCCAGGTACATAACATAAATCAGATCTGAAATTAGGGTCTAGAAAAGGACTATACAGTCTCTTTTCAGGCTTCTTAATGCTGAAGATAAACCCCAAAACTGCAGCAATAATCCCAGCATAAGAGGGAAGAAAAGAGACAAGGCACAACAACAGCCTTACAAATGTCGATGATAGCCCTGAATATTTCCTCAAGAAGCTCCAAACCTGCAGAAGATATCTTCAACTATAGCCCAAGTGCTGTAGGTATCTCTCCACAATGAAAACACGACTTGGAAGCGAGGGAGGGCACTTCCTTTTATAGTTTCATTTTTAGCCAAAAGAGTACTCTTCTTAATATAAAGAAATGATCATTAGCCTCGGCCCTTTAGAACTTTCCTTCTTCGTCCCTGAACTCTTCTAGACTGCTCCACTGTTTCTAGAACCTCTAGAGCCTTCTAGGTACCTTCTAGAGACTTCTAGATAACATAAATCAGATCTGAAATTAGGGTCTAGAAAAGGACTATACAGTCTCTTTTCAGGCTTCTTAATGCTGAAGATAAACCCCAAAACTGCAGCAATAATCCCAGCATAAGAGGGAAGAAAAGAGACAAGGCACAACAACAGCCTTACAAATGTCGATGATAGCCCTGAATATTTCCTCAAGAAGCTCCAAACCTGCAGAAGATATCTTCAACTATAGCCCAAGTGCTGTAGGGATCTCTCCACAATGAAAACACGACTTGGAAGCGAGGGAGGGCACTTCCTTTTATAGTTTCATTTTTAGCCAAAAGAGTACTCTTCTTAATATAAAGAAATGATCATTAGCCTCGGCCCTTTAGAACTTTCCTTCTTCGTCCCTGAACTCTTCTAGACTGCTCCACTGTTTCTAGAACCTCTAGAGCCTTCTAGGTACCTTCTAGAGACTTCTAGATCCTCTAGATGCTTCAAGAACCTTGTGAAGCTTCTAGATTCCAGAATCTTCTATGGGCTCTTCTAGGATATTCTACACTAAATGCTCCCCAGAAGAAGTGGATAAATATACCATCAACATATTCTCCACAAAATAATTGAATTAAGGCTTCCATGTCCTGGTGAAATGTTGCCAAGATGATGATTTTGAAAATGCAAATTGAAACTTGCAGTTTCAGGTGGTAACACGAGGGAAGGGGGTTGAGAATAAGTCTGAGGTCTGACTAAGATAGTGTCTTATGTAATCTGGGCTTCACCCTTCCACCCACTGACAGATGTGACAACAAGGACGATGGAAGAGATCCTCCAAATGGGATCTCGATGGTGAGGACCGCATAGGTTCCTCAATTTGTGCCTTATAACCTTACTCATGAAAAAGAGAATCAACTCTGGTCCAAAGAGACAATGACACCGCCTTTTGAACTCGTAATAGATGGGACATCTGAAAATGAGGTGCTCCTCTAACTCGATCTCTTGTAAGGGACATAGATGACAAGTCCTCTCAAGGTGTGGAATGTGGTAATTTATCTCGATTCTAGACCTGGAGCAAATGGGAGCCCACTCTGAAATCTGAACTAACCAAGGAGGATCCTGAGAGCATGCATCCAATGTTTGTGTGGATACTTAAGGATGACAATAAGACCATTTCTCAAATGCATGAAGTTCTCAAAATAAAATGCCATCCTAGGGATAAGGCTCTTTGTGGGGCAGTCCAAGTGACTTGGATGTGCTGCCTGTATATATCCTCCCTAATCAAATAGTTTAGGCTTGCTTAGAGGCTAGGACGTGACCTAGACCATCTAAAGAGTACCCAAAAGGGAGAAGTAAATCAATAGAAATCGACCACCAACTAACGCAACCAAGAAGCTTCCCAAAACCAGCAACGACTCTAGGGGTCCTATGAAGGCAATACCTTCTGAAGAGCGCAAAGCTAGGTAGAGCACAAAATGCACAAAATGCAGATATACCAGATTGAAAGAGCACAAAATGCATGTATGCCAGATTGAAGTGTACCAACAATTTCTGCTGGCTTCTTACACTTTCAACAATAATGCCTAGACTCTATATCCATTTTCTGTTTTCACCCTTGCAAGTGACCACTTGTAAATTAATTTTCAGTGTATTTTGTCTGAAATTTTGAACTGCAAATAGCTAACACGATTACTTCAGATCGTACTACAAACTTCAAACAATTATAAACTTATGTCAAACAGCACATCTTCAAAATATTATCATTCCCCATAGAGCTCATATATTTCAACCATGTATTCTGGCATCCATCAGATAGTAGGATTTGAAAAAAGGAATTTGGAGAATTACTGCATATTGAAATAGTTATAAACTTCATAGTTACAAATATCGGCCGATTTTTTGCGCTATGCCGAAAAATCGCGATTTTTTGGAGGCCCCGATTTTTAAAGGAAAAATCGGCCAAAAAATCGGGCCGATTTTTGCCGAAAAATAGCCGATATCTCAGCCGACTCGCGATTTTTTGCCAGGGTTGAAAAGCTTCCGTTTTTAGTAGAACTCTCATTCATTAGAGGAGAATAGATTTATGTGTCACGGCGTTCCCCGATTTTCAACCTTCAAAAATCGAAATTCGGCAAATTTTATCAGCGGGCAAATTTGTACGTTGAAATTCACCGAATTTAATGACACTTCAACGCAAACACAAATTCTAATTTTACAGCGATTAAATTGTACAGAATTGTTTAAATTCACCTTAGAAATTGTTTAAATTCACCAAAAAAACGTGTTGTATAATCGAACCCTCACTGACATCTGTTTTTTTTGTTCGACTGAGGAAGCTGGGCGCAGTGCCACTGGTCTAAGTCTGGATTCGGTAGTCTGTGCAACACCCTCGACTGAGGCTGTAAGTCTGTTGCAGTCTACAGAGATTGCTACGAGATTTCCTGCCATCGCTATTAGCTTGCCCCTGTGCCGCCAGTCTGAATTCTCGCTTCGCCGTCACCGGACGTCATCAAGTCTCGACAACAAGTTATACTTCAACATTGAAATATATGTTTTAATAATTCATGATTATTGTTGTATGATTAATGTTGTATGAAATATATGTTTAATCATTCATATAGTTTTTTAAAATATAAACTTAAAGTGTTATTTATAAATAAAATATTATTAAATACATAATGTTATATACAAAAAAATTATACACATTTATTATATAGTTTTTTAAAATATAGAGTGTTATTTATAAATAAAATATTATTAAATACATCATGTTATATACAAAAACAAATTATACACATATATTATTTTTTTTACTTTATAGTTGAAGTGTCTTAGCAATGATATTTTAATATATATATATATTTTAGTAACGATGATGAGAATTCTCAAGCAAATAATGATGAGAATTGTGCATATGCGATCCTGTGCGTGGCGATGCCTCTGCTGAAGATGAAACCAGAGGCCTATATTCCACATTTGTTATAAGTTATAACTTATATTTTTGATGATTCAGACATTCAGTATTCACTATTCAGGAGTAGGACTGGGACACGATCCATTTTGATGTGTGATGTATCTCTAGACATCTTATATATCAGTTTTCTTTCCATATTCATGTGGCAATGTGTTTATTTGATGTTATTGTTGCTTTAGATGTTTAAAAAATTGAAAAAAAATGAATATTTTTTGTTTTTTAAGTTTGCCGATGTTCTTCCGAGATATCCCGAGACAATGTTTCCTGGACCCTGCCAATTTTCCGCGCCGCACCGATATTTGTAACATTGATAAACTTATAAAGTTCTTGTCAACAGAAAACCATATTTTGCAATACACACAATTTTACAACTCAGAGAAAAGATGTTGAGAGAGGAAATTAATAACCTGGTGGACAACAACTTAACAAAAATAAGACACAATCTATGCATGTTAAGACATGATTTGGTTTGAAATAAATTACAGCTCTCTCATGCATCCATGCTTTCTTTTAAGAAACTAGAGAAGAATTGTCCATTCATAAGATGCTGAACAATGATATGCATGGTTTGGCCTGTCCACGCCCTTGAGACAAGAATGTCCATGTCCAGTCCACGCCCTGGGGGAAAGAATGACATCTCCCTTCCATGTTTTTCCAAAATTTGATCAATCCATCTTAGTCCATGTCCAGTCCATGCCCTGGGGGCAAGAATGACATCTCCCTTCCATGTTTTTCCAAGAGTTGATCAATCCATCTTAATCTTCATCTCAGCTTGAAGTCCATAATTTACCCTAGTCTATGCCACTGGCAGTCATGTGCCATGCCTAGGAACTACTCCCAATACTTCGTATAGGTTACCTATGCTAGTGCTTAGCTCAATTGCTGCAGAGTTACCCAGTCCCTGAAAATGCATATATTTATCTTCAATTCCTCATTCAGTTCTTTAGAGCAAATAAACGAGATGTTACAAATAGCGGCACAGTAATATCAGTCAGTCTTAACAACATACTGGATGATGATTCCAATTTGGAACAATAAGTATAACCATAAGAAGGTACAGAAGTCAATGATAATTCAAATGTGATGAAGAGGATCACGAATTTCCATCTTTCAGATTCACATCTGTCACACTATAATCATTTTTCCCCACATTCCATTGTAATTGGTAGTGAACAGAATTTTTGTGTAGCAATTCTTAATTAAATTATAATTACAGATCATCAAAGCACCTCACTCTGCACCTAATGTGAAATAATACATATTACACATCCAAAGGCTCTATTAATTTGTAGTTAATTTTAAAAACATTATATCTTGCTTAATTGACAATGGACACCCACCAAAAACGTGCCAGATGTACATAAAGTAGATGGACAGCCTGTTTGCCTGCTTGTTTGCATACAAACACTTATGGACAACATTTATTAACTTGGTTATCATAAGTAAATTAAGCATAGAACTTCTACATAGCAGGACTCGCCATACTCAGAGAGCAGAGTTGACTTTCAGTCAAAATTCACTGAGTTCTAGTCAAACTTAATGATTTTGACCTGACTCACCAAGTTTGACCAAACCTTGGTGAGTCAAAACTCACGAGTCCATGAAGGAAGACTCAACCATAAAATATAAGAGCATCTTCACACGTGTTTGGCATTTTTCAGTATCTTTCTTGCTTTTCTGTTGAGTTGATGATTTTTCTGCTGTTAAACAGTTCAGACTGCATTTAGAGGGTTTTATAGGAATTTTTTACCATTCTCCAAAAAATAGCTAGAAAGAAGAAAGTCCAAAGTATCAGACCATAACTGTGTTGTGGCTGCATTTTCATAAGAAAATCCTTTAGAGGCAAATACTTTATTCATTTTCTTATGAAATTGAATATTTTATTTATTTTGTAAATAATCAAGTGACTGCTGAGTTTTGCACCAAATTTTATCCAGTCACCAAGTTGACTCACCATTTTGGGTTTTGCTGTTGAGTCTGAGTCAAATGATTTTGCCTTATTGTAAACTTTTAAGACTTCTAAACACCCAACACAAAGTGGACTTTTAAAATGGCATATCTAACTTGGTATTTATCCCCAGAAAAAGTACCATCTGTAAAGGTCAATCTCCTCCGTCCAGCACACTAGTCCCCAGGTTCATCCAAATAGCCAGGTTTCCAATTTCCATCCAGAATTTCTTCCCCATCGCCTTGGATGTAAGAGAACTAGACTTCCTCACTCTTGTGCCCCCAAGGATCATGCAACCAGGCCCTCTCAGCTCCAGGCACTCCTCGGAGGATATACTCCAGGGAACTGGCCCTTTCACAATTATTGACGACTCCAATAAGGAGCCTGTCTCATGGTCTCCACACTCATCCTCGGCAGCCAGCTCTAGCATGCCTTGCTCTTCTATTCAGCACCAACACACCTGTTTCTGCATATTTCTTGTACTGGAACCTTACTTTTTATCTTTTCTTAGGCTAGACATTTAGTTCTTTATCTTTTCCTGCTTTTAGTATTGACCTTGGAGTTGCTTTTGCACTCTGTTATAGCTTGAAATGACACCTCTCTGTCCGTGACGATACTTGCATCCCTTGGTCGCATGACGACACTTCTTGAGATCAATTTCAGTCACACAACAGGACATTTGTGGATGGAGGAGTCATTTGGGACACTAAAAATGGTTGAAATTACCTCATTCTTGACCCATTTTATGTATATGACCCTTAGGAACATTTTTCCAGACCAAACCATCTCCTGAAAATGAGCAGAAAAGCCTGTTTTTGGCCATTTTTTAACATGAGCGCTGGTACACAAGCATGATAGTAGCGTGTGTACCCTACTCTAGTGTACAATAGTAGTGCTCAAACCTTCTGAGCGCTACTCCACTGTTGAAATAGTAGCACTCAACTCCATATGTACGCTACTTTGTCTACTGTAGAGTACAGTACACCCCTGTTTTGGTCAAAATCTCGAAATTTTGGGAAGTTAAGTTGGTTGGGGAACCTCCTACTCGGTTATAACTTCTTTTCCTCTCCTTCACTGATTATATAAGGAGGGTAGAAGGGCCATGTGAGGGGACCAAGCCTATTACAAAGTTATGCTGGAGGAATGGAGACCCTCATCCCCCTCTCTTGTGCTTCAGTTTTGGTAAACCCTAGCACTGCTGGTTAGAGGCTGGGATCCTTGGAGAATGGAAGCAGGAGACCTTGAATCTAGGTTTCGTGAAGTGCCAAGCTTGACGGAAGGTATAAATTTATGTACTTGTTTTCATTCATCAATAAAGATCAGACGTTCTTCTCTTTCCAAATATGACCTATTAATGTGTATTAGATTTGATTACAGTTTGTTTATAATCTGATGTCTTCTTCTATTATGAATATCAGTCTTATATGTGTAGTCAAATGTATTTGAGAAAGGTATCAAGTTGTTTTGCAGGTTTGGGCATTGCGACACTGGATAGGTATTGAAAAGCGAGGGAGGCAAAGCTAGGATCAACCTTCTGAATGAGGTGCCTACATCTCTAAACCCTAATCTCTTCATTTATTTGTTGTACTTGCAGAATGCTTGTAAGCCTATCTTTATCACCGTAAGTTGGTAGTTTCTCCCCTGAACTATAGGTGCATTTTCCCCACAACACACTCCCACTTTGAATGTACACTGGATGAACTTTCTTTGGTCCCATTCACCTACTTTTGTGGTCATTTGTTGGATATTAATAAAAAACGCCTTATCTATTATTCCTCCAACACAATTAGAAGCTCATAATTCTACATATTTATATTAAGGCCTAGTGGAAAGGACTGGGATGGACAGACACATTTAGCACTGTATACTCAATTTACAAAGAGAAGAAACTAGGTGTGTCCTTTAACTAACACAAAGAGCTCAAAATGTAAGGATGATTGGCATTAAAACAAACTTGAGACCATATCAAATCTGAGTTGAAAAGCTGGTAACTTATTGTGGATACTGATTTCTCTTGAATCGGGTTTATAATTCTTTGGTAAGTCATACTGTCTATTGAATGGCCCAGAAAAGCCCTTACAATTTAAAAATATGTTGTGGGTGGAATATCTACAATGACTATAATCTTCATTGGATATACCATCAATCCATCCTTTTAGAAAATGTGAGCAAGAAATGTACCAAGGGGAGTTAACAAATAAGCACTTCTTAAGGTTTAGATGAATTCTTAATTTACATTTTTAAACACCATGCATAGTCCCTGAATGTGATCATGAAACAATTTGTACACCATACCATTCTCAGGGAAAGCATAAGATGATGTCATTACATTCAACTATAAAAGTGGTTTTCTTTTTCTCATTCGCTGTGATGTGCACAACATGATATCCCAAGAATCCATTTGTAAAATAATATAATTCTTGACACAACACATCTCCTCTGTAAGAGACATGGAAAAGAGAACATCACTGCATGCTTCACTCAACCACCTATAGTCGATACAAATTCTTCTGCATCCTAATTTCTTTGTTTGCACCAACACCGGCCTTATGCATCAGATTCTTCAATAGGAAAAACCATGCCTATTGTGAGCATTCAATCAATCTCTTGTTTTACTGTAACTTCTACAATAGGATCTAGTCTATACGAGCACTTCCACATCGATGTAACATCTATCTTTAACTCAATTTTCATTTTTCATATAGATTTTAAGATGCCCTTCACCTCCGTAAGTCCCTTAGAAATAGATCTTGATACTCCTACAAGAATGCAACCAACGCTGTGGCTTCTTTCTCAACGTCCTATGCTCCCCATAATTGATGTCTCTTTCATCGTGATATTTACTTGTTTAATTTGGAGTGGTTGATTGAAATATTTCCTATTCTCGACAACTTGAGTCTTTTATAAGTCTCTCTAGTTACTTTGTTTCAATATTGAATTGTAACAAATCTTTTGTACTAGCTTTTGGTTCCATCACCCTGCAATAGGAGCCACCTTGATCACAACTTCTTGCTACTTTCTTCAGTACTCCAGGATGCATTGTCTTAAATAAATATCGAAAAAGGAAGTCCTTGATACAAGAACTCCCTACAAATCTTTAGGTCATCACACAACTGCCTTCCATTTGATTCCATGTGCTTATTTCTTGGCATAACCCTTAGGATGTACCACAACTTTGGTATAGTCCCCAAATTTTGATAGAAATGATGTTGTCAATTCTTTTGTGGAATACTTTCCCGTGCCTAGTGACCCACACACTTGTTCACATGCTCTCGAAAATTCTCCATCCCTTGGTATATTAGTGCCTAAGTTGCCTCTATCACTACATAAAAACAAATCTTCAAAGCCTCTAAAACCTCCTTCCATCTCTACAACTAACTTTTGTATGTTTACCCATTATCTAACTAGAGTTACTTGCAATGTCTCGTCTTACACACTTACTCTCACTTCCACCAACAATCCTCCATATCTAAAGAAATCCATTCAAATCTCCCATTTCTTTGAACTAATGTCACCAGACTTTGCATCATCAAGAACTCGACAAGGTAGAAGATCCAAGAGAAACTCAGATCAGAAAAACTCAACAACCATAAGAATATAAAGATAATATACACATATTTTGTAATGTGCCAACAAAGGTTAAATTAAGTGAGTCTAACTTGGTCAAACTGAGTTTGACTCATGTTCCTTCCACAACTCCTAATTCCGAAAGAGTTACATGTGCCTTGGGAATCCCTCTGGAAGCTAACAAAGTGCACAAACAATAGGGAAGGGTGAAATAAAATCAGTGCAGGAATCAAGAGCTGATGTCAGAGCGAAGGAGCAAGGATTTATGGACTTGCAGATACCAAAGACAAAAGCAGGCAGCTAATGGCCAAGACATCGAGCCCAAGGTTAATCCTGATTCCTATCAATCTCTATCAACAGATCATTTCAGAGGAGGTATGGGTTTTCAATCCCATATTGAATGTTCAAGAGAAGGTATGTTTCATTCTCATTTGGCAATTCTAAAGAACGTAGCAGACTATCAAACCTAAAGATCTAGTACACAAAGGAATGAAGGTCTAGTGGATCTACTTCTCTCTGTTAAGGGCGGAGGAGAGGAATGTGAAGACCCAAGTTTGGAAGAATGTGTTGGGTGTTTGATGGAAGAAAGGAAAAAAAAAACAGAAGTGCTAGAGCAAATAGTAGCAATGCTGGCTAGGAGGAAAGGAAGTGTGTACCAATTCGTAAGAAGGTGAAGTTAGTCTTAGGAGAGGACATTACGATCCATTGAAAGAGAAGGCTATAACATGGAGATTCTATAGCAAGGCAATATTGGAAAAAACTCAGTCTAGTTGGATAGATAGGGAGTGGAGAGGCTTTTCAGGGTATATGCCTTCCTTCCATGTCTTACCCAAGGGGTGGTTAGACTTTGAATTTAAAACTGGTGCTATCACAGAGAAGATTCTAGAAAGGAAACGGTATTGGGGGTCCACCATTCTGGCCCTAAGGAGATGCTCTTCGTGTTTCAATCCAAGACTGGAAATGAATCCATTCAGCCGATTTGGCTAAAGCTACAAACTCTTTTGCTAGAATTATGGACCAAGTCACCAAAGAGACTTTGAAGGAAATTGGCACTAGTGTAGGGTCATTTAACGATTCAGAAGAGTATCTTTTCCAAGGTTAATAAAGCAGTCGCAAAAATTTTGGTGGAGATAAACATTGAGGACTTCCAGAGGTAGTGGAGATCAAAATGGGGAGGTTGAATTACTGTCAGGTTCTGGATTATTTGAGAACTCTATTTAGATGTATGACATGCCATGTTTCTTGATGGTTTCAAGCACTCTATTAGAGAAAAGCGCAAAAAGGCGTATCACCGTTGAGCAGAAAGACAAAAGAGGAGACTAAGCATAATTTGATGAGCCCTGTCAAGGTGGTCCTCCTACAAGTGGTGCAGGAGGTGTTTTATTCATAAGTGATGCACATGTGATAAGTTTAAAGTTGGCTTGTGCAGGGGCACAAATAACTTTCCAGAACTTTTGGCTTTAAAGTTATTATAAATGATTTCCACTGAAAAAAGGTGCTATATATCTTCAATTTTTTCGAGAATCACTAATAGTGGTTATCTAAATGAATGAGATAAACAAGTTGGATAATTATTTGTTGAGGCCCGTCTATGAGGTGATTCAAATCTCTGGATCATCATTTAACTCTGATTCATTTCATCATGTGTTCAGAGAAAGGAATGAAGACGTTAATGGTCTTTCTACAACTAGTTTGTTGTTGGATCCAAATATTTGGCATATTTAGGTGTTGGAGGGACGTCCCACTGAATATTTTCATGCACCTTTTCTATAAAATTTCCTGAGGGCAGTTATGGCCAGTCCATAAAATCAAATATATCTATGGGCCTTCCAGTTGATGGTTGATACTGTTATATTTTTGGTTAAGGTTAGGGTTAGATGCAGAGAAATCAAAATTTACATACTTTAATACAAAATTAAATGCAACAACCAGAATAGTACAGCAGTAACTAAACAGTATAATTCAAAACATAATTTTTCATCTCCTTCAACTTTAACACTACCAAGTGGGTCCCCGTGTTAAAGTAATCTTCAGTAACATGTAATCAAGAGTAGTAAAATAATTTACAATAACATGTCTAATTCATAAAAGAACAAGTTAGGGCACTTACCTGAAGTGTGGAACCCTTCCTATATTTATACTCAGAAGAAATAACTTTCAGAATGAGTTGAGCCTCTCAGAGGCCAGTCAACCATTAGGAACTAGCTGACCCTACTAGAGGATAAGTACAAATCAGAGAGAGAGAGAGATGATGGCTGTGGTAGATGATCAATGAAAGTAAAAACATAGAGGCAGCCCTAAGCAAAAGTTCAACACAATAAGTCTGAACACAAGTACAGCATACTAGCTCTGATCATTATCAAGACTCAGCATAAAGATCTGCCCACAACTAGGTCTCAGCACACAGGTTTGACCACAAGTAATGTCTCAGAACTTGGATCTGGTTAGAGGCAAGGTTCAGCATATATAACAGATCCAAATCTGGTCTTTGCACTAGATCAGAACTTAATATGACCTAGGCACAATTAGTCTGTCCTACAAGGCTCACGGCCTTCACAAGCATAACCTCAGCACCCTAAAATAGACCCATGGTCTCCACAAGAAAACAACAAAATGATCACAAACAGTCAGCAATGGAATGTGGTCCCCATAAGAACAGATCAACAGATCTTAGCAAGTCAAACTAGACCAGAAGGGGTCACAACATGCCTTTTAAAGAACAAGGTAGGCCCAACAAACACCAACAGGGTTACGGCCTCCTCTGAACAGACTTATGGCAAGCAAGATCCAACCAAAAGGTTCACGGCTTCCACAGAGAAAGCTCTTAACAGGTATAACCATACCAAAAAGATTCATGATCAGCAAAAGGGGTCTCAACAAGACCACGACTTAGTAAAACTGACCTTTTACAAGGTCATGGCTCAGTTAGACAGGCCAACAGCAGCTGCGATCTTCACAACATAACTCGGCTAGATGGATTAGAGCTCACAAACTCACGGCCTAGCAGATCTGGGCTTGCGGCTATGTCAACAAGGGCAGCAGCTGTCACGGCCTTCCTCAAACGGTTCAATCATGGCAGCAGCAAAACTTTAAACAAACCCATGGAACCCTTGACGTCAATCTCAGGAAATCAGAGCAGAGATAAATTAGATGGGATAAATTCAAATGAGGAAGATAGACTTCATTATATAGGATCAAAAACTTCTAGAAGGATCATGCCCTTTTTAATTCTTTAATGAGTTAGGGTTCCACTAGACAAGGATTAAGACAACAAATTGTTTATAATAAAATATAATTAATGAGTCTTGGGTGGGTACCAACAATAAAGTCACTTATAATAATACCAGTGCAGATCCATCTAAAAGGGGATCTACCAAGCGCCGAGAGGGATCAAATCTCTCAAGGGTGCAAACCCCTTTTTAGACATGTTGAGGAAGTGTGTAGTTTTATATATATTCAGTTCTAAATATTTTAAATCTAATTTGAGCCAACATGTTATTTTTATAATATTTTATTATTTTTAATAAAGAACACGCGTCATCTATAGTATGAGCACAGAAGGAGTTACATATCTCCCCCTACTGGGCTGTAGAATGCGCCTCTTCGGTGCAATAAAGTATAAATAGGGTGTCTTAGGTGAGGGTACTAGGGTCATAGTTAAAGGTATAGTGACCAACATAAGATACAAGTCAAAACCAAAAAACAAGAAGGGGTTCATGACCAACAACCCTTAGGACCAAAGGGTGTTCCACTAAGGTTGGCAAACCCTATAAGACCAAAACATCAAGTTGGTACCAATCAAGACAACTTCAAGGTGGGTAGACAACCCTTATAACCACAAGACAAGGTACAAAACCTTCAAACCACAAGACCAAGAACAACAAGGTGTAAAGACCAAGGGCGAGCAACCAAGGTGGGGTACAACCAATCATCTCTCTCTCAAATGTACAAGTGTTCCATACACTAACTGAAAGCCATCATCACTGTATAAGGAAGGTCCACACTGGATGATGTGATCATATGGTCCTCCAAACTGCTCCATAGGTCAAATGCCAGAGACTCCATCAAGAGGTGGCCAATCCCTTGAAAAGATTATCTAGCTCAACCATCTCGAAGACCTAGAAGAAGAGCACATCACACATCATCATCTTGGTAACTGACCAAGAACCTCCATTCTCAAGGAATGGCTCTTAGCTCAGGGTTGAGCTTCAGTCCCAGACTGAATCATGTTGATCAACCACCTGGTCCTTGACCAGGTTCTTCAACCCCAGGCTGAAGGTTGACCAAAGTCAACATCTTGGTAACTGACCAAGTGCCTCCATTCTTAAAGAATGGCTCTCAGCCCCAGGCTGAGCTTTCAATCTTAGACTGGATGTTGATCAACCACCTGCAGGACTTACTTGGTCCTTGTGACCAAGAATCTGCCTAGCCCTAGACCAAGATGTCTCTGTCTCAACCTGCAAGAGTTTCTTGGTCCTCGTGACCAAGAAACTGTCTCGTCCCAGACTAGAATACCCTAGAGACAAATAGGGGCCCTAGCCACATGCTAGGGCCTTTGCCATGGCATCAACTTGCTTGGTCCCCGACCAAGAACCCCAGGAGACAGCTGGGGGCCCTATGGTACCTTCTAGGGTCTTACTCTCTACTATGCCTGGTTAACATAACCAGGAACCCTAGTTAACTGACTAGTGTACCATTGTTTATGAGAATGGGTCTCGCAGATGCACTAAAAATTAACAAATACATCTCTTTATTGTTTTCTATTTTTTGGTCTCTTTGAGATAACTATTGGAGATACTCATTATGTAATGATACATGATTCCCTATGTGACATGTCTGAAGCACTGTTGGAGTATATCTTTGGTAAAAATCTTATCATGATGTTTAATTTTGTTTTCTCCAAAATGGGTATATGCAATGCAATTGCAGATCTATAGAATGTGACTTTGTTTCTTATATAAAATTGAGATCTTTTCAAAAGAAAAAAAATATGTATGATATACAATCTCCATGGGCATCTGATGGAGGAATGCCCACAATTTGGAGGGAAATAGGAATGGAGGAAAGTCTCCAAAACAAATTCAAGGGAGCTAAAGGATTTACTACAGAGAAAAACTACATTCGATGAAATCCCTGGAGCCACTCTGGGTAACTTGGAGTGTAAGGCAGATCCTAATGTAAAGTAAGAGCTCTAAGAGACTTGAGGAATCTTCACACAGTTCTAAAGGGGCAATCCAAAAGGAGAGGGAGGAGAGGTTGGAAGAGGTAGACTAGGGGATGATGAAAAAATTGTGGTGCATGGGGTGGAGAAGAGCATCAAACTCAAACCCTTCCTGCTACTAAAAATGGTTGTAGAGATAGTTTATTAGAAGTTCCATTGCACCAGTTAACTCCAAAGGGGGATTAGGCGTTGAATAGCCCAAAGCTACCCATAATGAACCCTAAATCTAGCAAACCACAACGTCGCCCTACAAAACCCTTGCCTAAGATTTCTAGTTTTCCCACTCAGTTAGCATAAGTCTCAGTGAAATTGAAGACAAAAGGGTGGAGAAGAGCATCAAACTCAAACCCTTCCTGCTACTAAAAATGGTTGTAGAGATAGTTTATTAGAAGTTCCATTGCACCAGTTAACTCCAAAGGGGGATTAGGCGTTGAATAGCCCAAAGCTACCCATAATGAACCCTAAATCTAGCAAACCACAATGTCGCCCTACAAAACCCTTGCCTAAGATTTCTAGTTTTCCCACTCAGTTAGCATAAGTCTCAGTGAAATTGAAGACAAAAGAAACAGGATGCAATATTCCTAGTCATCCTTCCTTATCCTCTAAAGATGACAAGGGGATCAAACCATGGATACCAATATAGACCTAGAAGGGGTGATATTAGGTTGGATGATTGTAGTGTTGAACGGGGTTTGGCCTTAAATACAGGCAATCCTAGCACTTTGGATAGAAAATCCTTTTTGTCATTAGCAAAGAAAAAGGGAAAAAAGGAATTCTTAGAAAGAAAACAGCAGACCATAAACGGGAGAGCAAGGAGTACCTCAGCAAGGGTTAACAAATGATAAATCTATCCTTAAACACAATGGGTGTAGGGGGCTCCCACAAAAAATTAGCCCTCTAGAGGTTGATTCTTCAATACAATCTAGAGGTTACACTGATCCAAGAAACTAGAGTGAGGGGGTGAAAGCAAAAGGAGACTTCCCTTCTTTTCTTAAAGGTTGGACCTTTCTCACTTTGGATGCAAATGGAAGATCTAGAGGGTTATCAGCAAGGTGGAATAGATCTTAACATCTCACACAACCCTTTGTTCTAAATGCAGGGTTCTTAACAGAATTGAGGTCGATGGAAATAGAGATTAGAGAAGACCTTTGCTATCATCAATGTGTGGTTGGAGAGGAGTGCTCATCAGAAAATCACCCTGTCTTATTATACAAATTGATAAAGATGAAAAGAAACCTATTGGTTCTTTCAAATATGACCCTAAATGATTGGAAAATGAGGAATTTAGAATGTTGGTTGCTCAGAATTTGATGATGCTGGACCCTTTTAGTGAAAACTCAACAATGTTTCAATTTATAAGAACTCAAAAAAAGTTAAGGTCACAATAAAATGTACAAAACAAAACTATCAAAACCCTCAGAGATTTACTAGATGTGGAGGCACAGATTGCCAAAGACCAAAACAATAAAGGAATTTTTTCAAAAGATGAAAAGACAGTTAAAGATTCTGGAAGAGACAAAAAGAAATATGATGGCATGGGAGGAATCCAAATGGAGGATGAAAAGCAGGACAATTTGAATGGCAAAAGGGGAAGAAAACACTAAGTTCTTTCAGAATTATGCAAAGCATAAAAAAAAAGTATCAATACAATATGGGAAATAGGCAAGGAGGATGGAAGTAAAGTCAAAAGGTTGCAAGAGCTAGCGAAGATTGGAGTAACCCAATTCCAGAAAATCTATCAAGAACCTCCTGGGGCTAAAATAGAAGATATTATCATCACTTCTTACTTTCCAAGGTTCATAGGTCAAGACTCAAGAGCAGAATAAAGACATTACAGCAAATGTAACGAGAGGAGAACTTAGAGCAGTAGTGATGGAAGCCTTTCAGAAAGCAAAATTCCACCTTCAATCGATTGCGTCAACCTTGAATCAATAACCTAAATATGCAGAGCATTCATTATTTTGCAAATTTAGTAGACCCAGATCTCTCTTCTATTTGGAACCAAGATTGGAAAAGAGCGATGAGTTTGCGGCTTCAGGGAGAGGAGGCAGAAAATTCGAATCATTTTGTGCAAAGACTTCACCAAAGCACTATAAGGTTGAGGAATGAGAAAGATAAAATAATCTAGCCCAAAAACAGTTAAGGAAGGTACACTGCAGTGAATGCACACTTTGGGTACAAGGCAATGTTGTAGACGAAGGAGTGGAAGAGGTGTGGTGGTGTCGAAGCCCATCTGGAAGATATAGGCACCTTTAATAACCAAACTTTTCCTTTGGTTAGCCTCTCTAACAAAGTCCATAGACAAATCCTATGCATGGGGTTACTTTGATGGAGATTGTCAAGGAGACCTTGGAAAATGTGGGGCAGGAGTTTTATTTCTGAAGGAACAATGCATTCTCTGTGGTTTTTGATGAGGCTAGCTATAGAAAAAGGAGCAATACAATTTGTTTGCATTGGAAAACATTTTTCAAAATTCATTGTCACTGAATTCAAACACAGACATGGTCTAGGCCCTAGGGGACTTAGGTTGATATCTACTTTGTAGACATAGATTCTCCTCGTTCAGAAGAAGTTTATGAGATCACTGACTCCAGGTGTGAGCAAATTAAAAACACATGTAAACAAAGAAATACAAAAAAATAACAAAGGAAGAATATCAACAATACTCATTATAGATGGAATTGCCTAACGAAATACTAGACATGATAGATCTTACATTTAATGTGAGGTATGATACAAAGAAGATAGAATAGGGCTCCATTCAATGATGCAGAGATGGCAAACAACAACAGTTTTCTATACAACTACTTTATCGAGTGATGAACTCTTCTGCTTGAAAGTGGAATTGGAGCACAATTCCAATAAGTGTGTAAAGAAATGTCATATAACAATAAAGAGAGTTGAGAACCTAGCCTTACATATTGTGGTCTTTGACTTATATCATAGAGATCCTAGCTACGAAGTAGGATATAGCAGAGATGACCTCTCAAAGTTAACATTGGACAATGATCCACCACCACTAAATGATGCAAACCTCGAGAATAAATGGTTCCTTGAAAAGCTCAAGGCAAATGATGATGTTGCTAAGAATCTCCCTCTTTAGATGATCCTGATTCAGATAAATAGCCTTCTGTTCTCATAATCTCCCTCTTCTTTGCTTATGATTGTACATTTGATTTTATAAAGAGTCTAAAGAGTTCAGAATAAATGGTTCCTTGAAAATCTCAAGGCAAATGATGATGTTGCTAAGAATCTCCCTCTTTAGATGATCCTGATTCAGATAAATAGCCTTCTGTTCTCATAATCTCCCTCTTCTTTGCTTATGATTCTACATTTGATTTTATAAAGAGTCTAAAGAGTGAATGATAATAATGTACTTGATACCTTTTTTTGGTCCTTGGGCCTTGGCTCATAATATAGTGGAGAATGGAAATGATTTTGTTTTGGCTCATCAAATATAAATACTGACCTTTCATTCTTGAATTTTTAACTTTTAAGATTCATTTCGAATTTGAAATTTCCCTTTGTGAACACACTGGTTTGGACACAAACCGGTCTGATTCTAGGGAAAAACCAAAGCAGGAATGGTTCGAAATAGTTCACAATTCCTGTCCAAACAGGTTCTAGACCATCCAAAACAGGTTTGACCTACAACTCCCAAAATGCATTTTTTATTTTCTATTTGAAATTTGTCATTAAATTCTTGAAGTTTATGAATGTATTATAAGTATGTTGATGTTTACCTTATAATTTACTTCCATTAACTTAGATTTTCAACTTTAAAAGTTTTCAGGATGTAAATTATAAGTAATTTACTGAAAGTAAATTATGAGTATGTGAAAATTTACCTTATTTACATTCCTTAACTAAAACAATAACATTAAAAGTTAAAAAGTAGGAACCCATTTGAAAATGTTCGGTAATGTTCTCAGACTCCTTCCCTTGGGTTTCCCTGCAATTTTTCCATGGAGGAAAAACATTGTGTGTGTGTGTGTGTAACCCAATGGGCTAGCTCAAGTGGTTGAGTGCTTTGAGCTTCATATAGGAGGTCTTAGGGTCAATCCTTTGAGTTGGATGTCTTTGCTGTGTGCCTCACTCTTATGTCCCTAATGGGTCAAGCACTGTAATCAGCTTTGACGGGTTTACATTGGTACCATTTGAAAAATTCAGGAAAGTGCCCACTAGATTTTCCTTCAAAATATCTATATATAATGTGCATGTATAATGGATGCATATAAAAGTGAACAAGCTAGTCTTTTGTAGTATTTATACCAGTGTTGCACTTATCGGCAATATATAGTTGATAAGACGATATATTATCGATTTCTAGGCTCAGTGATATTGTCGCTGCTAAATAACGTAATATTTTCTGTTAAGTGAATTTATCACAATAAATTCGATATTTATCACAACAAAATTTATCACACTGTCCATCAAGCCCATGATAAAAAGTCAAATTCAAGGTTTTTTTAGTTCATTTTAAAAATGTAAGTTAGGGCTTTGAGCTCTAGGGATGCTGTGACCATTTTCAGCCTAGCAAACAAAAAGAATTCTATGGTTTTCATTGCCATCAATTGAGAAATTGTGGAATGGATATTTGCTCCAATCTACCATATCTAAATTCCCAAGTATGTAAATAAATATCTGCTTCTATTTTCTTTGTTTTGCAAGATCTAGTATAGGGTTTGCATTGTGCAATGTCCACTAGAATCTTAGATATACTTGTTCTTGTTTTTAATGAGATATTTAAATTCTATATGCAGCTGCCAGCATTCTTCTATGTCGATTATTCATTAAATTCCTCCATTTGTTGTCATTTGTGCCATAAGTTTAAATTTAAAGCATTGAAAATGCCAAAGCCATTGGACCCGATGTGGGAGTATGGTGAACCATTTGAGGGCTTTAATAGATTGAAGCTGAGCTGTAAGTTATGTCAAGCAACAATTTTTGTGGGAGTCAACCACTTGAAATAACACCTTGCCAAAATCCCAGGGCATGAAGCAAATATTTGCTTTGCCTCTACCCCAAAAATTGTCTATATTGTAAATTACTCAATCCTTGATATGATCAGGACGAGAGAGCAGAAGGAAGAATTGAGGATAGAGCTTGCAGGTAAATCTGCAAAAAAAGCGAGAACCACAAGCTACTCAGGGGCAGGGAAACCCAATCATAAACCACAGCTTCCACAATGGCCTCGCCATCCTCACCTTTCTTTCTGCACAGGTATGTGGTCAATGCCTGAGGGACAACCTTCTCTAGAGTTAATAATTAAAACAAGGGAGAAGGGGTCAACAAGCTTGTGGCTAGATGTTTTCTATAGAGTGACATTCATTTTTTAACATTGCCAAGAACAACCCATTCTACCATTCCATGTTTAAAGCCACTGTTATTGTTGGCCCGAGGTACGAGGGCCCTTGGCCTCTCCTTGAAGGGGAGAAGACCGATTACACTAAGACTGGTTGAACTTATGGATTCATGAGAGATCACTAGATGCACCATTATGTCAGAAAGTTGGACAAATGGAAAGGATAGGTCCATTCTGAATTCCTTGGTTAATTGTCCAAAGGGGGCAAAGTTTATCAAATTTGTTGATGCATCTACACATGTTAAAGATGCACAAATACTATGTGAGTTGTTGGATGGGCTCATTCGAGAGATAGGTTTGCAGTATGTTGTCCAAGTCATTACGAACAATGCTACTAATTGTATTGCTTGCTAGCAGGTTGCTTATGGAGTGGTATCGGACCTTGTATTGGATTCCTTATGCCGCCCATTGCATTGATTTGATGTTAGAGGACATCAACAAAATTTCTTGGAACAAGGAAATTGTTGATTCAACAAGGAGTGTCACAAAATATATATATAATCATACATATGTTCTTCCACTCATGAGACAATTCACAAGAGGCAGGGAGCTGGCTCATCCTGCAATCACGCATTTTGCCACTAGCTTCATTTCTCTTCAGTCACTTCACAATTCTATGTTTGCAATGCAGAGGATGTTTGTTTCAGATGAGTGGAATGCTTGTGTCTACAACACTAAAGCAAATGGGAAAGCCAAAGCCCAACTTGTGAGAGAGAATCAGAGTTTTTGGATGGGAGTAAAGGAGTTGTGTGCCATTAGCAAACCTTTGCTAAAGGTTCTTCACTTGGTCGATGGTGACAAGCCTGCAATGGGCTACTTGTATGAGGGCATGGATAGGGCCAAGGAAGCTATTCATCAATTCTATGAGGAGAAGGAGGGGGAGGGATTCACCAGACAAGCCCAGATATCGGGTGTGATTGATGAGCGATGGAACAATACTCTCCATCATTTGATTCATGCAATAGAGGTCTATCTTACCACTGCATACTCTTATGCATGTGGTTTTAGATTTGATGCTGAGGTGATGGATAGATTTTTCCAGTGTGTTTGAGTGTTGACTCCCACTGAACACTCCAAACAGATGGAGATATATAGATTGGTAATTGGGACAACTGGTTTTGAGATTGATATCCAATACAAGACCGCTAGGATGCCAGGTAAGCTTCAACTTTCAAATTGCAATGTCTTTCCTTCTAATCTATTTGTTACTTGATGGAAAATTGAAATATAATTTGTTGTCGTTGTTTGGTGGACAAACTATGGCAGAAGTGTTTCAGAGTTACAAAAACTTGCCATTCCAGGTGCTACTTAGTCATGCTTGCAACTCATTAAGGTGTGACCACAATTAAAGTGCTTTGAAAAAATACACTCCAAGAAGCACAGGAAGTTAGAATATAGGAATGTCCAAATTAAAAATAAAAAAATTTATAATGATTAATTTCATTAATTTTAATTATGCCCATGGGCCATCTTCCTCTAATTACAAAAAGGCCCTCATACAGATTAGATGTCCACCACCTCCATGACACGATCTATGTTTACAATCTTAGGTAGTGGGTGAAGCAAATTGAAAAAGTACCTAACACAAATGCCAATAAATTAAATGAGATTGACACCACAAGTCCGTGGAGGGTGGAGACCAAGAGGCCTATCATGGAGTAGGCCCCTAAGTAGTTGGAGCTTGATGATGACGTGTTGGAGGAGGAAGTTCGTGTTGGAGGAGGAATATCTACTCCTAGCACAGACAGATTTGGAGGAGAATGAGAGTGTCGCAACCAATGCCACCACCTCCACCGCGACTGCCAACTACGGGAAGAGGTGGAAGACATCCCATTTTAGCTTCGACCTTTGCCCCAGCACCCTCCACCTCAGTACCGGTAGTGGCATGGGCACCTTGCACCTTAGGATCAGCCTCAGCATGTCCACCTACTGCTTCCAAAGGAAGAGCAACGACCTTTGCCCCTAAAAGGGGTAGAGAGAATGTTGATTCCTTGGTACTTGTAGTATCTAAATGCCTCGTGATAATTCATCTCACAAGAAACATTTATTTTTGTTTTGATGTGATTTTGTATCATCTTGTTGGGACTTATGATTCAGGAGTCATGATATATGTCATATTTCAATATCGAAGTGTAATGTACCACTTGACATGATCTTACACATCTTATATATCAATTTTATTTTTGTATTTATGTAGCAATGTGTTTGTTTAATGTTGTTGTTTCCTTATATGTTATAAAAATTTGAAAAATAAAATGATGATTTTGTATTTTTTAAGTTTCCCAATAATTTGTCAAATCCCGTTAGCCCGATTGGTTTCGATTGGCCTCATTCTGCATGGCAACCTGAGTTCGAACCCTGTAAGAAGGTAGCTGGGAGGAGACACTTAAAATCCAACCATGCTAAGGGTTGGTGTGGCCCAAGCGAGGTGCGATCCCTTGGTGATTTTGATGGCATAGACGCCCCTAGTTCACTATTCCTTAGACCATAGGCTAGTCCTACAAGTCACGGACAAACTAGAAAACAAAAAAACAAGTTTCCCAGTAATATTCAATATTTCCCCAATATGCCAATAAGTTAGATTTTGGACCCTCAACAATAAATTCACAGACAAAATAAATGTAACATTGATTTATATACATACTAGTAAGCACCTACAGTAAATTCGGCAATATATTCCTCGATACGAAATTTGCAACATTGGTTTGTTTAATGTTGTTGTTGCCTTAGATGTTTAAAAATTTGAAAAATAAAATTATTATTATGTATTTTTTAAGTTTCCCAATAATTTGTCAAATCTCGTTAGCACGATTGGTTTCGACGAGCCTCATTTTGCATGGCAACCTGAGTTCGAACCCCGCAAGGTAGCTGGGAGGAGACCCTTAAAATTCAACCATGCCAAGGGTTAGTGTGGCCCAAGGAATGTGGTACCCTTGGTGATTTTGATGGCTTTGATGCCACAAGGTAACGGTTTCTTAGACCGCAAGCTAGTCCTGCAAGTCACAGGAAAAATAGCAAACAAAAAAAAAATCCCAATGATTTTCAATATTTTCCCCAATATTGCCAATAAGTTAGATTTTGGACCCTCAGTGATAAATTCACAGACAAGATAAATGTAACATTGATTTATATACATACTAGTATCACCTATAGTAAATATTTATCATGTCATTATTCTTTATTGATATTGTGCAGATAGCAATTTAATGTTGCTTATTCAATTCACATGCATGCACATAAAAGAGATATGTAAATGGATGGACCGGTGCATGCATACAAAGTACAAACATGCATGAAGACAGATGCATGCATGTAAACAAGTTAAAAAAGCAAAGCAAGGGGGTACGCATGGACCAACAATCGAATTACATATATATACATAAGTCCATTAAGAAGGATAGAAGACACATTAATACTAGGATAAGATACATAAGTCCATTGGGTTGCGGTCTAGTGGTTAAGCTAGAACAATGTGTGTGTTGGCCAAGTTTTATGATTGCCAACATTGAAGTGGGGCTTTGATAATATGGAGTTGGGGTTCATAGATCCCCTTGCCTCAAAAAAAGCATTTACCCTTAACAAAAAGGTATGAGAAAATATATAAGGTTTATTTTACAAATATGCCATCAGGCAAATCTTTTCTCTATTGATAAAAAGGTTTTCTTTTGACCAACAAAATCTTAGATTTATAGCATTGTCCTTTTATTGTTGGAACCATTAAATCTCTCCACATTGGCGGCATATCCCTTCTGTGGGATATCGTCCCATAATAATACTCTCTTGAGTTTTCTTCATTTGGCGTCAAATGTTAGGAGAGACGAATCTATTCCATAATAGACCTACTGTTAATTTTTTATCTTAATGTGGAATTATGATAGAACTTCGAATCAATGAATAATCAAAAGCATAAGCATTCATATGAGACACAGTATTTACCCTGGGGAAACCCTCTAGTACTTTAGGGAGAAAACCCCAAAATCTTCCTTAGAATATTGACAGATGGTAGAGAATGTCTTTACAATGAGCAAATTACATCAAGCACCCTTGGTGCACTATCAGAGAGGAATACCAAGCACCCCTAGTGCAATCACAGAGCAAGAGAGAAGAGAAAATAATAGAAAAAGCCAGCAGTTAATTTTGCACTAAGACCAATTCACAATTTTGGTCACATGCATAAAGAAAACAAATTGCCTTCAAGAGAAGAGAGAATTCACTCTCACATTGAATTCATCAATCCTGCACAACATATATATATCATACTTCTCATGCTTTGGCTTCTACTTATAGCCTTCTGACTTCAAGATGAACTCGCCTTCCAACTGCAAGCTAGGTCACTTAGGTTACTAACTCAAGTGTCGTAACTTAAGCATTGTCATTTAGTTTAACTAAGTGTCATCGTGCAAGCACTTAGTTAATTAGATCTTCTACTTCGCGATGAACTCGCCCTTCAACTTGATGCTAGACCACTCAAGTTTTGTCTTTTAGTTTTGCTCAAGTGATGTTATGCAAATACTTAGTTAACTCAAGTGTCATCATGCAGACACTTAGTTAACTAGATCTTCTTCTTTCTTGATCACTGAAGTGAACAATTCGAGGTTTCTCTTACCTTAACATATCTTATCTTTATCTCTTGTCTTATCTGCATGATCCACTTGTGCCATCTTTACTTTATTTATCATATCAAATATACTAAGGAGATTTTTCCAATGATGTGATCATCCTGTTCTACTATCGTTCCAGGTAGTCATATGCTAAAGTAATTCACTCTAGAGGTGGCCAATCTCTAGAGGAGACTTAATAGTTCAACCATGGTTAGTAGTACATCACATACCATTCATGCTTCGACATGCAAAGCATTACCTCAACACATAAGGCTCCACCTCAACATATGAGGATCTGTCTTGACACACAAGACCTTAGCCTTGACAAGCAAGACTGTACAACATCATCACTTTGACATACAAAGCACTTACCTCAAGACATGAGGCTTAACCTTTACACATAAGGCTTAGTCATTCTTGAGTCCAACTCAAGAATCTACTCCAAGTTTCCTGAGTCCAACTTAGGCTCCCTAAGGCACTACCTCGACACACGAGGCTCAATCCTGGCGCACAAAATTGACTTGAAGAATGACTCATGATGATGTAACTTGAACACATATTCATTACTACTAGATATTCTTGCTCGTGGATCCTTTAGTCTTGTACATCTCCACCCTTATTCGGTCTTTCATGCCCAAGGTCGAGGGTTCCTCATGTTTTCCATGACCTAGCATAGATTTCATGCTCCGATTTACTTTACTTTCCTTTCCTATCTTCTGCTTTTTATAGGAGGCCATTTGGTACTCCCACTTTGTAATAACATCTTTGTACTCAACTGTCCTATTGACCTACTTTTGTGGTCATTAGTTGGACATTAATAATATTATCTTATCTTATCTACTCTACCCTACTCTCCATCTTTGACATATGGTTTATTGCTTAAGTGTACTGCTAATATTACTTTTGAACAAGAAAATATATCAACAACATATTAGACAATTTCTGCTACATCAATACGTAACCACTAATGATAAAGATAAAAATGACAATTTGCTCATTTCTTAGTCTTTAAGTATGCAGTATGCTTCTCAGTGGGAAAAATATTTAATTCAATCTGAAAATTTTCCCTAAGCCTCAAACTCAAAGCACCAAAAACAGCACGAACATAAATAAAGTAAAGTTTCTAGGCTGTGGCTATGGTAGAAAACAGACATAAACAAAAATAAAGCTTTTAGTACTTCACATCATGCCTTGGCATATTTACAAATTGAAATTTTAAGCACTACCTCTGTTTCATAGGTCGTCGAGCATTGTAAACAGATATCCATTGAGTTGCTGGAGTTCCAAGTCGAACCTTCTTCTTGGGCTGTTCATCATCATCGACATCGACTAGCAACCTTGCTCGTTTTTGCCCAGCCTATTTTAACATAAAAATTGAACTTAAACACATTAACATAAACAAAAATGGCAAAAAATACCAGAATAAGAAAGACAAATTTAAACAACAACACTGCCAAGTAATAATATGGAACTTCTAAAACCTCAAAGTACATGTAACTTATAAAATTTATAGACTTTCAATCTAGTTGCTTCTCCAAGTACATCCACAACTCAAGACACTTCCAAACACTTCAAGGACTGGATTTGAATCTTCCAAATATTCTAAATACTTCCAAAAATTCGAACTTCACTCTAGTCAGTTTTCCAAGCTCTTCTAATGATTGAAGGAACTTTAACTTGAAAAACTTGGGGCAGCAAATGATATATGACCTTCTGAGCTCCATCCGTATTAAGTGGCCTTGTTGAAACATTTGCTCCAAGAATGCCTTCAAAAAGGGAAATAAGCTTCAGATAATTTGGTTCTTCATCGAATTTCATATTTGTGACTGCCTCAAGAAATTGCCGAAAAGGAACTGGACAGAAGCAACATAGCATTTCAGGAGAAGTTGCCATCTTCTTTTTACAAACAAGAAATCCCTTGTTGTCACCCTACAAGAGAAAGAACATGAGATAAGACAAAACCATAAATGTGAATCTCCACAAAACAAGACAGAAGTACATAATTTATAAATGTACCTGGTAACCTTGCCAAGGCAACCTGCCCCGAAGAAGGAATATTAATGTGTACGCTAAAGACTCTAGATCATCTCGTCTACTTCCTGTTCTCCCCAAATGTGCATGTACACTAGCATATCTAACAGTACCTCTGAATAGAAACATGGACAATTACCAGATAAAATAAAAATTAATAAAATCAAATATACAGAATATCACCAGACAAATCAGAATGAATAAAACTAAATAAATTATAGCAAGCTTAACTTTTAAGTACTGTCATGCAAAATCTAAGTAACTAACCTAAAGACATCAGGCCGTTGATCATAATCAACATGCTGACCTGATGATGTATCCTTCCACCTCGAGGCTGGGAATAAAAGAGCATTAGTATGGATAGCATACACAATTGGTTTTTCCACGGAAAAAGCATACACAATTGGCTATGGACAAGTTTATCAATGAAATGTGAAAAATATGAATTACAAGAAAGAAAGAAAAGACAGAAACAAACATCAGAAAATTTTGCTGCCATACTTCAGATAAATACCAATCCAGTCAAAAGGCGTTCAAGTCAACAAAGCTTACCCAAACCAAGATCTACCAGAAAGAGCTTTTTTTCATCAGAAGATCCAGGCTGGCCAAGTAAAAAATTTTCAGGTTTCACATCTCCGTGAACAAATCTAAAACAGGCAAAATTCAGTAACCATGTCAGAAGTTAGAACATCACATCCACAACAAAGAAACATTGTGGAGACAAACCACTGCTAAACAAAACAAGTGTACCCTTTTAAATGCAGTTTCTCAAGTATTGATATTGCCTCCACAGCAATGCATGCAACCATCTCTGTAGACATTCTGTTCCACATAGTATTGCCGAATAGAAGTTAACTGCGGATTGCATTGACAAAAATAAAAAAAAAACTTGGCCGCAAATCCAGCAAAGAAAACTCCAACATAATCTATGACTATAACTCACGCTTGGCCAGATGAATTCCATACATCCCAAAGGCTGGGCCCCAACATATCCATTACCTAAAATAATGAATATGCAGAAATTAGAAAATAGAGAACTATCAGCAACAAGAACATTGCTACATCCCATTATTCCGTCATCAGACAATCATAGATTTTTTACAGCGTCATCCTCCACTGACTTCATGACACGCAACTAATAATCTACATAAATGTTCAGTACAAATAGGACAATATCGAGATTTATATCATACCAGAATATAGTAATCTCCCTGACGCCCTTTGTAATGTACCGAAGGCAATCCATAACTACCATTAAGTGTACTGCAGCAACATGATGGTAAATCAAGTATAAAACTGAATACATATACTTGCCAGTTATTAAGTTAAATAATCTTGCCATGATAGTTATAATGACTAATGATACATGCTTATAAGCTTGTCGCTCATAAGTAAGGCTGATATTACAGCCTGAAACGGTAAAATAGCTAATTAAAAAAAGAAGGTCCACGATAATAGATTTTAGATACATACTTGTAAACTTGCCACTCATAAGGAGGACCGTAATTGCAGCCTTTACTGGTGCGATGCTCAAACTTCAAAGCAACCTAATAAAAACATACTTTCTTTTAAAATCCATAAATGCAATCTATCTAACCCCCTTGGAAATAGAATCAAAACTTTGAGAAAAATAATAGTGGCCATGTGACTTTCTTCGAGCAAATATTAAATAAGTACCTCCAGAGCATCTGGACCAGTGCGTTCCGTGCCACCATTTAGTCTTCGGCCAACATATACCTGCCCAAATCCACCTTTCCCCAACTTCCTCTCGATCTTGTACACTGGGGAATTTCCCAACTGAACCTGGATGTCGAAATAACATAGAATGAAGTTTGAACCAGTAAGATTTGAATAGCTAGAATGTTATTGAGGCTAGAAGTAATTTGGCATTTCTGGATATACCATCTCAATTTCAAACGTGGTCAAAAATAGCATGTATTCAATGAAAAGCACTTTCAGTAGCCTCAGTATTCTTATCATAACTACATTTTAGATGCATATGATTGGGATAAGTGCATCCATACCCTCTCTGGAAGGGGTGAGATACTTCCTTCCTCCTCCCCTCCTAGTAATTTGTCACCACTCTTTTCATCCATTTTCTGGTTCTGAGGAGCAACTTCGTCCCTTATTATCAAATCCAAATCGGCCTCAGCCTCAGCCTCGGGCTCAGCTTCAACTTGGACAGCAGGAAGCAAAACCTCAACGTGTGGTGCCTCTGGCTTCTTCGTAGATCTAATTCCTCTGCCCCTACCACCAGTAGTCCTCTGTCTTGCACCAGGAAGAGCAGCAGCAGTAGGCTTTACAGCACCAGATTTTGGAAGAGGATGAGCATTAGTATTAGGATTAAGATTAGCAGCCCTTCCTCTTCCTGCACCTCTCCTAGTGGCTTTGCTCGGAACCTGATCCACTAAAGCCTGGCCTATATTCGCAGCAGCATTCGGCAAAGAAGGTTCTAAATTGTGAGCTTGAACTTGAACTTGTTGTTTCGATTTCACACGAGGTTGGCGAACTCCGCTACGCAGTTCTGGCATCCTTTCCCCATGCAATTCACACTTATAACAAAAATACCATCGCGCCCCGGTTCCAACTACAATATGATCAAAGCCCTTCCCTCTCTCTACCCTACTTCACAACCTCCCCCACGTTTCCTCAGAAGCTCGTGTTTAAATCAAAAACTGCCCTTGTATGCTGTAATCCACCAAAACAAAATTATAAAAAGCCTCAAATCTTTACCACGACAAAACAGAAGCCCTAACTTTATCTATGAAATTCATAACATGTAAAACAAAATAAGGTTCAAAAAAGGGGACAAACCAGAAAGAGAAAAAAAAAAAAGCAAATCGCATACAAAATTTGAAGTCACAAACAAAGACCTCCGGTTTACAATGTAACACCAACGAAACCCTCTCATTTCATCAAAATTGCGTCCATATCAAACAGTGGTGAATGACAGAAAGAAAGTTGAAATTTATTGAATTCAAGTCCAAAAAGATCATCAAAATCTTATTTAGCACCCAAATAAATCCATTTCTACAGCAGACCATCCATGGCTAAAAATACGATATGCAGAGAAAATGATAAAATAATAATATAACATACCTGTGGGAGCGGATTAAATGGCTTTTAAGAAGTGTGAAGGGATTAAAAGCTGGAGAGCTTGCAGGAAGGAGGAGATTCAATATCAGTTACAGCAGAATGCTCGCAAATATGTAAACTTCACACGATCTGGATGGGCATTGATGGATCCTTCGTTAATGAATTGTTTTGGGGTTAAAATTCGGTGTCGTCTCTTGGTTGTTCCTCGTCGCTCCGTCCCTTGCTCCCTCCACAAAAACACAAATAGAGGGCAGATAGACTCGAAGACCGACTTTCACACTAGGCCTATTCCCTTCTTGATTTTCTTTCTCTCATTTTTTTGTTACAAAAGAAATAAATACCCCTATGTGCGTGTGGGGCACACATTTATGAATGGTGGAATAATACTCGGCCATATGGACTTTTTCATGTGGAATATTGTTGGTATGTGGTAATGAATAGTGCCCGTTGTCTATGTCGAGGCCATTGGCTTTGATTAATTTGCTTATGTTTCAATGTATTATACTTGCTTAAGTGGACTTTTCCCTCTAAAATAGTTTGGATCAATTTTTTTTAATAGATTAGTGGATTTTTTCAATGTATTATACTTTGATTAAGTGGACTTTTCCCTTAAAAAATAGCTTGAAGCAATTTGCTTTTTTTCCTAGGTTAGTGGATGTTATTTAATGTATTGGAATTGTGTAACTATTTTTTTTAAATAAATATTAGTTATTACTATTTGGAAAATATAATGTTTAAGTAAGCATGGTCATCATAGAATGAGAAGAAAAAGCGTGAAGAGAGATTAGGGTTTCTAAAAGTAGGCAAGGTTTCACAATTTTTGGCATGGATCCCCCCCCGAATCCTGGGCGTGCAGCTTCAGATGGAGTTCGCCCCCTCATCTCGGATCTCTTCAGGACGTTGGTTGCTTCTCAACCAGTTAATCCAAAATCGTCTGCCCCAAATGACTTCAAGTTTGTGAAAAAAACGGATGTCCCAGAAGTCAAACTGACATCAACAGCTTCAAAATACAAGGTCGTGGCGTTAGCTGAAAAGGGATTAGTCGGCCATTTCACAGGTCTATGGCCGTCGCCTTGCTCAATAGAAACATGGCTTAATAAAAACTGGCGACCTTTAATCCAAGGGGAAGTTCAGCAAAAATTTTGTGGTAAGGGGTTCTTTGTTTTCTATTTCGAAAAAAAGGAGGACCGAGATCTGATTTTCAGGAATGGCCCCTACTTCATGGGGCCAAGAGGAATGTATCTCAACAAATGGGACCTTTCCTTCGACCCAAAGAAAGACATCCCAACAGCAGTTCCAATCTGGGTTAAACTGCCTCATCTTCCTCTAAATTGTTGGAACGATGAAGATCTTCGAGCCATCGGGAACTCGTTAGGGAAATACATAGATAAATCTGAGCCAAAACCCCCAATGTTTTCATGCGCAAGAATATGTGTCGAAGTAGATCTAGAAAAGGGGTTACCAGAATCTATAGACTTGTCAATGGACGGGTGGAGTCATAGACAAACAGTTGACTATGAGCAAATACCATTCAAATGCAAGGCTTGTCATGAATACGGTCATTTTGCAAGGCTATGCCCAAAAAGAAAAATTCCAGAAGACGAGGAAACCCAAGGAGGGGAATGGAATGAAGTCACAAGGAAAAAAGGGGGAAAGTCCAATGCAAATGCAGCCTCCAAATCCCCCGTGAAAAGTAAAGAAAATACAAACAAATTTCAAGTTTTGTCTACAAAAGAAGGCGATGAGGAGCAAGAGAAAGAGAAGCAAACAGAGGAGCAGCAAGAAAATGAGGAACAAGCCGACACTAGAAAAGAGGACCTCATCAATCCTGCGCATCAGCACGCAACTGTAGAAATAGAGTCATCATTAAACTCAGGAGGATCAATAACACGAGCCAAAGCAAAACTCTTCCAGGAAGAAACTTCAAATAGTAAAGATGAAGAACAAGAACCTATGGTAAAAAGAGGAAGAAGATTCAATAAAACAATAAGAGAACAAGAAGCAGCTAGAGAAAAGGCGGCGGGTAAGCAAACCAGCCTGGATCAGCATGTAAGAATAATCTCTAATGGGAAGTAGCAGCAAGGAGCACAGGAGGAAAGGAAGGACAAAGCAAGTCCTCAACCATCAAAGAAATAATGAAAATAGTCTCCTGGAATTGCAGAGGATTAGGCGGAAAGCAAAAAGCAGAAGCAATAAAAAGAATTAAAAAAATGGAAAAAATTTCAATTCTTCTGATCCAGGAGACTAAAATGCAAGATGAGGACAGTATCAATCTCATGAAACAAGTTTGGCCCAACGGGGAAGGGAATGCTGTGAGCGCCTCAGGAGCCTCTGGAGGACTCATCACCTGGTGGGATAAGGGTATGTATAAAAGTAATGCATCTTTTTCAAATCGTCATTGGATTTTTATTGAACTCGAAGAAATATCAAATAACAGGAAATTTTGGGTCTGAAACATATATGGTCCCACCGTCTATGGGCAGAAGGAGTTTTTTTGGAAGCAGCTAATAGGTTTAAATCACAGTTTTGCTAATCTCCCCTGCATTCTTGCTGGAGATTTCAATGTCACTATCTCAGCGGCCGAGAGAAAAGGGGGGTCCAAAGTCAGAGACCCTTATGGGGAAAGAATGGAAGACTTGATGACTGCTTGGAGTCTTATCGACATCAAACCCAAGCAAGGCGCCTTTACTTGGAATAACAAAAAGATAGGACCAAACCACATAGCATCCAGATTAGACCGGTTTCTAATAAGTACTTCTTTACTCTCCGGTTCTAAGCTCCCAAATTCAAATATTCTTGCCTCTGCAGTCTCCGATCATAGACCCATATCATTATTTTTTTCCTCCCCCGAGAATCTAAGTCCCCTCCCTTTTAGATTCAACCCTGCCTGGCTTGAAAATGAGAGTTGTATGGAAGAGGTGATAGTCGTTTGGAGGCAATTCATCCCTGGATCCCCGGGTTATATTTGGGAATCAAAGCTAAAGCTGGTGAAAAGCACGTTAAAAAACTGGGTGAAGCAGAATTACATAAAACCTGGAGAGGAACATGAAAATTTACAAAAGGATTTAGAAAAACATCAATTCAAAATGGAGCACAATTCTGTTACTAAAGATATGCTCAGGGATGAAAAAGATCTTGAAGAAAAAATTCAGAAAGCAGCCAGAAAGGACGAGGAAGAATGGAGATTAAAGTCTAGGAGTCTCTGGTTAAAAGCAGGAGACAGAAACACCAATTTTTTTCATGCTCAATGTAAGGAGAGATATAGGAAGAATAACATCGAGAGTCTCACAAAGGAGGATGGAGTGAAAATAGAAGGACAAGACCTTATTTTAAGAGAAGCCAAAGCCCATCTTGAAAAATTATATAGCAACAATGACATTGTTCTCAAAGAAGACATGGATCAAATGAGTAAGTAAATTCCCAATCTCATTTATGAGGTTGATAACAAAAGATTAATGGATCGGATCTTTGAAAGTGAAGTTAAAAAGGCAATATGGTCTCTTCATCCGGATAAAGCTCCCGGCCCGGATGGCTTTACAATCAATTTCTACAGAAAGTGCTGGCACTGGTTAAAAAAAGACCTCATCATAATGCTAAATTGGACCAGGAAAAGAGAAAGAATTGGGGGAGCTACCAACTCCACCTTCATTGCTTTAATCCCCAAGGAAAAAAACCCTCTTTCTATAGGAAGATATCGGCCTATCTCTCTTTGTAATTCCTCCTATAAAATCCTCACAAAAGTCATTGCTAATAGAATTAAGGGTCTTCTTGCTTGAATCATCTCTCCAAATCAAGGAGGTTTCATTGCAGGGCGCCAAATATATGACAACATCATTCTAGTACAAGAAGCTATCCATTCAAGCACTCAAAGGAAAGATTCAGGTATGGTCATTAAGCTTGATATGGCAAACGCATTTGACAGAGTTATACATGATTTTCTTTTCACAGTCATGGAAAAATTTGGTTTTGAGCGAGAGTTCATAAGCTGGATTAAAGCTTGCATCGTCTCTCCCTGGATTGCCCCCCTTGTTAATGGTAGACCCTCATCCTTTCTTCGCATGTCTCATGGACTGAGGCAAGGTTGTCCTCTCTCTCCTTGTCTTTTTGTTATCATGGCAGACTCACTTAGCAGAAAATTAAACAGTCTTCAAGCCATTGGCTCTCTTCCTGGAATTGTAATCACCAAAGATGTCCCTCCTATAAATCATGCTCAGTTTGCAGATGATACCATCTTGCTTGGCAGCGCCTCTCGCATTATTGCTTCCAGATTTAAACTCAACTTAGACCTCTTTCTGGGGGTGTCCGGGGGTAAAACAAACAGTCAAAAATGCAATATCTACAGCTGGAATTGTAGCAACCTTCATCTCAGGAATGTAGCCAATATTTTGGATTGTAAACCTTGCTTTAATTGGACTTCCTTTAAGTATTTGGGCATCCCAATTTCCCACAAAAAAGCAACTTCTTCCTCTTGGCTTCCCATTCTCGAAAAAATAAAAAACAAAATAAACTCCTGGGGGACTCGCTGGCTAAATTTGTCAAGTAAAGTTATTCTAATCAAAGCCGTACTCTCCTCTATCCCAATCTTCATTGGTGCCATTCTATTGGCTCCAATATCTGTTACTAATTCAATCTATTTGGAAATCAAAAAGTTCCTTTGGCAAGGTGGGAAAACACAGGGCAAGAAATTTCATCTAGTCAATTGGAAGATACACAGTCAAAGTTCTCAGCATTTATTTCTTGAATGCAGCTATGCCAAACAAGTTTGGAACTTGGTTCTCGGCCCTCTCTCAAATGTCATCTCAATTCCCAAGCAAATTCAGCAAATGATGGAAAAATGGACCAACGGCCTTCAGGGACGAAGAAAGAACAAACCAACTTTGACTAGAATCCTAAAACTCCTCCCGATGAACATATGCTGGCAGCTATGGTTGGAAAGAAATCAAAGAGTTTTTGAAGAAAAAAGGAAGACAGAGAATAGAATAGCTAATAAAATCATATCTCTCGCCTCTGGATCTCTAAGAGCAAAGGGGATAACAATCCATAAACAAGAAGCCTTAAGTTGGCACGAATTTCAATGGTGTCAAAACTTTATAAAAGAGAGTTCTCTTCAGTCCAAAAGTTCACCTATCCTTCATGAATGGGAGATAAGAAAAGATAAACAGACCTTCAACAAATGGTGGAAAAGCCAAGAAAGATATACAATCTTTTTTTATGGGGCTTCCAAAGGAAACCCGGGGGAGGCAGGTGCGGGGGGATTATTTTTTATCCCGGAGGAAGCAAAGTTGTTGAATTTTCATGGGGATTAGGCTCAAGAACTAATAATGAAGCAGAATGGTTGGCGATGCATCATTCACTTGAGATAGCTTCCACCTTAAACATGGAAAAGTTACAGGTCTTGGGAGACTCCAGGCATGTAATCCAAGCTATGAGGAATGGCTCCCTTAGAAGATCTAAGAGCCAAAGATTTCGAAAAAGAATCGAGCTCCTTCCTCTTCCCACCGACACTCTTTTTTTCCACGTCCTCAAAAATCTTAATTCCACAGCTGACAAGCTTTCCAACATAGGAGCCACATTGGAAAAGGTCAATTATTGCAAAATAAATTTTTGGAGTCTAGGTTTATCCCTTGAGGAGTTGGACAATGAGATTAAACCCATTCCCTATGGTCTATTGGGGACGATCCCCCCGTTGTGGGCACCCGGCCTCTCTTGTCCGCGTCCCCCTTCAGTCGACACGACAACGCCCATGTGCCTCCACCATGGGCATTAAAGCTCCCACGCATAAGCATTTAATGCATCAGGGAGATATTTGGGCTTCGTTTCGAAGCATGGAGCGGTCTAACTCTCTCTCCCTCGGTCCAGAGCTCAAGCAGTTGAGCCTCTCGGTTTCTGCTCTCGACCCTCTACAAATTCTTGAAGAAGAACCTCCCTACAGCAGCTCGACTCTTAGCAACATGGACAGGGTTAGGCAAGCTCTTGCCACGCTCAGTCAGCTTACCTCGGAGATTAAGGTTTATCTGAGCAAAACGTACTCGGCCGTTTGCTCCATTGTGGACCAAAACAAAGAGCAGAATATGGAATTCAAGTATATTCACTCTCGCCTCTCTTGTGTAGAGTCTCACCTGGATGATATAGACAGGAATACCATTGATCTTTTGGGGAAGGTTGACAACATCAAAGAAGACCTCTCTGTTTTCATCAGCAAAACCCAATTCAGTCATGTTTAGGAAGCGCCATCAGTCAATCAAGGAATGTTGGAGGCCGCCTCTTTTCTGCAGCAGAATTACAGATAATTTCTCTTCTTAGAAACTTTGGTGAATGTTCTCTTCACAGGTTCCCTTTGAACTCCACTTTCTAAATGTTTTTTTGCCTATTATTATGTAAACAGTTTGTAAGGGTATGTCCCAATAAAATGAACAGAACCTTTAGGAAGACAAGAAGTAAAGACTTTAAGGGCCCAAACCTTTTTAAATTCTGCATTTTCCCTCTCTCTGAAGCAAAATGTTGGTTCAATTTTTGTAATGAATGGTTGTGCACAGCCTTTTATATATATATATATATAAACTCCTCTGTTTTTGTTAAAAAAAAAAATACAATGTTTAAGCTTAATGTATTTTTATTAATTAGATTAAACTTGGGTAGTTAAGGAGGATAAATGTTATCCTTTCCATCATAATTGAAGTCTAGCTTGTAACATTATTGTTCAGGTTGTGCAATATACTATTATTAGTTATAGATTGGAGGATGGAGTGATTGGTTATATGTGGAAAAAAAAATTGACATGTTTTTAAAAGGTTAAAATATCCTAAAGAGTCTTATATATAATAATATTTAGGAGTTTTATCCACTATCGATGTAAATCCATCCATGATCCATGTGAAGATGGATCTATGCTCGCTAATTTTATGTTTTTTTAATTATTATTGTGTTCGGTTTTTGTAAAATATATATATATATATATATATATATATATATATATATATATATATATATATATATATATATATATATATATAATAATAATAATAATGAACTCATTTTTACAAACCTTGTTCTTTTTCAATTTAGTTTATTGGTGTTATGTTATGTTACACATCTAACCCATCATGGTTTATTCGGTGGTCCTCGGGCCTATGTTGGATTTGATTGCCTTGTTAGGAGATGTTATATAGGTACTTTAATATGAGATAGAATAACTGGGTGGCTAGGGCAGGAAATTCCCTTCATAAAGTGTTATGTGTGTCAACGTGGCTAAGGAGAGAGGTGACATGCTCATAAGTAGGAAATACTCATTCCTTCCTATTTTCATTGTTTCCTTCGAGCCATGAAAGTTTAGAAACTCTTGTCTAATGAAAGACGAAGTAAAGGTGGGCCTTCCAATGTCTCATAAGTCCAAGCTAGTTTAGGAAAGTCCTTTCAAGGCCTCTTATTTTATGAATGTTGACCAAGGCCAAGAATATATGTAATGAGTGGCATCGAACATCTTCCTATAATGAAGTGTTCTACTATAAAATTAAGAAATTTTTTCAATGTCTCTTATTTTTATTCACTTATTTTTATCCCTAGCTAATTATCATCATCAAAGGAACCAACACAATAGCAGAGCAATATATTATCAATTGATTTATGGACCCTCTTTCAAATACTCCCCCAATATATTTTTGAAACAACTTTGCGAAAAAAATTTAGATTATTCCCCCATGATTCATAAATGGTAAACGAGGGGTTAATGCACCAGATCCCATCAGAACTCCATCGGGCTCCAAGAAACTAATGCGAATTTTTAAATCGGGCTCCAAGAAACTAATGCGAATTTTTAAATCGGGCTCCAAGAAACAAGGCGGGAGGTTTTGAATCCAAGAAATCGAACCAGGCGCAGCCAGAGCACCCTGATTGAGCAGGACCATATCAGCTGTAGGTGAGGCGCAGCGTTGAGATCCGAAATCGATGATGGAGGGGGCCCTGAGGCCCTCCCTCCCCTGGAAGACCTCGAGGCATTCAAGAAACTGGTGAACACCTATGGAAAACGCCCTGCAACTGAACAACAACAGAAGTTTGTAAAAAGACTCGCAAACATCCCCACAGTTGCTCTGCCATCTGAAGATCCATGCAGATCGGCTCTGAATCTTGCAGAGAGAGGCCTCATTGGGCAATTTACAGGCCTCTGGCCTTCACCAAAAACAGTAGAAAGCTGGGTCCAACGCAACTGGCGACCTCTGGTGCAGGACAGGATCAGCAACCATCTAGTGGGTAAGGGATTCTTTGTATTTGTGTTTACCAATGTAAATGACAGGAACCTGATTTTCAGGAACGAGTCCTGTTTCATGGGACCCCAGGGGTTATATCTGAATAAATGGACTCCAGACTTCGATCCGACGCAAGACGTGCCCTCAGCTGTCCCAGTCTAGGTCCGATTGCCCCATCTACTACTCCACTGTTGGAACCCCAAATATCTGGAAGCTATCGGTAACAAACTTGGGAAATATATTGATCGAGCGGACAGAAAGGATCAATACACCTGCGCCAGAATTTGTGTGGAGGTGGACTTGGAGATAGGTCTCCCTGAAGCCATCAATCTCACGGTAGCGGATTGGATGTACATACAAGAGCTAGACTATGAGCAATTACCCTTTAAGTGCCAATATTGCCATGGATACGGGCATTTTGCCAGAAATTGTAAAAAAAAGGGAGAGGAGGAGGAAGAGATAGCTAAGGACAATCAATGGATACCAGCTCATAAACCAAAAGCAGCAAAACAAACTAATAGAGCCAAAGGTAAAGGAAAGAGTTCGGGGAATGAAGCTGGCCAGACTCAAGGGGAAGGGATCTCCGGTCCACCAAGAATGGAAACATCAATAAATCCATTTGAAAATCTTAGAATAACAGAAGATGCTACAACAATAGCAGAAGAAGAGGTAGAATAGCAGCTTAATGCAACGGTGGAAGATAAAATCCAGGTAGAAACCGTTTCTTTACCGGAAGATTCACCTACTAGAGCTCCGAGTCCACTTTCCTATGCTGAAATGGCAAGAAAGAAATCCCCGGTAACATCAAGTTCTTCAGAAGATGAGACATTCGAGAGGACAGTAAAAGAGTTGGGAGGAAATCACATAAAGAGACAAGGGCTGAAGAAGCTGAAAGACAAAAAATGAAAGGTAGCCAGTCGATAATCGAAATGTCCATCAGCAGAAATACCAGAAATAGGCCTCCCAAGGGAGGAGCAGCTCCCTCATCAGCCAGCAAATAATGCGATTAGTCTCTTGGAATTGCAGAGGCCTGGGGAATCCTCTCAAAGTTGAAGCAGTCAAAAATCTGATAAAATCGGAGTTTCTAGAAATCCTCTTGCTCCAAGAGACTAAAATTGAAGGGGACGCTCTCCTTCAGCTCAGTAAATTGAAATGGAAAAAAAATGCAAGGAAGGCGGTTAGTGCTAGGGGCTCCTCCGGACTAGCTACCCTGTGGGATGAGGAACAATTCCATCTTGAAAGTTCTGTAGATACTCAGCATTGGATTTATATTGAACTTAGGCATAAGGTGAGTAAGATGACATTAGCTCTTGTCAATTTATATGTACTTGTTTATTATGCAACAAAACGAGAATGTTGGAAAACTTTGTCTGACTTTCTTGAGGCTAGCTCTCCTAAGAATTTAATTCTCACTAGAGATTTTAACCTGGTGTTTGAGTCTAAGGAAAAGCAAGGTGAAGTAGTCAATAGAGATCCGATGCTGCCTGCAGTGGAAGAATTAATTCAGCAGTGGGATTTAATTGATTTTAAACCGAAAAAAGGATTGTATACATGGACAAATAATCGAGTAGGGAATTTTCATATTTCTGCTCGATTAGGCAGATTTTTACTTTAGAGTTCCTTTCTTCTGGAAAACAAGATCATCTCCTCATCCATTCTGCAAAAATTGACATCGGATCATAAGCCTATTTTACTGCAATTCGAGGATATCGAGAGACTTGGGCCCATTCCCTTCAGATTTAACCCCCTTTGGGCAGAAAGAGAAGGTTTTACGGACACAGTCAGCAAAGCCTGGAATATCCCAGTAAATGGGTCGCCAAGTTATGTATGGGAACAAAAAGTGAAGGCTATTAAGGTGGCATTAAAGTCTTGGATAAAAAAACATTCTGTCTCACCCACTACTAGTAGGAAGCAGGCTACCAACCAGCTGATCGATATGCAAGTGGCGCTGGAAACTAAAGATATCACCCCCACTGAAATTCAGAAGGAGCAAGAGGCCTAGCTGAATACCCTTCGATCCTACAGACATGAGGAAGATCACTGGAGGCTAAAGTCTAGAAGTTTATGGCTAAAATCGGGAGACATAAATACTCCATTCTTCCATAAACAGTTTAAAGCCCGACTCTTTCGCAATCACATGGAAGAAATCACAGCTCCTGATGGGAAAGTTCATAAAGACACGACTCATTTAAAAGAGGCTGCATCAACTCATTTTCAGAAGCTCTTTACGGAAGAAGGAAACATTTCAGAGGAGGAATTCCCCAAGTTTCTCACTCACATCCCGAAATTGATAGGGAGTCAGGATAATGAAAGCCTTGTGAAGCCATTCACCAAAACTGAAATCTGCAATGTTGTATGGGCAATGGAGCCAGACAAAGCTCCGAGGCCCGATGGATTCTCCATACTTTTTTACAAATTTTGCTGGGACATCATCAAGATGGATTTAATCCGCATGGCCAGGGGCTTCCTCCAAAAAGCAAAGGTAGGTGGCAGTATCAATTCTACCTTTTTGGCTCTAATCCTTAAGGAGTCAAATCCTGGTACCTTTGACAGGTTTAGGCCAATATCCCTGTGCAACGCTTCCTATAAAATCTTGTCTAAGCTCATAGCCAATCGATTAAAACCCCTCCTGGGCACCCTCATCTCTTCCAGCCAAGGTGGTTTTGTGAAAGGCAGGCACATCCTGGATAATTTGATCCTTGTGCAGGAAACCATCCATTCAAGCCACCAACGAAAGGAACAAGGAATGGTCATAAAGCTAGACATGGAAAATGCCTTTGATCGGGTAAGACATTCCTTTTTTTACCAAGTTCTTCTTTCTTTTGGATTTAGCAATGAATTTATAAGGCTGATCAAAGCATGTATAGGCAGGCCATGGATAACACCATTAGTGAATGGCAGGCCAGCCTCTTATTTTCAAGGCATTCAGGGTATAAGGCAAGGATGCCCATTATCCCCATTCTTATATATTTTGATGGCAGACTCCCTTAGTCGTAAGTTGACAGCAGAAAAGGAAGCAGGAACAGCTCCGGGGATTAGTGTGAGCAAAGATCTTGAATCCACTAACCATGCACTCTTTGCAGATGACTCACTCCTGTTGGGAGGTGCCTCAGTAAAAATAGCAAGGGTTTTCAAGGAAGTAATGCAAACTTTCTGTAGAATCTCAGGAGCTTTGGTCAATAAAAAAAAATGTGCGGTATATGGATGGAATGTCCCCCATTCTACCATCCAGAGGATTTCCCACTTCTTGGGCTATGCAGGTTATGAAGACTGGGACTCATTTAAGTACCTGGGCCTGCCCATCACCCTGGGCATCACTAAAGCAACACACTGGATGGAGGTCTTAAGCAGAATCAAAGCAAAAATGACCGCCTAGGGAAGACAATGGCTCACCACAGGTGGCAAATTAACTCTTATAAAAGTAGTCCTCTCTTCTCTGCATATTTATCAGGCTTCTTTTCTGCTGGCCCCCAAGGCAATCACTGAGCAAGTAGCAAAATTAATACGATCCTTCCTTTGGCAAGGTGGAAAGGGGAACAATAAGAAGTTTAATTTAGTGAGCTGGGAAATTGTTAAGAAGCCTCTTAATGAAGGAGGGCTTCAGATAAGAGACCCTGGCCTAGCCAATTCGGCTCTTGGAGGAAAGATCGTGTGGAAGCTATTCTCCAAGCCCAATCATCCAGCAAGTCAAGTGCTTATTAAAAAATATTTGCAGGGCGTTTCAGTAAAAAGCATGGATGAAGGGAGTGCTCTCAAAGGTACCACGATGTGGAAACTTTGTGGCAGAAGTTGGGCATTCTTCAAACATCAACTATATAGGATACCTGGCAATGGGAAAAAGACGTGGCTATGGGATGATCAGATAATGGGTCATCCTCCTCTCAGGAATAATGCCGAAATCCATGAACTTCGATGCTGCCTAACCCAATGTGGCGTTCTGAAACTTGATGATATATCCAATTGGGACCAGAATGGAAGCTGGAAAGAATGGAATTTGCCCAGGCCACCAGATAACTTGCAAGCTCAAACGCGTCCTCTGTTGGATGCTTTAGCTAGTCTAGCTCCAGTTCATTGGCGTGAGAGGGACAAATGGGGATGGGGACCCACCGGGAACTATACAGTAGCTCAAGGATTCGCTATCCAGAAGCAACAATCTAAGATGTCGATTAATGTTGTGTGGAAGCAGGTGTGGGATCCATTTGGTATCCCAAAAATAAATTTCTTCTTTTGGGTCCTCATGCATGGCCGAATCTTGACAGGAGAGAACTTAACCAAACGTGGATTGCTCGGACCACATAGGTGTTCTCTGTGTCATGCAGCTCAATAAACCATCGAGCATATTTTTATAGACTGCCCATTCACCCAGGAAGTATGGCATTAGGCATTACAGGGACTAAATGCTCCAACTCCTTCTCAAATCAATCCTGCCTTATTATACACCACATGGACAGAGCGTTATCATCTGGAGTTCAAAAGAAATTCGCTATGGGCAAAAATCTGGATGGCACTCCCAAAAAATTTTTGCTGGGAAGTGTGGCTTGCTAGGAACGAGAGCATCTTTCATAACTATTTGTGCACCCCCGCCCTTATAGTTGCCAAAACCAAAGCATTGTTGTTGGAATCGGTGGAAAACTGTCCATTAAACAAAGACAATTCGCTTCTTCCGCCAAAGAATAGCTGGATTGGTGATCCAGTACTGCGGATAAGAAACAAAACTTCTGCCCACCCAATCAGTAATCCCAAATGGAGACTCCGATATAACGAATCTGATTTTCAGTAGTGGTGGAAGAATCAAGGAAAAACCACAATATTTTTTGATGGAGCAGCAAAAGGAAATCTGGGGATTGCTGGAGCAGGCGAGGTTTTCTATGACCTGGAAGGGCACTCGATGGGCAGCTTTAGCTGGGTTTAGGGCAAAGTACCAATAACCAGGATGAACTCTTAGGACTGCTCAAAGCTTGTCAAATAGCTCAGGGGAATGGAAATCAAGATATTCAAATCTTTGGAGATTCAAAAATCCTAATACAAATTTTAAATAACGCCACCCATTTCAATAATGCAGCGCTCAATCAGAACTTACAAAGGGTTCGGAAGCAGTTGCAACACTTCAACTCTGCCTCCTACTTCCACATTCTCAGAGATCTTAATCAAAGCAGATATTCGAGCCAATGTGGGCTGTCGTCTAGCCCAAGCTCAATTGATTCTAAATGAGGAACCTCCTCAATGGACTCCCATACCATAAGATGGCAACTTATTGAGTAATGTTTTAGTAAGTTTTAGAGTTCCCTAATTGGGAATCATTGTGGATTGTATAATATAAGCTGATAGGCGTTAGCCCAGCTGTGTTCTTCCTTTCATCAAAAAAAAAAAAAAGATAACCGTTTTTGTTTAAAAAAAAATATAGTACTCATTATTCTAATATCTCTAGCTACCTCTAGTGTATTGGTCATCAATAGCTCATATTCATAAGGGCATATTGGAAAATATAAGGAAAAAGTGTTATAGCTTCCTTTGGGCAAGCAAAAGAGAGAAGGAAGGTGTTCCCCTAGTAAAATGGAAGAAGTTGTCTAGACCAAAGGAAAATGTTGGATGGGGCCTTAAGAGCATTAACATTTTTGGAATGTCGTTAGCAACCATAAGTCTATGGAGGTTGGTGCACAATGAAGGTCTTCAGGGGAAAATAATGATGGATAAATACATCTATCGAGGAACATAAAGGAAGTCAATGCCACAGTGGAGCCTCAATTGTCGTAAAAGTAATGGTAACGTTGTTTCTTCTTATAGGGAAATGGGTAGTCTATAAAACAGGTAAATGAAATAAAATGAAAATGGGAGAGGATCCATGGCTTGGGTGCTTAGATAACTTCATATTATCAATGCCTTTCATTAACATCCTCCACAATAACAAGATATTTAGTTTGGTGGATGCAATTGAATTAGAAGCAAACTCAATTTGGACTCAAGGTTAGAAATCAGTAATTCATTTGGGCCTGTGATAATAGGTGTTAGTTGAATGAAACCAATGCACTCATAGGCTCAAACCAAGTGGCGTATAATTGAAAGAAGAAGAGGATATGGTGGTTTGGTATAAAAATAAAACTTTTGGTCATTTTACTACTAAATTAGACTATGAAGTACGGACAATGGAGGAATTTATAGGAGATAAGGCATGGTAGTGGAAGACCATTTGGAAGTTCAAATGTCCCTTGAAAACAATAATTTTATTCTAGTTAACTATTTCCAATAGAGTCCTTACATGGGACAGTTGCAAGAAAAGATCTTGGGAGGGCCCAAGCAGGTGCATTCCGTGTAAAAATAATGAAGAGAATTGGAGGTTAATTTATGAAATAACCGTGTAAGAAATTTGTGTGTTCGAAGTTTTGAGTGGACACTCCACCCATCTTTGGGGATCACATAAGAGCTAAAGAATTAATAGAGATATTGGGATCTTGATATTAATATATGACTGGAAAGGATAGAAAAGGCAAAAAGTCAAAGATTGATAGGGTTTGGACCAAATAATATTATAAATTGGAAAGATTTAAGGAAATTGGTTGAGGGATGAAAGATGGCAAGGGATGGATAATATAGTAAAGTGAACAATGTTGAGCATTAATGATAAATAAAATAATTAAATTACATAAAATTAATTTAATCGGTAATAAATTAGAGGAGCGGGGGAGAGCAAAGTAATAAAATAAGGAAGATTTTTTGTTTTTGTTTTGAAAGTTGTGTTATGAAATAGCACATTGTCAGCACTAGTCATAATCGTATCACCAAATCAACTATTGCATAACATTCTCATAAATCCAAACATTTGATTTGCTTTGATCAAAACAAAATCTTAGCTTTGGTTCTCCTTCACACATCTCGACTTATCTGTGAATCCCTTGAAATTGAAAAGCACCCTAACAATTTCAACAGGGATGATGGATATAAATTAAGTCAGTCATATGAACTTATTATCCATCATTTTCGCAACATCTAAACCCAGAGTCTTCTCTTTGTCACCCCTTTTACATATGTGCCCATCTCCCCCTCTTTCTCTTCTATCAACCCCCCAATATGAGTGATCCACTTATATATCCCCTTCATATATTTTTATTCCCCTCCCTCACCTCCCCTTCTTCTTTATCCATTTCTTTTCCATCCCCAAATTTATTTTTTCTTAATATTTCTTCTAACTATTCAATATTAAGTGCATAGGTTTTATTCAATTTAATTAATTCATTGCCAATTAAAATCTAATTTATGCCTAATGTATTCTACCCATAAACTGCCATCACCCGATCTTATCCTTAATTTCTTTCTAACTAGCTATTTTAATGTTTTTTTTTCAACCGAAAAAAAGAAGAAATTTCTTGATATTCATAAGGGTGAATCAAAGAAATTTACAATAAAGCCTATCCGAGGGGATAGATTACCATCAGTCTTTAGAAGCTGAGAAACAAACCTTCTCCAATCCTATCCGGATACAAAAACTATCGCTAATCCATCTTCAAACACAACTATGAGCTATCAGATCAGTCAATACTACTTCTGAGATAACAATACTTAGGCCAGTAGCCAACAAAATGAGTTATCCACTAATTACATTAGAACTGAGAAAAACTAAAGAGAATAACAACACTAATAAATATGCAAGATCGAAAGCTCTGGAGGCCTAAGTTCATGGTAATGAGTCACCTTAAGGACTCCTTCATCCAACAAAAGTCCTTTCTTGGATATACAGTCAGCCCTCTGGTTATATGTTCGAGAGATATGCTTGATAGACACATTTCCAATCAGGTTCAGTAATAGTCTGACTTTTTTCCTCCAGTGATCAAGCGTGGCCGCTTTAAAAGTATGGGTACCCAGAGCCCAGCCCACAATGGCCGATGAGTCTCCATAAATCTGTACATTTGCTACCTGCAATGAATTTAGATAATAGAGAAGGCACCGGAGAGCGAGTAATTCAGGTCGGTTGTTACTCCCCAGTCCACACCCCAAAGTCAGCTCATAGTATTATGTAGCATAAATGATGATAATGCCACCCGCTCCACATTTGCCCAGTTGTCCTGCACCATAAAAAAAAAACAAATGGTCCGGGTCCAGTACAGCAAGGATCTGTTAATGACTTAGACTTGGGGACTCGCTTCATCACACATGCTGGTGAGAGCATCCTCACCATAAACTGTAATGCGCTCTTGAATTTGTATACAAGATCACCAAATAAAATTCGATTTCGCAGCAATCAGATGCCCCACATAAAATACAAGGGGTAGGAGATGGCAATTCGATACTCCTTATGCCAATGAGCTAATACACCTTCAACAGAGTCCTGTCCCCAACAATTTGCAATTCCCTAGATCTCAGATCCTGTAGACCACAACTGTAACGTCACAGGGCATTTAATGAACAAGTGCTCAACCGTCTCGGTCTCTTGTGAGCATAAATAGCAAATTTTTGGACTGTATCCCCCCCGACGAATAAAATTATCCATAGTCATAATTTTGTTATGCAGAAGAAGCCAAATAAAACAACGTATCTTGAGTGGGACATTCCACTGCCACACAGTATTGAACCACCAGTGTCTCGAACCCATACAATGATTTTGAGCAATAACGTGGTAAGCAACAATTGTAGTAGGCTCCCCATAGTCCTCACGACAACACCACAACAGTGAATCCATCTCGTTGGATAAAACAATACCAACATGCTTAAACAAATTAATGTATGCAGTCCAATCTCTACCCTCATCACCCGAGAGGCCAATCTCCCCCGCACTTCTCCAATACTCAGCCCTGTCACCACCCACCGGATTATGAGCTTGATTGAGACAAAAGAGCCCACGCTGATGTAGGAGGGTCACCTTTTCGGTTCTCAGGAGAGTAGGGCACCCAATCAAGACATCCACCCCCAAACGGATTTGGTATCCGTTCCCAACCTGCCACCCCAAATTTGCCAGTAATTCCGGCTGAACCTCCAATAGACCGCTCCAGATATTAGACACCCCATCGGATTCTTAGGCTCCCTTCTAATCCACTCTATCAAAGACAGGTTCCTCAGGTATTTATCACGCAAAATTAATCCCCAAAGTCCTGGATGTGTCAAAGCCCTCCACAAGCTCTGCAAGTAGAAAAGTAGTCAAACCCAAAATTTTATAGGAGATGAATGGTACATCGGAAAAAATATCCGCAAGTTGCTAAGTGTTCCTTGTTGTATGGAATAACTTCGCCGGGTATAAAAGTTTTCTTGAGTCTTTCTAGATTTGCTTCTACAGGTGGTTGAAGTTGGCCTTCCAGGATATTTTGCGACTATGTAAAAGTGCAGAATTTTGGTGAAAATTGTCATTTTTGAAGTAATGTAATTCCCACACCCAAAGTCAGAATGGAGCACATGGATAGGCATTGGAAAGCTTATCCAGCAGGGAACAATGGTGCATAACCATATTTGAATGAGGTTTTCATATATCATAGATATTTAGAGCAGAAAAGTGTTAGTGGTTGTTTTGACAAAATTGTTGTCAATATGGGCAATTTCTAGAATTGCATGCCTGAAAAGTAGCAAGTTAGAATATTATGCATGAGTATTTGTATTGAATTGATGCTTGGTGATAAAATCATATCTAATGATTCATTTTGTGTTTGCTAGCACTAGTACAAAATGAGACATAAGTGACCAAAAAAACGACCAAAATCCACATATAAATGACCACTTTTGAGTTGGTGACCACTGGTAGCAAATTAGTGGCCATATATCACGCGACCAAAAATGTGGTCATATTTAGCTTGGTCATTTATAGCTTATCTTGTGGTCGTATATTTGGTCATTAATTTGGTAATATATTTGGTTATTAATTGTCACAATTAATGACCAAATTTATGACTACATTTTTTGTCGCGTGATAAATGACCGCTAATTTGCTACCAGCGATCACCAACTCAAAAGTGGTCATTTATATGCATATTTTGGTCATTTTTTTTGTCACTTATCTCTCACGCTGTATTAGTGGTCGTTTATATGCAAATTTTGGTCATTTTTTTAGTCATTTATCTCTTTTTAGTGGTTTCAGAATATAAATAGGGCACTATGGAATCGAACCACCAACCTACTGCCTATAAGGCAGGTGCTCTACCATTGAGCTAGCACCCTTAAATACAATTCCTTATGCATTCTCTACCATTGAGCTCTGCTGAGATTCCTCACTGCAGGGTTTTGTTTTTTGAGTGCAGATCTGCTTACCATGTGCCAAAAGCAGTAAAACGTTAACAAGTAGTTCTCAATGTAGCAGAGGGGCAAATTCCCAAAGGGATGTGTGCTCCAAATCAAGGTTGTCCCCAAAGCAGACATGTACAAACTATTAGTTACAAAACATTTCCTTAGTTGTACCCAACTATCCCCCAGTCATACCCAGCCACTTCCACCTTTCAAACACAAAGTAAGAGAAAAAACAAACTCAACTTTCAAAATAACGTTATAACGAATTACCATAAATCATAGAAAAGAACATATCAATTTCACATCGCATTTTCTTTTGGAATTGTATTCAGTAAACAAATTACAGTTGGGGTACTACAAACTTTTCATTCAATCCAATGTTCAATAAATTCAATATAATTATATGAGTATATTTTCCTCTCCAACTTGCAAGTTTCTTATGCAAATAGTACTACTTCTACAGATATAATGCAATATTTCAAGATACGTAAGTTGCTTCCTATGCAATTAGACACCAGAGTAGCGTAGTAACATGTCTTATCGTTTGTAAGTAATTCTACCAATAACCATCATAGTAATTATCTTGTAGTAAAATCTTAAAATACATTGATTATAATTATTTGGTTTCAACCAGATGACTCAAAACGGGTCAATATTACCAATCACATTGAACTAGCACTATTCATATTTTAGTTTTATTTATTTGGAAATGCAGCCTATAGGGCGTTCAATATGCACCTTGCAAAAGTGCATTTAATGTTGCTGTTGTGGGGATGTGAAACATTGGATCTGATCCAACATTCAATCAAATGGTTCATAATCCTGCAGCAGCAACATTAAATGCATTGCTGCAGGGTGCATAATGAATGCTATTAACTTACAACTGGCTTTGCCAATGATACTATGTCATGAGGGGCTTTCGTTGCTGTCAAATTATCCAGGATTTGTACTTGGCCTCATCTATACTCACTTGTGGGGCTTTGAACTTGGATCTCCTCCATACAAACCTGATTACCTTGTTGTTTGCTTCTAGACCACACAGCCCTAGTCTGCATCATTGTTATTGGGATGCCTAATAAGGTGATCCAAGATTTTGTGATTTGCCCTGCTAACGCTACTACCAAGAGCTGAAAACGCTGTAATTCTTGTAGTGGCCATCCTCACTAGAACACATCTAAAATTAGGAATTAAGCAGTGTTTGGAATATTTGTACTTACATTGAAGGATGAGATGGAGGGCCACTCAAATTTCCTTGGGAGTAGTTGGGTTATAGATCAAGTTGTCTATCTACATTCCTAGAGTGAGCCCAATTTGCTAAGACAAGGTCTTGAGGGTATTTTTGGATTAAGGGGCATCCCAGGAAGTGGGGGTATTTGTAATCTTCTTAGAATATTGTGCATTGGTTTTGTGGTTGAGACTACATTGGCACTGCTTGCTGCTGATGGTGCATTGCCACTACTTCTTATTGTGATTGTGTTTCTACTTGAATTGCAGGTACTTGAAGAAGTTGTTGAAATGAAGGATGTTGTGTTACTGAAAATTTTGCTATATAGTAGGTTGTTGTTGTTGTTCTAACTAAAGAGTAGGTTTTGTTGTTGGGGTTGTGCTTGTTGCTGGTGATAGTGCTGCATAGCTTGTAACAGCATACTCAGAGGAACTTGTTGGATAGTAGGAGTATCATTTTGTTGCATTTGAGATTGGGAAACATTCAATTTCCCATATCGAGACAATGAGTGTTGTGACAATTTTAGCTAACCATATTAAGGTTGTTGTGTAAGTGGTTGAGAGACCTGTATCTGTTGACCATATTGCAAGGATTGTCGAGGATACAATTGTGAATGAGACTAAGGTGGTTGTGAATGCTAGTGTTGAAATGGATCTTGCATCTATTGCTGCATCTAACATGGCTACTGGAATGGAGGGATCCAATTTTTAGGTTGAGACTTCCTTTGTGCAGGAGGTGAATTAAATCCATGCTGGAATCATAGGATTCAGTACAATAAAATTGCAAGAAGCCAGAATTATTCAAAAATAGGGTGACATAGAAAACCTTTTAAAGATACATGCTAGCACGACCAAAAATAACCAAATAATATAAATAATTATAAATGCAATTCCATACTGAAAAAAGTCAACTAGATAAGAATTAGTGTCATCTAAGAAGGGGCATCCATCCTGGAAAGACTAGTTATTGTGGAAGAGGTGTGAACATATCCCTAAATCAGACCATTCATTGACATTTGAGAAACACCTGTTGGGCCTACTTGAAAATTTGCAAAAAGAAATGGCATTCCAGCTTCAATTGCAAGAGGTAGATTTATACTCATCAAAAAATAGGCAGAGCTCAAATATGGGTATCCCAGAAAAAATATTTAGAAGAATAGATTCCCATCATCTTAACATCGATGAGTGTCCTCCAACAGATCTCGATCTCCCAACAGATCATTATGAGTTGAATGTGTCATTACGAGAAATAAATAGAAAAGGCTTCCACAAACACCATACAATTCAACTGAAATAAATCAATGCTTTTAATTTAAGAGTCCACATTTACCTGACTGTCTTTGCACATATGGCCAGAAAGCTCAAAAATAATGTTGTGATCTATTTTGCCACCATATATGTCCTCAAATCTCTGTCACAAACAAATTTGGTAAGATTATTTATTGATGAAAGAGACAAGATATAGATGAAGGTAATTCAGGGACTGTTATCACATATATTTTGGAACGAGATTGCACCAAGTCTTTCTCTCTTAGTGGGTCGCTAGAGAGACTTTGATGTGAGGGAACATGTACCAAGCAATCTGCATGACTCTAGAATGCTTAATTCTAGTGACAAGAGTCTCCTTTTAGGCTTATCCATCAAACAAGCTTACATACCACCTTTATAGTCAAGACTATCCTAAATCATAATTGTAAAATTCAAGAAAATATTAGAAGCTTTGCAATAACTCTTTTCCAAAACTTATGCATAAATTATGAAAAAAGACATTAAAATAATCATCATCTAATATGAAGTATGCAATACTCACATAATTTGTGGGCTTTCTTTGATGCCTAATGAATCATGATTGTTGATGGAAATCATGCATGTTCACCACACTCTGCCTGAAAATGGTCAAATGGTAAGGTCACAAAAGAAACAAATTTTAGAACCTTAACCATAATTTAATAAATTATAAGAAAGAAGCTATGAAAATAATTGAAACATGTAATGGCATCATCTCCGTTGTTTCCTTACAAGTAAAAGATAAAATCATTAACAAAGAGGACTATAAATATGCTCCCATGTTTGGAATTTGTGTTTAATTTACTAGAGTTCGAAGAACTCTTTTCATGAATGCTTCAATCTGGGCATGCATCAATGGTCAATTTTCAAAAGGATTATTCTTTAGTTATGTTGTACGAGAAGGTTGTATTTTGCCCCCTTATTTGTATGTTATTGCAATTGATGTGCTAGGGTACATTCTTGATGTTGCTCATGTGCAAAGATCAAATTTGAGGCATCTTTCCCGCTGGCAACAAGTAGTTGGCAGTAAATGTTCATTCTGCTCAACTTTAGCACTTGTTTGAAGGAACAATGTTTTGCTTGGAGTTTTTTTACTAAAGCTCTTGTAGTAATGGTGAGGGAGGAAAAGACGTGATCTTATTATAAGGCAAGATTATTTTCTTGCTTGGCTTGTTGCGAAATAAAAAATCATCCAGATAGGGCAAAATACAGTATTTTAGGTATTCCTTTTGGATTTAATGTGCCTATAAAGGTTTTGTGGGACCCGGTATTGCAAAAAATTGAACGCAAGGTTCAGTGATGGGCTTCTCAAGACATTTATTTTGCAGTTGTTATCCTCATCTCAAGACATTCCTTTTGCAGGTGTTAGCCTCATTTGCAGAATATTATATGCAAGCCATGCATTTTACTCTTTTTTCTCCATTCCATCTAATATAGGTCATTGGGAATTGGCAATATTTCAGACATTTTCTTTGGGGGTAACAGGGTGTGAAAAGGGGCCTTCTGAACTTTGCCTAGAAAAGTTGGAGGGCTTGTTTTGATTGATATCCATGATCAAGGCACAATATTGGCATAATGAATGGTAATGTACCTGTTTTTTGCCTTTGTATTCAAAATTATCTACATGCAAATAGCATATCGAGTCCCCACAACATTTGTAACATAGTTGGTGTGGTTGAATTGTTTAAAATCATTTGTTCATGTATTCTCAAATAGGGAAAGCTTGGTAGTTGGTATCCCAACAAATTGCATTGGTAATATATAGAATATTTCTGTGGATGGGATTTGGTTGCAAAATCATACTGGCAGTCAATTTGGACTATATCAGTGAAGGTGACATGTTGGGTTGATTGGCAACTCTTCATTTACAGGAAAACGGTTGGCAAGGAAAGGGTTTCACGCACCGGGAGATTTATTGGACAAGGTCTTAGATAAATTGTTTTATTGGAGAACTCTTAACTAGTATCAAAGAAATTAGGCTTTGGACTAACAAAGGTTGGCAAGGAAAGGGTTTCGCACAGGGAGATTTATGGGACAAGGTCTCGGGTAAATTTATTTCTCAGAGAACTCTTAACTAGTATCAAAGACACCAGGCTGTAGTCTGACATACTTTCTCAACATGTTATCAGTTGATTCTATTTTAAGCTAAATTTGGATGTTCATGGGATTATCTGGAAATATTGGAAATGGTCTATGGAAAGCCATTTCTGGGCTTTGTTTAGAGGGATTTCTCTCCTACACAAAGCAGAGATCCTCGTTGAGTGGGTTGTGTCCTCACTGTCAGACAAAAAAGAACATATTCTCCATATTTCCTTAATGATGAGTTTCAATAACAAAAGCGAAAGGCGGGTATAGGAAATATAACTTATGGGTTCAAAATCCTGTACTTTGTGCAAACTAGTCTACAACAATGTTCAACACAAATATGCTACAATACCTACACACATAGATACACCAGAACCTTTCTCAAAGACTAGTTAGTTACACATATGAACTTTGAATACACATTGGGATATTTATTGGACAAGGTCTTGTATAAATTGCTTTCTTGGAGAACTCTTAACTAGTTTTAAAGACAACAGGCTGGACTGCTAGTTTCAAATACACCAGGTTCTCGACTGCTAGTTTCAAAAACACTAGGCTCTGGATTGAGATAACGATTGGAAAGGAAAGGGTTCCACACACTAGGATATTTATGGGACAAGGTCTAGGGTAAATTGATTTCTTGGAGAACCCTTAACTAATCTCAAATACACCAAGCTATGGACTGACATACTTTCTCAACACGTTGTCAGTTGATTCTATAAGATGGTTTAAGCTAAATTTGGATGTTCATGGGCTTATCTAGAAAGACTGGAAATGATCTATGAAAATCCAATTCTGGGATTTGTTTGGAGGCATTTCTCTCCTGTATAAAGCGGAGATCCCCGGTGAGTGGGTTGTGTTCTCACTGACATACCGTATAGAGCTGACTTGAATATCATTTCATATTACGATCTATAAAAACAACCAAAAGGATTTTTTATATAAAATTTATCCAATGGAAATCGTAGCCTCTGAAGGGAAACTATAATTGTCAGAAAAACGCATCCTCTCTGGTTTTACTTCTACATGGTTGAAATAAGAAATGAAAGAACATGATCAAATAAGTGAATACACAAAATTAAACTTAAAAGTTAAATTCCATTCAACAGATCAATACTACAAACCTTGTATTCCAATGCATCAAACCTTTTGAAAATGAACTGAAATAATGTTTTCAAGTTTTCTAGACTTGGTGCAGTGACAAAAATGTTTGAATACCTGCAAGAGATGTCATTATATAATACATATCAACCCAGCTTATACTCATAAAGATGAATTTCATATCAAAAGTTTAAAAAACATAGAACATACCCTGCAGCAATAGCCCCAGCAATAGCAAGACCCAAGGCAACATATTTGCCCTGTCCCCGGGAAGCAGTTAAGGCAACAGTAATTCTCAATATATTTTCCAATATTGCATCAAGAAACCTAATCACATATTTTCCCTTCACAATCCAGCACATTAGTTTATACTAGTCAAAGAACACAATGAGAATTCTCATGTCACATATTTCTCTCTAGCCTTAAATTACAAACCAACAGGTTTATTGAGAGATATGAGAAAAGTGTATAGCTAGTTAAGGAACTGAAGAAATGTTTTCAAGGATAAGATATTCATCACTTGATCCAATGTACGACATTTCCCAATCAATGGCCCTACTGGCTGATCAACGTGAAGCTTCTCTTTTAGACATTTTAGGTCCTTTTTCTGCCTCGGATAATCCCTCATCGCCCTTTAGATAAAACATGGTAGAAAGAGAAGAAAATCCTATGTTAAATATTTAAAATCAGAAAACTATATAAAAATCAAAGCTCTAGTACTCTTTTTTACAACCAGTAAAGCTAGCAAAGAAAGCTAAACAATGCTCAAATGAGAAAAAAGGGAAATAATAATCAATATTTGAGGTAATGAAAGTATTCGACACAACCTCTAGCACTGATATTGGTGCAATTGAACGAATATACGATGACACTGGAAAAATTTTAAGCTCGTCATCCATAATTATGCATGCTTTACAGGATGCCAGAGACAAAATGAAGTGTTCATTAAAGCGAGCAATTGTGTTGACATGGGACTCTGTACGAAATCTCTCATGAACATCCTGAAATCAAATAAAAATGGTACTTCAATTAGTGTAGTGATAAGAAGAGATATGAGGATCAAATCCCTTGCATCGACATCTGCTAAAACAAAAACAGATCAACTCAAAGCCAGTGAACAAATGCAAACACGAGAATAAACATAAATCTAATGTATAATGCATCCATAATAATATAATGATAATGAAAGGTCTAGATAGCTTCCTACAAACCACCTGCATCTCGATTCTCAATGAATAATAGGAGCAAAAGAATTTTAAATTATAAACTAACCATGATATGACTAAACATGTCCAAAGAGTTTCCTTGCCGCAAACCAATCAACAACCTTAATCCATAAATCCTTGACCAACAAATCTATATTTGAAACTGTGTTTTCTTTGTTTAACTGTTTCTTCCACTCAGCATACATTGCATTGTTTTATCAGTTTCCCTTAGTCTAACTTTGCAAGTAAATTCATCACAATGAAAGTAAATTACTGACATGAAAATCTTGGGTTTAGAGGTAGAGAACTATCCTATAAGATATTATAAGATAAGATAATTTTATTAATGTCCAACTAATGACTGACAGTACATCTTGTGAAAGTGCAAAGAGAGTTTGAAATCACTTCCTAAATTAGTGCTATAGAACCTTGTTGAGAAATTGAAAATGGAAGGCATGCTTTCTAAGATAAAAGTGTATGCTGAAAAGTAGCCCCCAAAAAATGTTGGCACATAACCACTCGGAACTATTGCTGGATTTTGACATTCACCGTAGGCCTCAATGTGCTAATCTAGAATTCATGACATGGATTGGTATTCATTTTAAGTTATGGAAAGCCCTTTGGATTATGTGCATGGTTTGCTAAAAACCCAAGAGTATTTGGTTGTTCCATCTAGAATGACAGACTTCACAAAGGGCCTCCTTCAGCCATTCATCGTTCATGTATCTTTCTGCTCGTAGGAAGTAATACTAGAAATTTTGTAAGTCAAATAAGTATATGTTAAAATTCTTAGTGAAATCCTTTGGGAACGCATTCAAGACTTCTACACGATATCACATGAGGATTGTGAAGAAAGATATCAAATTGCACTATCATTTAAGAGACCGTTGAACAACTTTCCTGCTAGAAGTGTTGGTGTTGCACCTGAAAGTATTTTGGTACATCTCGGGATTGAACTGAATTCCACAGGTAATACTATACCCTCTATAAGTTAGGATGCTAACTCGTAACGGAGACAACTACCTCGGGGGATATGCGTGGGTACCTAACCACTAACAATGATAAGGCTCTACACATATGTCTTACTTAATCTTCGTGCCTAGCTTTAGCGTGAAGGGATCGCCCAGAATAACAATTGTGCCATAATATATAAGCATTTTTTTGGTAGTATCAATTACAAATTCACTATCCTGTGTATATACATTTCAATACTTGCTTTATATATGTAACTACGCTTTCCTCTTTTACAATATTTTGGTGTAGATATATGTGAGCTGATTGGCTGAAGGAACAAAGATGGGTGTAATACATTACAGAGCATAAATATGATGGATATCATGCATCCAAAGCTTAACGTGTAATTACTTTACAAGTGTTTATTTAACCCCATAATAATTGCATGTAATGTAATCGCATAATTTTAAGAATTCAATATGGAACAACCCCGAGTAATTTTATTAGAAATGTCCTTCAAATAAAACAAGCAACAAACACTACAAACTACCCAATATGATCAGATCTCAGAGATGATTGTATTCTGACCTGTGGTAGTGAATCTAGTGATTGGAAGATCCTTGTATGTTGCTGCTATATATAAGTCAGATTTGTGATCGCAGATCTAAGTTTGCAATGGACGATTTGATGAAAGAATACTGTGGTTGCCTTTAATGCGACTCTATGGATGAATTCTGGAACATGCATAATTTATGCAGCAAGAGTACAAACTCTCTAGGGTAGATGATCACGATAACCAACACAATATCTGTGTAGATGACATCAATTAATAACAGACCGTTATGGCTGAAGCGACCTTCCTCTAATGCTCAGAATTGGTCATTGTGGTCAATGTTAAAGGGTAGATCGCATGCAATACGCCTAGTTGTACTGGAGCAACCCTATAGTAAATGAGAAGATCACGCCCTTCTTAGTGTATGCAGACTCCTGAATGTAATACAATGAGTGTGATATGCTGCCACCAAAACAATACACTGCTACTAGAATGAAGAATGGATGCCAATGAAGAATGGATACCTCAATTACTGCTGTCGTTGTGGGATACCAAGTGATGGAATCTTCCTTTTATACTGTGTTTGTCTTCCTTGGTTTGTGGATCTTTAAACAGTGATGAACATATGCTGTTGATGGTTGTAAAAGCTACAGTATATAATCAACCATGCATATATAGTATGATAGGAGGGTGCTTGCATATGAAAATAGCCCATCTAGAAGATCCATGCCAAGAGGACAGATCAAGCCCAAATTTGGGGAATGTAGCCCTTTAAAGTGTAAACGCTATCTCTCTTTTCCTCCAAACTTTCCCATGCAAGAAGTCATGATCCTCTAAATAAATATGACTCTAGGTTATGTATCATGCTCCTCTTACCAATGATTGATACTCCTCTTCAGTAGATATTTGCTAATTATGATGGGTCGATGCCGATGGAATGAAGACTTGTATGATCAGTAACTCGCCCTTCTTCGTTGACTGGAATAGGACTTCCCATGCCTTAGTAGCAGAGAGATCCCTTGCTAATAGCTGCGCCTTCCTCTCCTTCTTGACAAGTGGTCACGATTTTAGTAGACAAACAAGCAGCAATGTGAAGAATAATGCTGCCCCACACAAGGAGAATGTGCCCTCAAGAAGACGCCCAGATGTAGTAATGATATTGCTATCTCAATGAGCAAATAAGTGCGCCATCAATAATTAGGTATCTGATGAAGACATTGGATCTTTGCAAGGATGTAATATGATTGTTGCAATTCTTGAAATGCTATGATAAACCTATGTGATTTACCTCTGGAGTGGCTAGGGCAGATAGATTTCGCTGCCACACACTTGATGACTAGGGCAATGTGCCCTAAAACCCTATGGCTCTCAAAGCTCTCAAAACCAATTCTCAATCATTAATCATAATAATGGTTACCTAGTAACTCACTTAGCAGGTTTGTTCTTAATAGAGTCACAATGCAGATTTAGGGGAGTTTCAAGAATTGAATGTGTTGAGTATGAAAATATAATACAGGAATATGTCAGAAGAATTTTGGTGTGCTTCTTATCTATAAATTGAAAACACAATGAAACAGGTGAGTAGAAGATTTATAAGATACCCATAGCAAAGTTAAGGTGGATTGTTATTTATTTAATGAGTGGAGATTTCCTGTAGCTAGAAGTTTTACATAGAGAAGAGGGTTTTAAAATGGGAGAAAAATGCTATAACAGAGGTTTGTATGCCAAGTATGTCAAAAACCCTCACACACATATATATATAATCTAAATATTTCCCCCCCTCATCTCTTTTGGAGAAAAAATTTCGTGGTAAATCTCGCACATGAACTCGAATTAAATTAATAATAATAATAATAGCAAAAACAACAACAATAACAATCGGAAATTATTATGTACCTGAATTTGGTGTTTAGGTAAAATCTTAAAATTATATTAAATAATTATTATTATTCATTTTCACTTGGATTGGTTTGGTAGTTTACTTAAATAGAACTGTATTTCCACATATATGTTTTGTATATCTTTATTTTTGTTATGGATTTAAATGGAGAAAAATATTTTTAAAATAAAAAGATAATTTTTTTTTTTTTTTAAAGTTCTAATATTAAAATAGATTTATATTAATTTTATATATCATAATCTTATTAAAATGGATCTATATTAATTTTATATATTATAATCTTTATGATAATGGGGTATTTGTAAAAGATTGATGCCTTTTACTAATATAATGGTTGATTGGTTGTGATGTTGGCCTTTAACCTTCCCTTTTGGAAAAAATAATACAAAAACATATCGTATTGGCAAATAGGCCTAAATAATGTGTGCCTTGGAATTGTTTTTAATAATATATATAAGTTTAGGATTCTATTAAAAAACTAGCAAAATGTACGGAGAAGAAGAATCCAAGTGGTTGATAATAAAGAGACCAAATGTCTAGTGAGAACAACGATACCCCACAATGGAGAAAAAAAGAGGCACATGTCCACCGACTAAACAGACTAGTGAAAATTAAGATTTCTACAAAATCCCTTACAGGTCGGGGGTTATGGCCATAAAAAACAAGTAGAGAGAAAATTGAAACTATTAAACAAAACAAAGGGCCAAACTTGAAGTTGTTTACTTAGACTAAAACTAATCATCGTCATAAATGAAAATTGGAGGAGAGGTTAGTTGCGCATCACATGGGCATTCCTTTTTTTCTCCTGAATTATCTCTCGGATTGAACCTCTATGAAGAATGGTGAAAAATCAACTAAGTGGCCTAGGAATTGGGCTTACCTTTGGTGTAGATTCGATCAAGGGGTTTCTCTTCCTAAGAAAACATTTACAAGCTCAAGTAACAATCAAATGTTACAAGATAACACAATGACCACATTAGCTTAGGATCAATATTCCTAGGCTCAACTAACCATCAAATATAACAATATAACACCATCACCACATTAGCACAAGGATGACCATTGTGTTATAAGATAACATAATGACCACATAATTAGCACATGGACAACCATTGTATTTCAAGACAATGCAATGACCATATTATGAGCGCATGACCATTTATTATCACATTAAGACATCACACCACAAGTATACTAGAACAAGAAGTACCACACTCGTGAGATTTGTAGTTATACATTATAATAATTAATTTTGTTTGATCTCTTGAGGAGCTTTGAACCTTAAGTTTTACATTATTTTTACATTTTAATATGGTTAGATAGGGGAATTCATGAGATTTTATCCTTAGACCTCTTTGTTAGACTTTGGCTACTCTTTGAAATAGTGCACCTTTCATTTGGGCCTTAAACTATTGAAACCTATGTTTGTAAGGTTGCCATGGTTAAAGTGGAAGATAGCATAAGGGCATTGTTGTGAAATGTTTCCATAACTTTGAAACTCTATGACAAGTATTCGCATGGGGTGTATGGGTTATAAAACTTACATTCTATGGTTAAACGCTTTAGTGGCTCCCCACTATTACATGGTTATGGGGCTTCATATTATACATTTTTCGAATAATAATAAATTTATTTTTATATAAATATAGAATTTATAAGCTAATTTGGTGTCAATTGTTGAGTTGTGACACGTGAGGGGGTCTCTGAATCCATCTGCAGCGTTAAAATTTAGTAAATTGTACAAATCTACAAATTCATTGTTAAAATTGCAATTTTACATTATCGGACTGACACAACTAAAAATGACCAAATAAATTACCAATTGGTATGTGATCATTTTTAGTTTAGTTCTTCTCCCGTGACCAAATTGGTCATTTATCTTGGTCATTTTTAGTTTAGTTATTATCTCGTGACCAAATTGGTCATTTATCTTGGTCATTTTTAGTTAGTTCACTGAAGACTTTGGTGTACTTATTGTTGGGTTAACACACATGGTATGGATGAATGTCTGAAACTTATTGTGAAATGGGAAGGCATGATGCAACGACTAGCTAATCTGATTAACTATGAACCCCACGGTTGGCAGAACGCCACCGAATTTTCCATCACCCCAGGGCGATTTAGAACGAGTGTATATGTGAATAATCAAGAGTCTCAGTACATCACGAAAGTGGATCCAAAAGCAGCTAAATTTGATATAATACAATAAAAGGATAATTTCAAGGAAGCTGTGGAGATGTTCTAGCATATTCCTACACCGACGACAATAGATGTTGCAGAACCCTGTTGGGAGGGTGGTACAAGTGGTGTTCCATAATTAAGTAGTTGTGGAAGAAATCCAAACCTGAGCTCTTTGGGAAATACAAAAGACCCCTTTACTCTTTGGATCAATCCTTTTCATGATATTTTGGAAGATGAGGGTGCACTCTATAAGTTGTGGGAATCTCTGCATGATCTTTCAAATATTGCGGAAGAAGATGAAGACATTTGTTCCCCTTTACCCAAAAGGAGGGCCAATATTGTTCGTAGGAGAAGAAAGAAAAGGAATTGCTAGGAATTCAAGCTTTACGCCCAGGTGGATGGGTATGATATCAATCATGTGATTCTAGATCTAGGATTCGATGTCAACATCCTCCCAAAAAACTATTGGGAGGCCATGGGTAGCCCTCCCCTAGTCTTTTCTCCTATTCAATTGTGAATGGCGACCTAGTATCACATCTTCCCTATAGGGAATATGGAAAATGTGGAGCTAGATCTAGCAGATGTTAAGACATTCATTGATTTTGAAGTCATTGAAATTATGAGGAAGATTGACCCCTATTCATACTTGTTGGGAATAGAATGGGCATATGAAAATTATGGTGTGATAGACCTAAAATGAAAAACCATGACATTTGACGCAGACAATATTCACGTCACGCAACCCTTGTATCCTTACTAGGGCCCTAGCTATATGAAGCCTATTCATGGGATACTGTGGAGTAATATTTTGGATAACATTTATAGACTAAATACAAGAAAAAGGGACGATTATGTAAATCCTATGACATATGGCTTAGTCAGTTGGAGGAATATCCACTCCTTTGAAAGTGATTCTGAGTAGGTGTTGAATGATTGGCAGAACAAGCGACATGAGCTCTCCTCCTGGCATAGAAGTTCAGGACCCTTTCGGTGTACGATGATGTTACAAGTATGGACAATTTTATGGAAAACATGAACAATAGTGTTGTATAATTACAAAAGGTATATATTTTGGATATGTCACTAAGAGGTACTCCAACTAGATGGTGGGCTACGCATCATAATAACCTACCTAATTGGCCTGTGGTCGAATATGCCATGACAATTAGGTTTCCCCCCTACAAAACAACAAAGTGTACCAACCAGGTTGCATAAATTTATAATGCTGACATAGATCCCTTTGTCCATATTGATCTATGTGAATGACAGTGCGAAGCTAATGGATTCAGCCAAAATTTTGGGTCCACTAGTTTATTCATGAATTGGGGCTTGTTCCAAAAGCCTCATATCTACATGAAGAAAAAAAAAGACATACCAAGTGTTGGAAGACTTTGTAGACACAATTGTATGAGGATTTCTCATTTGTGGGGAAGTCCGACTCAGTTATAGAGGCTTTGAAGATAATCAGGGAAATATTTTCACGGATAAATTGTGGAATGTGGGAATCAATATGTCTATGTAACATCCCCAAAATTTACCAAAAATTAAAATTTTCTATGCAACGACTAATGCTAGTATTTGGTATGCGGAAAGTTTGATAATGATAAATTAATATTTTCAAGAACAATTCAGTTATGCATATGACGACACTTACTTAATCACCAACACTCATTGGTTTGTTTGAAGTATCGAAATGTCGTAATACTGGAATCTTGGTTATGTCGTAATTGCTTTTCGTTCTTATCATCTATCTTCGTTGTCTAAATGTTTGCTTGAACGAAACATTTATTCTTTAATATGTCGTAAACAAAAATGAAGTAATTCTATAGCTGTATTTATGAATATGTTTTCTAACACCTTCATTTCTTGATTGAAGGGGTCCTAAAAATACCCCGTGGCTTACTTAGCTATTATCTAGCTAACGCATATACTCTTCTTTTATAGTACTGCAAGTAAGAAATATACCATCTCAGTAAATAAGAGTTGGCGACTGAATATTTACATGGTGTATGTTAAATCTGCCTTGAACTTATTATGTTGAAATCTACGCCATTGGCGTGCATAAGAAGTTATTATCTTAAAGCTTTAGAAGCTTGTCCTAGACGTGCTGTGATAAGTTATAATATAACTATGACTCATTTAAGTGAGAAAATGTTTCGATTCACAAGACATTAATATATCCTCTTTATGTTAGAGTCGGTGCACATTAAAAATGTTTTATAAAGCTTGATATCATTTTTTTTTTCCTCGAAAAAAAAGTGTAATTTTATTTCATCTTGCGAGTACAAAATTACATTGAATCATCTTCACTCGAGCAGAGTGTATATGCTGTTGAACAGCACCAATAAAACTACATCGAACTTACATCTATGAAGAACAGATACAGAGTAACTCGGGTAAATCCTACAGATAAAACCTAAATCTATGCAACCATTAATGGTTCTACAAGAAGCCCGTAGAAAAGGCGAAGAAGAGAGGCGAAAAAAACACTTCCAGAAACCTAGAATAAAAAAGCAGTGCCACTAGCATCTGCAGAAGAAAACCCCAAGCCTGCCGAAGAGACGGAACGACGGCCCACGAAAACCCAGGCAGTAGAATGACAGAAGGCCTCTAACACCGAGGGGATCTTGCGGCCGTCTTGCAGCCGTTCCCGCCAAAAGCCCCGCGCATCATCCTCTGCGGCTCTCGACCTCAAGCCCACCGGGGAGCTCGCCTGCCATCAACGAATCTGGGGCCGCCGTGTTCTGCCGCCGCCAACGGAACCTCAGCAAACCAGGAGAATAGGAAGCCCCGGCGCGCGCCCTCCACGACCTGAGCGTCGTCTGAACTGGGACTAGAGCGCAAGCTCGATAGCCCATCATCTGCCGACGCAGCCTGCCGAAGAAACGCCCTGACCAGGACTGCGAACCTCTGCGAGTAAGCTACCGCCGCCGCCACTGGGGAGCCGAGGCTCACAGCCAATGGGTCGCCGCGCTAACGCGTCACCGATCGATTCAAGGCGGAAGAAAAAACCCTTGCAGTCGACCAGACAGATAGCCGACTCAGGGGAGAGAAGAGGAGGGAGGCCATGGAAGGATCCATGGCCGCCAAAACCAGTTTCAAAAAACGCCTATCAAAACCCTAGCTCCCAGCTCTCTGCTACATAGCCTTTATTTCCATGCGATGCATGATCTATTATAATTTTATCCGTAAAGCTTGATATCATAACATAGGAGTACACTATATATATAATTTAATATGGGTTAGCACTCCATATTCTAAGTTATCCATATTTTAATGTTTTAATTATATTGTATTATAATCATGGTGCATTATAATGTACTCGACCCTCAATACTATAGCTTTCATGTATGAATATTCAACATGGGAGGGTCTTAAGCCCACGACCATGATTTAAAACCTTGTAACATCAATTTGTAAAAACCATAGGTTGTAATACGACCTACTATATACTTTACACAAGGCATGGTCCATAAATTCGATACTTAGTGAATCTATGCGTTGGTAGGTGGCAGGTTCGCTTCTTTTCTGGTAAATAAATGAGACCATGGTGGAATGCACAATGGCAAACCACCGTGGCATAGTTTCACGTGAATGCTTTGGGGTTTGGGATAACCCTAACTGTGCCATGAAAGACTACGAAGCCTCATAACTCATTTCATTTTGTTCTTTGGAAAGACTGGTGGTGGAGGCCGACAACCTCCCAAGATGTTAGGGTTTGGAGAACTATTACGCGCACAACAAGGTTTCCATGGAGGTTCTCAGGCTGAGCTTACGGTCACCTTAAGAAGGTAAAAATCCTGCCAACTTTTACAGTGTTAGTTCCTTTTCTTTTTAAGCATACCTGTGTCAAATACTAACCATGAGACTTGTCGTTTGGTTTTGAAAATGAGTGGCAGGTTCGCTTCTTTGCTGAAGCTTGCCTCTGTGAGGTGTGGGAGCTTACTGGTTATGGAAATGATACGCATAAACCCCGGTAAGCCTTGGTGGTTCTCTTTGGGCAGCATAAGTCGTAACTCTTCGATGTGAAAATGGTGGTGATAAAGGCATTGATGCTTGTTTGTGTGCATTCGACGAGATGCAGTTTAAATCTTGTATTTGATTTTTCTATTTGTTTAGGCAAAATGTAAGCCATTTAGCAAACTCAGCAAGAAACTGCAGGGTATCAATCCCTCGAGCTTCGGCTCTTGTAATTTTTGTTTGGAAAGATAAATGGTAATGAAAATTCAAGTTTCAGTTTTGTTTTAATCTTGTATATGTATGAATCCTAAAATTTCGGGTTTGAATCCTTCGATTATTACGTGCATAAGTTTTGGGTCTTTGGGCTTTAAGCCGACCGACCCTCACATAAACTCCGTGTTTTTGAAAATAATTTATAGTTCGGTTATAATGAAAATGGGAAATGTGTTGTTAAAAGAAGAGGTTACGCACGAGCTTGTAAGCTTTAAAATTCGACTGTAAGTATTAGAAATGAAAGGAAAGAGTTTAGGGCATTACCCAACTCTTTTATATCTCTGCATTTTATTATAATTACTGCGTTATTTAAATGTTTACAGTGTGTATTAGTAAGACTGGGCACAATACCTCAAGCTTTTGTATTTGACATCTTTAAAGTATTCTGCTACTTGCAGACTCATAATAGGATGTTTTGTTTTTGTTTTCAGTGGATTTAAAATCATGCAGGGTCCCGAAATATGAGTTCGGTCTTTAAATTATTTTGTATATAGTATATGTTTGGGTGAGTTCCTCTATGAGGCTGGAACCCTTAAGCAAGTAAATTTGTTTTGAAACTGTAATTATACAAGGCTAAAATGCCTTCGATGAAATTTCATCTCCCTCGATATAAGTTGTATTGTATTACGAAGGAACTTAATTTTACATAAATAATGTTTAAAACATATTGTGCAAGCTGAACACTTCGTTGAAGTTGTGAATTTCTATAGGGGTAAACCCTAGCGAAAATCTTGGACTGTAATGTGATTTATAAAGAGACGTAATAAATTTGTAAAATTTGTTGATTATTATACTTTTGTTTGATATGTAGAATAGATATATATAAATGAATTCGATTCTATACATGCATGATTATAATGTTTTCAATCGAGTTTGGGTAAATAGGTATCTTATTATAGTTTCCAGAATGTATTTATGACCTATATATTTGATTCAAAATGTTCTGTTTTAAAAGAATAAAGTGTAGCAGGTCTAAACTTCAATACTCTGTATTTTATTTGATACTGTAAATTAACCTTAGTTATGTATATTTCATTGAATGGTTTTCCTGAGAACAACCTTAAGAGAATATTATTTATGCATTTATTTTAGATAAAGATGTTGAACGACATGTTTTAATTTTATAATTCTAAAAGTTTCGATAGAGGAGATAAGAACTCTGTTTTGGTTTATATAATAGAGATTTGTAATGTATTTGTTAGATACATGCATATTTACCTATATGCTTGTACAATAAATATCCTGTTTATAAATGACCTAGAGACGATGATTACTTTAACTATATAGTAACATCTGGTTTATGCAAATGATTATTACTTATAAAGTAATTATTTCCTATTTTTGAGTAGGAGAGCAACTTCTAGGGTTTTTAGTAGAGGTTTTGTCTTATAATAAGTGGTATTTTACTGCATTTTGAAATGGATTAGATTCACTTATACATATATTTATAAACAACTTCTATCTAATAATATTCGAATCATTCTGATATATTTATAATTTAACTTCTTTGTACTAGAGTACGACACTTAACTGTGTGTGGAAAAATACAGAGGAGTATTTCTATTCTATCATTCTTCATTTAACCATAATTAAACTATCAATCCAACATTTAAATCTAGCTGTTAAGTTAAATGGAATTTCCAGAAATAGATAGCATTACATAATTAAAACATTTAGAACAACCAAATTGGTATCTAAGTTTCGATGGAAACTTATATAACATTTACACACATTCATTCAGTAAATAGATGAACAATAAATAAATAAGATACCACAAATAGAACATGATAACTGTAGAAGGGACAAACATCCAAAGGAGCCCATTCCACCCAACCTTCTCCTGAAGACAACCAAATCACTTGCCTTAGGACCCCCGAGCCTGTTCACTGAACCACCAGGACGAAGATGCTATGTAGAGAATGGAATAAATTCCTCTACATCTCATCGATAATACTTATTGTACTCAACAATAATATCACTCCAACCTTTAGCAGTATTGAGCTATGCATTGAGCAGTACTAGTTCAGAATGCTGACTTAACTCCCTCAATCAGTTTCTAGCCTTCCCCTCATCGAATCTCTTGTGTACTCATAATTTTCTCTGTTCAGAAATTATCACAAGGAAAACTTGATGAGCCTCCTGCTCAATTCGATGGGTGATATAGCATGCCTAAGTCTTTGGCCAGTTTCTTAGTAATTGAGCCACCTGCTCAGTTCCACTTTCTTGGGGATCATGACCATAAAAATAGGGAAGTTGCCCCCTGCAACAGCTAGAAGTGAATTGATGATGCTGCCAAGTGTCGGTTTGCTCTCACCCCAGTCCATTCCTCCTAGTGGGCCAGTGAACACTCTTTTCAACAGTCTCCTTTGGATATTTGTCTCCTCTTTTATTTATTAATAATAAAATATTAGATTAATTAATTACAGTCATCCTTGACCCCACTTGGTTAATAATCATAAAAACATTTACAACAACATATAACATAATGTTTTTTCTCATAACATAAAATGTTCAGATTTTGGGTATGTGACAAACACCCCCTCTTAAGTTCAACATTGTCCTCGATGTTGCTTTATTCATCATCCTCTAAGTCTTCCCAGAACAAAATTTGGTATGCCACCCGCATATTACTTTCCAATTCCTAGGTTGCTTCATCTGGACTAAGGTGCTTCATTGCACCTTTACCTGTGCAATGGTGCGATTCCGAAGCAAAATTTCCCTCTCGTCGAGGATACAATCTGGTTCCACCAGATTGTTCCACCTATACATCATTCCAATTAATCAAATGAGTAGCACCATGCACATACTTTTTCAAAATAGAAATATGGAAGACATTATGTACTTTAAGATTTGGTGGCAAAACCAATTGATATGCAACTGATCCAACCCTGGACAGTATTTCAAAAGGTCCACAATACATTGGTGCTAGCTTAGCACAACTTCCTAATTTTAAGGAGTTCTTTTTAGGTTTTACCTTGATGAATACATGCTCACCAACCTGAAACTCTTTATGAGTTCTTTTGAGATCTGCATGACTTTTCTTTCTATCTTGTGCAATTTTTAAATTGCCTTGTACTTGTTTCACCGTTAGTTCCATTTATTTCAATAAATCAGGTCCTAACATCAATATGTCAATTGGATTACTCCATGAAATAGGTGTATTACACTTTCTACCATACAAAATTTGAAATGGACTGAGTTTTGTTGAAGCTTGATAATGATTATTATAAGCGAATTCAGCTAAGTGCAGAAAATATTTCCATTTACCTGGATGATCTCTAACATACATTCTTAACATATAACATATCTACAACATATCAATCATGGACACAATAATGCAAGCACACAAGAGACACAGAGTTTACTTGGGGAAAACCATAAAGGTGAAAAACCCCAATAACTTCCTCAGAGATAGATAGAGAAATGATACAACCCAAGCATAAGAGATAGACATCTCCTAGTAGCAGCTTCTCCTCCTCCACAAGTGCGCCACTCTCCAAAGAGTGTGTGTGTGAATAGAATGATCAAATAGAGTGCCTCCCGCACTCTATTTATACATGACTTGACTTGCCTAATAACCTTTACTAGGTCGGCCTTAACTTAACCACATAACATAATGCTGACTGGGCCGACACCCAATAGGGTGGTTTAATAACCCTTTGACCCACATGGCCGACCCCCAACAGGGTGGTCTAATAACCCTTCGACCCACATTACTTATAGATGGCCGACCCCAACAAGGTGGTCTAATAACCCATCAAGTATAAGTTACGACACTTACAATATAAATGACGACACTTCCGTATAGAGGAATAATACCATCTCTATAGGAGTACAATATACATATATGAAATACATTCCAAAGTTACATATACATCAACACTCCCTCTTAACTAGGAAGGTATTTCTCGACACAGGTCTTCTATCACAAGTCTTCTTCTCTGGATCATTGTCACTGGATAATCGTCATCGTCATTGCCGCTGCTATCTCAATCAATCTCTGAATCTACTCATCATAGGAAGTTCTATAGAGCCAATCCTTTTTCATACTGGATGTAGGCCCACCACCTGCAGGTCTTCATCATCACTGGCCATACTGTGGAATCCTCAGAACTTATTACGTGCATCACAAAACCTGGCTACAACATCCCAGGCTGTTACGAGCACACAACTCTACCTGTTAGATCTCCCAGGAGCACATTGCACGTGACTATCACAAAACCTTAAAAGAGTCTCTTGACTAGCAAGAACCCTAAAGAGCATCTGAGGCCTTTTTCATCCTATCCAGATCTCCAGGACCTATTACATGTGACCCCCACCACAAAACCTTAAAAGAGTGTCTTGTTAAGCAAGAACCCTAAAGAGCATCTGAGGCCTTTTTCATCCTGTCCAGATCTCCAGGACTTATTACATGTGGTCATGGAAATGCCTCGAAAGAGCATCTGAGGCCTTTTTCATCATGTCCAGATTTCCCAGGTCTACTTACATGCCATAGGACAAAATCTGGAAAGAGCGTTTACCAGATCTCTTAGGGAGCTATTATATGCCAGCGACAAAACCTAGCAAGAGAATCTGCAAACCTCCCATGGTGCTATTATATGTCCTCCCAAAGAAAAACCTCGAAAGAGCATTTTCCAGATCTCCTAGGGAGCTATTATATGCCAGCAACAAAACCTAGCAAGAGAATATGCAAACCTCCCAGGGCGCTATTATATGCTTATCTGCACAACCTGTCCACGGCCACAGAGTATCAACCTAATACTCACCATACATCATCCTGATGTACACATGATCATCCTGATCATCATCACTGCATCATCCTAACGCATGTCATCCGGAGGAACATCCTGAAGCTCATCATCCATGATCATCCTGATCATACAATGCATCCACCTGATGCATACATAGTATCTGCCTGATACATATCATCATACATGATCCACCTGATCATACAATGTATCCACCTGATTCATACATAGATACATGATACACCTAATCACACAATGTATCTACCTGATACATATCAACATACATGATCTACCTGATCATACAACGTATCCACCTGATACATATACAGATACATGGTCCAAGCATCCAACATGATGCATATACAAATACATACAAATGATCCAACTGATCATATCTAGTATCCAACATGATGCATACATACATAAATGATCCAACTGATCATATCCAGCATCCAAGATGATGCATACATACATAAATGATCCAACTAATCATATCCAACATCCAACATGATGCATACATACATAAATGATCCAACTGATCATATCCAACATCCAACATGATGCATACATACATAAATGATCCAACTGATCATATCCAACATCCAACATGATGCATACATACATAAATGATCCAACTGATCATACAAAGCAGAAACTAGAACATCATCCAGCGCTTACATCCATAGCCATGTGAAGGATCCTCCTTCCACCATGCTTGGAATGGCTTCAGCAAGATGTCTCCATCACTTCTTCCTCGAAGTGTCATCGATCTGAAGAACACCAAGCCTCTCTCTGAAGTACTCGAACTTCACTCTGGCTAGTGGCTTCGTCAACACATCTGCAATTTGCTCATCCGTCGCAACATACAGGAGCTTCAATGCTCCTCTCTGCACCATATCCCTGATATAGTGGTATTTGATCTCTATGTGTTTCGACCTATCGTGGAACACCAAGTTCTCAGACAGCTTCACACAACTCTAGTTGTCACAAAAGATACAAGTAGCCTCCATCGGTAGATCAAATAACTCAGACAGTAGTTTTCGAAGCCATACTGCCTCACAACTAGTTGAATAAGCTGCAACATACTCTGCTTCAGCTGTACTCAGTGCTACGCAGGACTTCTTCCTGCTAAACCAAGAGATCACACCTGATCCCATACTTAAGCAACACCCAGAAGTGCTCTTCCTATCTGCATCACTGCCTGCCCAATTTGAATCAACATAACCTTGCAGGTTAAACTTTTGATTCGCATCATACTTGAGCCCATAATCAATTGTACCCTTCAGGTACCTTAGAATATGCTTTACAGCAACCAGGTGAACACTCCTCGGATCTGTTAGGAACTGACTCAATGTCTTCACCGCCAAGCAAATATCTGGTCTCATGTTCGTCAGGTACATCAAGGACCCAATCATCTGACGATACACAGTGACATCAACCAGATCAGATGAAGCATCACACAGAAGCTTCAGGTTCGATGCCATAGGTGTGGCCATGTCCTTGCAGTCCATCATCCCAAACCTCTTCAGGATCTCTACTACAAACTTCCCTTGTCTAAGGAAGATTCCATTTGCACTCTGCCACACCTCCATGCCTAGAAAATAATGCATCATCCCCAAGTCCTTCATCTCGAACTCGGCAGCAAGCTTCCACTGCGTGTCGGTAATCAATCTATCCTCACCTGTAACAAACAGGTTATCCGCATACACAAGTAGTATCACTGGATTGCCTTCGTCAACCTTGTAGTAAAGGTTGGAGTCCGCTTTACTCTTGGTAAAGACCAAACTGGATAGAAAGCTGTCTATCCTACCATACCAAGTTCTGCACATATATGACTTCCCGTCATGTGTCTCAAAACCAAGTGGCTGCTCCACATACACTTCCTCTTTGACTACACCATTCAAGAAAGCTGTCTTGACATCCATCTGGTGTATCTTCCATTTCATCACTGCAGCCAGAGCAAGTACTGATTTGATGGAAGTGTGCCTGGCTATAGGTGTAGAAGTCTCTTCATACTCAATCCCTTTTTTTGGGAGAAGCCACGAGCTACAAACCTCATTTTGTATTTCTCCATGCTACCATCTGCAGCATGCTTGATATTATAGATCCATTTGGAAGTCACAGCAGACTTCCCTTCATGTCTTGGGACTGCACCCCAAACATCATTCTTCATGATCGACTGGTACTCCTCGATCATGGCATTCTTACCGAAGCCTGGGAACTTCAATATATTCAATATCTTCAATAGATAACTTTGTTGCTGGAACAAATGTTGTAGTCCTTCTTTTGTAGGTGAAGGTATACGATCTTTCTTACAAAACAAGTTAAATTGCATGATTAGAAAAATCTCATAGTTTTAAAAACAAATTCTTACACATAAAGAAATATGTCATACAGTCATGCAATTATTTTTAGCCAATGCTTCAATACAACATTTATCCATATCATGTAACTTTCTAGATGCCTTCCAATCTCTACCAGAACATTGTTAAGAGTTTGCACTACTCCCAACATGTTAGCAAAGAGGTTTCATTCTAGATAAGTAGCAATGGAATGTTGTACAGTGCCATAGGCCACTTACCCATTGCATGCATATTAGTAGTATGCTGTTCATTAATGCAATTATTCTAATATGCCAAAAATACACAGCCTAATTATAGGAACATCAGTATATACATCATTGAACAATATTATTAAACAATCAAATATGCAAGAAATGATAATTCAAAATACTTATCTTTGTTTGTTTGTTGGGTTCACTCCCTCTGAATCTTTGCAACTCCATTCTGATGTGGATTGTGAGAAGTGGTTGACTCCCTCTAAATATCTGCATCCTTGCAGAAACTACTGGAGTGTGCTCCCTCTTGATCTTTGCTTCCTGGATTACCTGTCCTTGAACTTATATCCATCCTTGATCACTATGCATGCTTACAAGTATCATTATTGTGATATCTTCGAGATCTCATACATAATCATACATTTATTAGTATATTCTCAATACTATCAAAACACAATAATCTTAAGCATGTATAGTCATGATAATTTCAAACAGAAATAATAAGCATTAGTATTCAAGGACTCTTATGGTTAGTCATATCATAAATTAAAGTAAGAAACATAATATGCCTAAACCCGTGATTAATCAAACCTATACTTTCATGACTCTTCTGGTTAGTCATATCATTAATTAAGGTAAGAAACATAATATGCATACACCCATGATTATTCAAACCTATGAATAATCATTATCAATCATGCCATGTATACTTATATAAGAGATCCTATCACAAGGTAGGATTCTAACTTGATATAGGAAAAACATACCTGGATTAGCATGTTAGCTAGTTATGTCTAACATACCCACATGATGTCTTCTTGTTCTCTTCAATGACTTGTGCTAGTAACCTGCATATCCCATAAGTTAACCATTATAGAACCAAGTTATACATACCTCGTAAATAGATCTTCTATGTGATCCCTGACAATGGATGAATCTTTGTCTTCATGTCACCATGATCATATGTTCTTGAACTAGAACATGATTTGTCTTTCTTGGTGTACCTTTCATGTTAGCGAACAACATAAACCTTATACAACACCATAATGCATTAGTACAATCATAAGTGTCAACACCCTAATCAATAAATATCTTCTATCATGCATTCATAACAAGTCTAAATTTAATCAAGATTGTACTAACCTTAATGAAGACAAACATACCATAAACTTAATTATGAATAGAATTTGAAACATACATGTATGAGTTATACCTGTCGAGATTGCTTGTAATCTTCTTATGTAAGGTCTTAGTCTTTTCTCCCTCTGAAACAGGAACTTCTTCACTTATGTAGGTGACCAATCCATTCTCTTCTAGGATTAACCCAATCCACTTGATTTGCAGGAACTGGATCTGGAGCTCGATTAGGGTTTGTCAAAGAAACCCTAAAAATTCAAACTTCTGAAAGGATAGAAATATGCGCCTTGATGAGCTGATCAACCTGGTATACTCTGAATTGAAAACTGCAAAGTTTCACCCCTCAAATTTGCCTTTGAAACTTCCGGATTCACTGGACATGACCCCGAACTAGGGTTTGATAAAGCCCACCCTTCTGCCCAATCAAAAGGTTCGATCCAAAGCTCTAAGCTTCTATTTTTTTGAGGAGCTTCCAACCGTGGTCACATATTTCAAGAATTCCCATTTTTGCAGAAGCCCTAATTTTTCAATTTTCCGATCAAAGTCCCGAACTAGGGTCTGATCAAGCCCGGCCTTCTGCCCAACCAAAAAATATGATCTTGGTCTCTAAATTTCGATTTTTATGAGTAGAATTCGGCCGTGGTCTCCGATTACAAAAATTCCAGCTTTCTTCGAAACCCTAATTCCCGGAGCCATGAATGAAGATGCTCAAAATCCAATTCTGTTTTGACAGAAATATGCACCTGATTATTTCTGGTGTATCTCTGAAATTACGAATCCCCAGGGTTTGAAACTTCTACCTGTGGTTTCCCAACCTGTCATCTTTCCAACCCCACAGGTCTTACCTCAATTAGATTCTCTGAGAGAGAGTTATGCCAAGTTTCGTTACGTGACTTGTTTATGGGATAAAATAGGAGAGCGAACTTGTACGACATGCCACGTGTCACTGGTTCAATTTCGGCCTCTGAAAAAGTTACCTGAGAAAGTAAAGTCCATGCACTACCTGTCACTGTTTACAAAATTTTATTTGGATCTTCCTAGCCCAAGTTATGACCTTTTTTCCTAGGTCATCTGTTTATGATTCAGATATGGAAGAGGCAGAAACCCTAGATTGTACAGATCATAAAACACAAAGTACAATGAATTAGAAGTTTTCCTTTCGACACAAAGTACATGGGGATCTGATATTTGACCAGTAAAAGTTTCAGATCCGAAAATATTTTGAAAATGGATTTATAGCGAAAGTGCTACGATGACTAGTTTTTGATATATCAAGCCCTAGCATCGCAAGGGAAACAAGTGTCATACATGCCATACCATGCCTTCTTTCAGGCTAGCTCTGATACCATGTTAGTTTTTCAGAATTTACTTCAATCTGATCTAGGATCTTAACTGAGAGAACAACATGTATAGCATATCTACAGCATATCAATCATGGACACAATAATGCAAGCACACAAGAGACACATAGTTTACTTGGGGAAAACCATAAAGGTGAAAAACCCCAATAACTTCCTCAAAGATAGATAGAACAATGATACAACCCAAGCATAAGAGATAGACATCTCCTAGCAGCAGCTTCTCCTCCTCCACAAGTGCGCCACTCTCCAAAGAGTGTGTGTGTGAATAGAATGATCAAATAGAGTGCCTCCCACACTCTATTTATACATGACTTGACTTGCCTAATAACCTTTACTAGGTCGGCCTTAACTTAACCACATAACATAATGCTGACTGGGCCGACACCCAATAGGGTGGTCTAATAACTCTTCGACCCACATGACTTATACATGGCCGACCCTAACAAGGTGGTCTAATAACCCATCAAGTATAAGTTACGACACTTACAATATAAATGACGACACTTCCGTATAGAGGAATAATACCATCTTTATAGGAGTACAATATACATATATGAAATACATTCCGAAGTTACATATACATCAACAAACTTGTCTAATCAATTCAAGGTTTCCTTGAAGCTACTTAGGTCTCTAGACTTTCCCCTCCAAAAAAAATATCGCTGCACTCCCTCGCAACTAACTTCACTCCTCATTCATCTCATTCAGTTGATTTCTCCACTTCCACTCTCACCTGCTCCAGCTCCTCCTCATGCATATTCCTTTCCCTGCTTCCTTATCTTCCCTCACACCTTCTCCTCATCCCTCCCATTGATCCAACTTCTAAATTATCTCATTAGTCTTCACCGCATCCCCCTTCTACTCCTCTCCACGTTGCACATCTACTACAACCCTTTCCCCCTCACCTCTGCATCCAACACCTGCACCCACATTTTCCATCATTTCCCACATTACACCTGCGGCCGTTGCATATCGCTCCACACTACACTACGCCTTCATTCCCTTCGTATGCACTTGTCTCTCCATCCGCCAAAACACACTGCCCATCTTCTTGTTGCCCCATTCCCATACCTGCTCGTTGCTCCCCTGCATAATTCTTGCCATTCTAGCCATCCACAGTTGCCCTCTCCTCCGGCCTGCAAATCCTACACTCTCCCCCCACCCCTCCATCCAATCCTTGCAACCACAACAAACCCTAACTCCCTCCACACAAGCACTCCATCCTTGCGCCACCTCCCTCGAACTCCATCCAGCTGCACGCTCCTACCCCCTCAGCTCCAACTCCGTTGCTGCGTACTCTACCATCCACACCTTCGCCATCTCCATTCGCATATGTCCATACACAATCTCCTCTGCCATCCCTCCGCCATCACTCCACTGCCTCGCCTCGCATGCCCACTGCCTGCTCCCTCCCATCGTGACAATTTCCCTCTGCTACGCCTCCCACTGCATCCGCGCCACTCCTCATCCGCACGCCCCAGCCACTTGCGCACTGCTCCCTCCCATGCTCACGCCCGCTCCGTCCCTTTCCCTGCTCGCTTCTCCACGCGCCTTCTTTACCGCCTCCCTTCCCTTGTGACCAAGTGCTCATCCATGCTGCTGCTATCCCCATGCTTCCTTCTCCATACACCACGCCTACCCCCTCTCCTGTACTCGTCCACGCACCACCGCATCTGCCTACACCACGCACCACCCTACATGCATTTCCCTTCCCTCCACTGCACGACATCATCTTGTCACCACCACCTACTCCCCTCCATGCGTACCCTATCTCTCCTCCCTATCAACCTCCCCCCGCAACTCCTACTACTACTTCCGTCCACCACCACCTCGACCCCCATTCCCCCGCCATCCATCTCCCATCGAAACCCTAAATTTCATTTTTGAAGTTAAATATTAAACTTTATAATAGTCTTATTATATTGTTTAAATATTTTTAATTTAAAAAAAAACTATATATATAGTTTATAAAAAATATTATTAATTAATTAATTAATAATAATAATTATTAAAAAAATTATTGCTATTTTATTAAAATAATAATTATTTTTGGAAAAAAGGGGTCATTTTACCTAATAAAAAAAATAGTCAAAGAAAGTTCTTTCCAAGAGAGACATATTTGGGAATTATTACACCTTTTTGGTATCTACCTATTGTCAAAGAAAAGAAGACGAAATCAGAGACCATCTATCGTTGAAGAAATCAAAGTCAAAATACGACCAACCATTGTCAAAGAAATGAAAGAAAGATCATCTATAGCCAGAGAAATCAAAGACCATGGAAGTCAGTTTGCGACTACAAATAGAGAAATTAGAAGCCAAGTTCAAGCGTTATTGAATAGACAATGAAGATTTACGCGACAAGAATTCAAAACTGGAAGTAATAAATGAAATACGTAAGATACAAGAAAAATCTAGGGAACAAAGAATTTTCGACCAGAAAAATCGTATAGAAAAATTATGTGCGCAAATTGAGGAATTAAAAGACAAAAACGATTTCAATCAGAGATTGAAAAATCAAGATATAAAGAAAGAAATAAACGATTATGAAGCAGAAATAATATGCTTGAACAAAATCGTTAGCGACAAAGATGAAGAACTAGCACAGATACGACATAAATTAGAAAGTCAAGAATCAGAGGTCGGCCAATGTCGACAACAGATAAAAATTCTTCAACAACAAAATGACTACTCGAAAAAGACACACAAGCTGGAGATCAGAAAGAGTAATAAAACACTATCCAACAATTTCGAAGAAATTTTCAGATTAAGGAATCATAACAAGACACTAGTCACAAAAATTAAGAAGTTGAAAAATAGTCGGAAGACGGAACAATCTACGGAAGACATTGAAGGGAAACTTTTAGACAAGCAGGAAGAAAATAGTTGCATCATAAGTCACAATGAAGATCTTAAGGAACAAATTAAGAAATCCGAAGATGACAGAAAAGCGCAAGTAGAAGTGATTAAGAAGTTTCAAAATGATTACATGCAGTTGGAAAACAAGTTGAAAAATATATAGAATGAAACCTTAAAACCTCAAGGGACGAAAATACAACTTCCAACTCAGATCAATGCTCAAAAGACGACACTCGTAAAAAAAAATGACATTGTGAAAATTCCCTATCGACACCCCAACCATAAAAACCGATATTCTAAAAAGTGGGAAATGTCGAAAGATAATGGTACTAATGTGATCAAAGCTCCCGACGACAGATCAGTACGGAATCCCAACAGTCAACAACAAATCAATTTGGGATGGATTGACCCATCCACATATCGAAAGTTATTCTCTACACTTAGCAGTTCGTATCGACATGTTTCATTAGCCACGACATCACAAAGAACAATGTGACAAAATTATAAGGCTTTGAGGACAAAGCCTTTCTAAGAGAGTGGCAATGCTATGAATATAAATGGCATATTAAATAAATAATAATTGTTAATCATTATAGTAGTTATCTATTAATGTGAAGGGACATAACCCTTCATTATGAACGCTCAAGCCATATTAAAGGCGAGCTATGTTGTAATATCCTATCATCTTATTATCTATTCAAATATCAATATATATTTGCCTATTAATGGCTTATCTAATATTCCAGGTGTTCTAGTAATATTCATTATGTGAACGACTAAATATTCGCTTCAGACTTTAGGAATTCCATGCAAACGAAAAATTTGTTTCATTAAAAATTTAGCAATGTTAGCAACCTTGTAAGTTTTTTTAACAGGTATGAAATGGGCTGCTTTACTAAGCTTGTCCACAACTACCATTATAGAATCATTCTGTTTCTGATTTTTAGGTAAACCAGTTATAAATCAATACTAATTATTTCCCACTTCCAATCTGGGACTGGTAGTGGCTGCAACAGTCCAGCTGGGTGTTGATGCTCAACCTTGATTTGCTGACATTCCATACACCTAGCAATGTATTCAACTACCTCATTTTTCATATTTGGCCAAAATTAATATTTCCTTAGCATGTTTATCATCTTTTGGTAACCAGGATGTCCTCAATAAGGACTTTTATGTACTTCATTTAAAATCAACAGCTTAACTTTAGGTACATTTGGTACATATAGTCTGATTTTATACATCATTAATCCTTGTTCATTCAGACTGTAATCTGTTATTAAATTTTCTAATATATTTTCAGCAACCCTTTGCTGTAATTTCAAATAATTTTCATCCAATTTTATTCCTTCTTCAAGCTGATTTTCCAAATCTGTTTTATAAGTGCTGATTGCTGCTACAAAATTTAATCTTGCATTTCTGCTTAAGGCATCAACAACTTTATTTTCTTTTCCCTTAATGTGCTGAATCTCAAAATGATATTCTCTAAGGAAAGCTAACCACCTAGCTTGCCTTGCATTCAGATTTGGTTGATCCAACAAATATTTTAAACCTTTATTATCCGTCATTAATGAAAACTTACTTCCGATTAGATGATGGCACCACATCTTTAAAGCATGTATCACGACAGCCAACTCTAAGTCGTAAGTAGCGTAGTTCTTTTCGTGACTTTTTAGCTTTCTAGACTCATATGCTATTACATGACCCTCTTGTGTTAAGACTCCTCCAAGACCATCGTTGCATGCATCAGTGCATACAACAAAGTCCTTGTTTGGGTCCGCTATTTTTAAAATAGGTGTGGTTGTTAACAATTCTTTTAAATTCTTAAAACTTTCTTCACACTTTTGATCCCAAACAAATTTCTTACCATTCTTTTGCAATGAAGGTATAGGATTCGCGATTCGTGAGAATCCTTCTATAAAATTTCGGTAGTAACCTGTAATTCCCATGAAAGATCGTACACCAGTTATGTCTTTAGGGGCATGCCATTCATTAATTGCTTTCATCTTGTCCGGGTCTACTGTGATTCCATCCTTGGATATCACATGCCCTCGATACTGTATTTTATCTTTGAAGAAATCACATTTACTGAATTTAGCGTAAAGTCGGTGTTCTCTTAACACTTGTAAAATTATCTTTAAGTGTTCATCGTGTTCTTCTTTAGTTTTTGAATAAATTAAAATGTCATCAATGAATACCACTACAAATTTATCCAAGTAATTATGTAAAACGTTATTCATTAGACACATGAAAAATGCTAGAGCGTTGGTTAGCCCAAAAGGCATAACCACAAACTCGTAATGCCCATAGTGGGTTCTGAAAGCAGTCTTAAAGATGTCCTCATATTTAATTATGACTTGATGGTACCCAGAACTCAAGTCTATTTTAGAGAATATCGTTGCACTGCGTAATTGATCAAACAGATCGTCAATACGGGGCAAGGGATATCTGTTCTTAATGGTCATTTTATTTAACTGACGGTAGTCTATGCATAAACGCAAGGTACTGTCCTTCTTTTTAACAAAAATAACAGGTGCTCCCCACAGAGACACACTTGGCCTTATATAATCTTTATCAATTAGTTATTTTAATTGTGATTTAAGTTCATTAAGTTCCAGAATGTTCATTCTGTAAGGAGCCTTTGAGTTTGGTACTGCTCCCAGTACCAGCTCAATGGTGAAATCTAATTCCCTTTTCGGAAGTAGTCCTGGAATTTCTTCTGGGAATACATCAGAAAATTCCTTTAGAATGGGTACGTCTTCCAACTTTAACTTATCTTCCTTAGTTGAATGTTCGTCATTAATTACATTTACAGCAAACATTTTACATCCTTTACGAACAACCTTTTTAACTTGTAAAGCAAAAATTTGTCTAACTGAAGTTTTTCTAGGAATCCCTTTTACTATTACTGTTTCACATTTATCATTCAAACAAGTAAAAGTCTTTTCAAAACAATTTAACACTACCCTATGCTTTTCCAGCCAATCCATTCCAATTAGAACATCGTAAGAACCTAATGGTAATACATCCAGCTTAACATGAGTCCTAAACTGATTCATCAATAATTCACAGTCTTTTACATAATTAGTTACCTTTCTTTTAGTTCCAGTAGCTAACTGAACCACCCATGATTTTTGAAAATTTTCTACTTTCAGATTGCAACCTTTTACTAAATCAGGAGACACATAACTAAGGTTAGCTCCTGGATCAATTAAAATAGAAATGGGTTTATCTTTCAACATACCTTCTACTTCAACTATTGAAGTTTGATGATTAGCCTGTCTATTTTGCAACGCTGCATTGATCCTGGGCATTTCCCTCGCTAAGTCACCAACAATAGCCTCCTCCTGCACTTTATGTATGTTGTTGACGGTCCTCTTTTTGAGTGGACAGTTTGATGCATAGTGACGCCCTTGACAGTCCCAACATTTAACAGGTTCGTTCTGTTAATTGTTTTTAACAAAATTTTTTGGTGGATCTCTGTTCCTTGCAGCTGAAAAATTGGCTGTACATTGCTTCTTGAATTATTTCCTTGAAACTTTTTGTTAGAAGAATTATGAGAATTATTGTTTCCAAAATTTCGATTAAATGTATTATGCTTTTTTCTTTGTTCAAAATTATTAGGTCTTTTTACTTTCCAGCTTGGTATTCCTTCCCTTTTCTTGTTATGTTCAAAACAGATATTTGCCTTTTTCATGGCCTCTTCAAGGGTCTTAGGGTCGTCATACTCAATTTTGTCCTTTATATGAGAGGGTAAGCAACTCAAAAATCTCTGTACCTTAGGTTTTTCTTCAGTAATGTAAGGCACATACCTCATTAAAATTAGAAACTTGCTGCTTAATTCCTTCATATTTATGGAACATAACTTTAATTCATAAAACTCTTTAGCTCGTTCCTCATAATACTGTTACGACAGAAATTGCCTTTTAAAATACTTATTAAAATTACTCCAGTTTACTTTTTTCTCTTTTAAGCCTTTTACTCGTTTCAAATCTTTCCACCAAATGTCGGCTTTTCATGTCAGATTATAAATTGCCATTTTTTTTTTAATTGACTTGAGTAGTTGTAAATTTGGAAATATTTATTCATATTGGACAACCATGCTTCGGATTCCTCACTCTTTTCTGTTTCTCCATTAAAAGTTGGTGGTTTAATCTTCTTAAATTCTCCAGAAATTTCTTTGCATGGTTTGTACTTCTTCTTTTTAGTGTAACAGTCACTTTCACTACTGTCGCTGGAATACTTGTTCCTCGTCCTGTGCGGTTTAACATTAATTTCAGAAGAAGAGCTAGTTTCATAATTAATAAGTTTTAGCTTTTTACTTTTACGTTGGTAGGACATAGTTTCAGATTCAGAGTGTTTTTCTGTTCTTTTATCCTTTTCGTTATTATGGAATTTATCCAACAGAATTTGATTCAGCTCCTCTTGAGCTTTCAGAATCCGTTCATTCTCCTTGTTAACAGTTTTTATTTCTGTTTTTAAATCTCTAATTGTTCTCAGTAATTCCGATGAATTATCATTTAATTCAACAAATATATTTCCTGCATTACTATGTTCTTGTTCATTATTATTTTGATCATTAAGGTGGTACCTGTCCTCAGCTGACTCTTCTGGTCCTTCCATACCTGCAAACTAAATATAAAATATGCTGAACATAAAACAAAATTAAACAAAAATTAGTAGTTGTATTTTCTATTTGAAATTTTAGTTGCGCGAGTTGAGCCACTTTTAGGCCTAGAGTTTGAACTTGCGCTCTGATACCACATGTAACATCCCAAAAATTTACCAAAAATTAAAATTTTCTATGCAGCAACTAATGCTAGTATTTGTTATGCAGAAAGTATGATAATGATAAATTAATATTTTCAATAACAATTCAGTTATGCATATGACGACACTTACTTAATCACCAACACTCGCTGGTTTGTTTGAAGTATCGAAATGTCGTAATACTAAAATCTTGGTTATGTCATAACTGCTTTTAGTTCTTAGCATCTATCTTCATTGTCTAAATGTTTGCTTGAACGAAACATTTATTCTTTAATATGTCGTAAACAAAAATGAAGTAATTCTATAGCTGTATTTATGAATATGTTTTCTAACACCTTCCTTTCTTGATTGAAGGGGTCCTAAAGATACCATGTGGCTTACTTATCTATTATCTAGCTAACGCATATACTCTTCTTTTACAGTACTGCAGGTAAGAAATATACCATCTTTGTAAATAAGTGTTGGCGACTGAATATTTACATGGTGTACGTTAAATCTGCTTTGAACTTATTATGTCGAAATCTACGCCTTTGGCGTGCATAAGAAGTTATTGTCTTAAAGCTTTAGAAGCTTGTCCTAGACGTGCTGTGATAAGTTATAATATAACTATGACTCATTTAAGTGAGAAAATGTTTCGATTCACAAGACATTAATATATCCTCTTTATGTTAGAGTCGGTGCACATTAAAAATGTATTTATAAAGCTTGATATCATAACATAGGAGTACACTATATATATAATTTAATATGGGTTAACACTCCATATTCTAAGTTATCCATATTTTAATGTTTTAATTATATTGTATTATGATCATGGTGCATTATAATGTACTTGACCCTCAATAATATAGCTTTCATGTATGAATATTCAACATGGCGGGGTCTTAAGCCCACAAACATGATTTAAAACCTTGTAACATCAATTCGTAAAAACCTTAGGTTGTAATACGACCTACTATATACTTTACACAAGGCATGGTCCATAAATTCGATACTTAGTGAATCTATGCATTGGCAGGTGGAAGGTTCGTTTCTTTTATGGTAAATAAATGAGACCATGGTGGAATGCACAGTGGAAAACCACCGTGGCATAGTTTCACGTGAATGCTTTGGGTTTTGGGATAACCTTAACCGTGCCATGAAAGACTACGAAGCCTCATAACTCTTTTCATTTTTTTCTTTGGAAATACTGGTGGTGGAGGCCGACAACCTCCCGAGATGTTAGGGTTTGGAGAATTGTTACGTGCACAACAGGGTTTCCATGGAGGTTCTCAGGCTGAGCTTACGGTCAACTTAAGAAGGTAAAAATTCTGCCAACTTTTACAGTGTTGGTTCCTTTGCTTTTTAAGCATACCTGTGTCAAATACTAACCATGAGACTTGTCGTTTGGTTTTGAAAATGAGTGGTAGGTTCACTTCTTTGCTGAAGCTTGCCTCTATGAGGTGTGGGAGCTTACTGGTTATGAAAATGATACGCATAAACCCTGGTAAGCATCGGTGGTTCTCTTTGGGCAGCCTAAGTCGTAACTCTTTGATGTGAAAATGGTGGTGATAAAGGCATGGATGTCGTGCCTTTGATGAGATGCAGTTTAAATCTTGTATTTGATTTTTCTGTTTGTTTAGGAAAAATGTAAGCCATTTTGAAAACTCAGCAAGAAATTGTAGGGTATCAATCCCTCGAGCTTCGTCTCTTGTAATTTTTTTTTGGAAAGATAAATGGTAATGAAAATTCGAGTTTCAGTTCTGTTTTAATCTTGTATATGTATGAATCCTAAAATTTCGTGTTTGAATCCTTCGATTATTACGTGCGTAAGTTTTGGGTCTTTGGGCTTTAAGCCGGCCCTCACATAAACCCCGTGTTTTCGAAAATAATTTATAGTTCAGTTATATTGAAAATGGGAAATCTGTTGTTAAAAGAAGGGGTTACGCCTGAGCTTGTAAGCTTTAAAATTCGACTGTAAGTATTAGAAATGAAATGAAAGAGTTTAGGGCATTGCCCAACTCTTTTATATATCTACATTTTATTATAATTACTGCATTATTTAAATGTTTACAATGTGTATTAGTAAGACTGGGCACAATACCCCGAGCTTGTGTATTTGACATCTTTAAAGTATTATGCTACTCGCAGACTCATAATAGGATGTTTTGTTTTTGTTTTCAGCGGATTTAAAATCATGCAGGGTCCTGAAATATGAGTTCAGTCTTTAAATTATTTTGTATATAGTATATGTTTGGGAGAGTTCCTCTATGAGGCTTGAACCCTTAACCAAGTAAATTTGTTTTGAAACTATAATTATACAAGGCTAAAATGCCTTCGATGAAACTTCATCACCCTCGATATAAGTTGTATTGTATTACGAAGGAACTTGATTTTACATAAATAATGTTTAAAACATATGGTGCAAGTTGAACACTTCGTTGAAGTTGTGAATTTCTATAGGGGTAAACCCTAGCTAAAATCTTGGACTGTAATGTGATTTCTAAAGAGACGTAATATTTCTGTAAAATTTGTTGATTATTATACTTTTGTTTGATATGTAGAATATATATATATATAAATGAATTTGATTCTATACATGCATGATTATAATGTTTTCAACAGAGTTTGGGTAATTAGGTATCTTATTATAGTTTCCAGAATGTATTTATGACGTATATATTTGATTTTCAAAATGTTCTGTTTTAAAAGAATAAAGTGTAGCAGGTCTAAACTTCGATACTCTATATTTTATTGGATATTGTAAATTAACCTTATTTATGTATATTTCATTGAATGGTTTTCTTGAGAAAAGCCTTAAGAGAATATTATTTATGCATTTATTTTAGATAAAGATGTTGAATGAGATGTTTTAATTTTATACTTCTAAAAGTTTCGATAGAGGAGATAAGAACTCTGTTTGGTTTATATAATAGAGATTTGTAATGTATTTGTTAGATACATACATATTTACCTATTTGCTTTTATAGTAAATATCCTGTTTATAAATGACCTAGAGACGATGATTACTTTAACTATATAGTAACACCTGGTTTATGCAAATGATTATTACTTATATAGTAATTATTTCCTATGTTTGAGTAGGAGAGCAACTTCTAGGGTTTTCAGTAGAGGTTTTGTCTTATAATAAATGGTATTTTACTGCATTTTGAAATAGATTAGATTCACTGATACAGATCTTTATAAACAACTTCTATCTAATAATATTCGAATCATTCTGATCTATTTATAATTTAACTTCTCTTTACTAGAGTACGCCACTTAACTGTGTGTGGAAAAATACAGAGGAGTATTTCTATTATATCATTCTTCATTGAACCATAATTAAACTATCAATTCATTATTTAAATCTAGCAGTTAAGTTAAATGGAATTTCCAGAAATAGATAGCATTACAAAATTAAAACATTTAGAACAACCAAATGATATCTAAGTTTTGATGGAAACTTATAACACATTTACACACATTCATTCAGTAAATAGATGAACAGTAAATAAATAAGATAACACAAATAGAACCTGATAACGTTAGAAGGGACAAACATCCAAAGGAGCCCGTTCCACCCAACCTTCTCCTGAAAACAACCAAATGACTTGCCTTAGGACCCTCGAGTCTGTTCACTGAACCACCAGGACGAAGATGCTGTGTGGAGAATGGAATAAATTCCTCTGCAACTCAATAATAATACTTATTGTATTCAACAGTATCAGTCCAGCCTTTAGCAGTATTGAACTCTGCATTGAGCAGTACTAGTTCAGAATGCAGACTTAACTCCCTCAATCACTTTCTATCCTTCCCCTCATCGAATCTCTTGTGTACTCTTAATTTTCTTTGTTCATAAATTATCACAAGGAAAACTTGATGAGCCTCCTTCTCAATTCGATGGGTGATATAGCATGCCTAGGTCTTTGGTCAATTTCTTAGTTATTGAGCCACTTGCTCAGTTCCACTTTCTTGGGGAACATGACCATAAAAATAGGGAAGTTTCCCCCTGCAACAACTAGAAGTGAATTGATGATGCTGCCAAGTGTCAGTTTGCTCTCACCCCAGTCCATTCCTCCTAGTGGGTTAGTGAACACTCTTTTAAACAGTCTCCTTTGGATATTTGTCTCGTCTTTTATTTATTAATAATAAAATATTAGAGTAATTAATTACAGTCATCCTTGACCCCACTTGGTCAATAATCATAAAAAAATTTACAACAACATATAACATAATGTTTTTCTCATAACATAAAATGTTCAGATTTTGGGTATGTGATAGTCTACCCATTGCATTGGGAGTTGCTCAGTTTATAGATCCATGTTAGTAGGACATATTCACCATTGTGTTGAGGGAAATAGACAAATAGGAAGCTGATCCAAATAATTTAGAACACCTGTGACATTAGACATTTAAAGAATCAGAAGCATCTCGAATGATACATGATATAAAACTAGAGGACAATACGAATCCTAACATGCAAACCCTAAAGTTGTAGAAAGTTAACATTGGGACGAAAGAGAAACCAAAGATGGTAGCAATAGGGGACCAGTGGGATGATCGGACGGTGTTGAAAGCCATCTCCCGTTTGATGGAGTATGGAGATTTTTTTCCACTGAACTGTACAGAGTTAAAGGTAATTCATGTCAACTATGGGAAATGAAGATGGTATTGGATCCTGATGCAAAACTTGTGAATCACTAATCCTTACTTGCTAAATCCTCAAGTGAAGGAAAACTCGAAGATATAGATTGACTAGATGTTGGCAACTGAATTAATATTCCTCGTGGAAAAATCTATATGGATTAGTCCAATCGTGTTCCAAAATAAGAAAGACACAGAGGACACCAGAGTTTGCATCGACTATCGGAGTTTGAACTTAGCTTGTGTCCATGATCTGTTCACGATGCCTTTTAGTGATGAAGTTCTTAACTAGGTAGTTCAAAATGAGTTTTATTCCTTTATATATGGATTCACAATATATTACTAGGTTCATATTACAGAAGACGATAAGAAAAAGACAACTTTCACTGCAGAATGGGATTCTTTCGCTTTTAATGTGATGTTGTTTGGTTTGAAGAATGCACTTGCCATCTTCTGAAAGATTGTAATACATGCATTTATAAAGTTTATTCATAAGTTCTGGGAAGTGTATTTGGATGACTCACGATGTAGAACTTGCTAAAGAATCATATTCCATTGTTGCGACTAATGTTGGAGTGTTGTCTTAAATTACATATTTCTCTAAACTTGAAGAAATCTATTTTTTGTGTACCTTTTGGCAACTTGTTGGACCATATTGTCTGTCACGATGGGGTCTTGATGAGTCCTACAAAGATTGCTATCTTAGTAAACCTCCCACTTCTGTTATACAATTGTGCTTTACTTTGGGACACACTGGGTATCCTTGTGTTTCTTGATTGGGTGAAATAGTTCCATGTGCATGTTGATGCATTCGGTATTGCTCTAGGAGCTATCCTAATGCAACATGGAGAAGGTGTGTTAGATCATCATGCATATTTGCAAGTCGAAAACTTTCTCAAGCTGAGCGCAAATACACAATGAATGAATGTGAAGGGTTCGCTATGATTATGCTCTACAGAAGTTTTGCCATTACCCATTGGGGGGACATTTTAAATTCTTCATAGATCATTATTCCCTTAAATATTTGGTGAATAAATTGATTCCAGAAGGTCAAATTTGTAGGTGGATACTTTTGTTTTAGGATTTCCCTTTCGAAGTCATCGTAAAGCCAAGAAAGTACAACAATGGTCCAGACTATCTTTCCTGATTGGAGATTGGAGAATATGATGTTCCACTTGACGATTATATATGCAAAGCAACGTTATTCTATGTCAAAGCAAACCCTAATCATTTGGAAGAAATTGCTCATTTTATGACTATAGGATTTGTACTATAAAGTTATACCGTTAGATAGAAACGCCACTTAGTTGTTGGGTCTGTGGACTATTAACTAATCGTAAGACAATTACATAAGATTGGTAGTGATGGAATTTTGTGCTTATGTGTGTTAGATCATGAGCACTAGGAATTTTGTGCCTATGCAGGAGTTGCGGGAAACCATGTTGGGGGAAAATGCATTGCAAGGAAAGTGTTACAAGTTGGGTTATGTTGGACGACCATTTTCTTGGATACCAAAGCTTATGCCTATGCATGTGATGTGTTTCAACAGGTGGGGAAACCCCCTTGACATGACGAGATCCCACTTCACCCCATCCATGCATTTCATCCATTTGAGAAGTGGGTTGTGGATTTCATTGGGCCCATTATTCCTCCCACAAAGCATTCAAAAGTTCGGTACATTATTATCATGATAAACTATCTAATGTCCTTGAAGCATCACCAGTGACTAGGGCATGCACTTTATGAGTAACACAATTGCAACATTAACAAGTGAATTTCTTATTCAACATCACAAGAGCAATCCATATCATCCCTAGGATAATAGTACCATTGAAGTGTTTAATAAGATTCTATATATGGGATTAATCAAGGTATGTTCCGCAAATAGAGATGACTGGGATGAACGGGTTCCTACAATCTTATGGGCCTATTGGACTACCAATAGGAAATTGCATAAGCAGACCCCTTTTCAGTTGGTTTATGGAAGAGAAGCATTGGTTCCCACCGAAGTTGTTGTCCCCAGTCTATACATTGCACATGCAACTGATATGACCGACGAAGGATTAGTTGCAAATATATTGGCAAAATTGATGCAATTCATAGAGTCTCGAAAAAATTGATGCAATCCGTAGAGTCTCGACAAAATTGATGCAATGTGTAAAGTCTCGCTTTTTAGTCGACTTTCATGCCACTGTTGCAAAAGAAAGACAAAAATCCTGGCATGATTGTCATATCAAGAAAAAGCATTTAACCAAGAGAGATTGTTTTATGTTATATGATAGTAAGTTTCTCAAGCACCCAGGTAAATTTCATATGCATTTGTTGGGACCTTTCATTATCAAGGAGATATGAGAAGCTAGTGATGTCTGGCTTGCGCAGTTGGATGGAGTTCTTAGACAAGGATGGGTGAATGGTGCTCGCCTAAATCCCTACTCGCTCATGCATTTAGTAGTTCATGCACGAAAACTAGAATATATTTTCCTCTTCAAAGGAATGGGTTGGCATGCTAGAGAAACGCCAGCAAGCGGTTGAGGATTTACCCATAGAGCTCCAAAAAATGCATTAGGAAGCGCAAACCATCTCTAATTTGTTGGAGCAAAATCTTAATTATGAATATATTTATGCTCTTGATGATAAATTATATGTGCTCCATGACATGGCCATGTCTACCAAAAAGAGTACCAGAGAACTTCATCGTATGACACAGACAGCTTACCTCCGAGTACAATAGCTGAATACATTCACAGATTTTGAGTGATAGTAGTTGGAGCAGCAAAAGTCCGATACCCTTGATAGTGATAAGGCACAAGGTATTATCTTAGGTGCCAACCTTTTGATGGGAAATTGGAAGAGACAAGTGCAGGAGTTTGAAGAATCATGTTGTCGCGTTGTCGACGAGGTCCCCAAAATGAATCTATCATTTGAAGGATCGAAGGAGGAACATTGAGCATAAGCATAAGAAGGTTGAATCAAGTTCGAGTCAATGTTTGTGCTCAGGGCCTGTTGGATCCTTTTTTTTGATGGTGCCATACCGTGGAAGATAGACACAATCAATAAGGTGAAAGTTGTGGAAGCATTCATAGTGCAACTATAAGTTGATCATAAAGATGTCAACTCAGAAGCCATTGGTTTGTAACTAGCTAGAAGTGGCCAGAAACAATTACTCCATCAAGTATAAAATCATTGTGTATGTCAGTTAAAGGTTTGGTGTTGAGGTTATTGTTATGTGGGATGATTGTTATTGTCACATCTTCTGATGGGTATTGTAAATGGGTTTTATGGGTTATGTGGGATTATCTTATGTATTTCTGAGTAGATCTGCGATGTATTATAGTCTACAGACTAGGAATGGATGTGGAATGGCCGTAGAGCCTATTATTGTATGATATCATTTGATATGAATAAATAATGATGAATATGTTTGGCCCCATTTAAAAGATTTGCATATTCTATGAATCCTATCTATTTTTCTTATCTACCGCTTACTCTTTATATGTTTGATGTGTAACTCTATTGAGATGTAATGTCGAACTAATGGTTGATATCGTGAATACATGTTGTAGAAATTTAATTTAGTAATTTCATGGTCAGATCTCCCATCATAGATCCATGTAGATAACTCTCCTTATCACACACAAGTCTAGGCAGTGCTTCGAGTGAGACTTTCTTCCCTCAGGAGGATTGAAAATGCCAGTACTCTATACTACATTGCCCCACTTGTTTGGACCCTATGCAAGAACCTCGATCTTAGTCAATTTTGGGCCAAAAATTGTTTTAAGTGTCAAAACTAGACTTAAAAGACCATGATTTAAATACTAAAATCCGAACTACTGGAAACACAATATGTCTTGTATGCAACGACTGGGATGTAGGACTACAACTTCTTGAATTTGGTATTTAGGTACCTCAATAAATTGCTCCAATGAAGGCAATGTTGTTGTCTGTCTCTTCAATAGAGAAATACCTACAAGAAAATCCAAATGACCAACACCTACTTCATGATATGCTACGAGGTAATCCAAAAATCTGCCCATAAAGTGAACTTCATGTTTAAACAAAGCACTCAAATATTAGGCCCTTCCAAGGTAGCACAATACTTCTTGAATACCGTGATCAAACATTTAATGGTAATATACTTTAGATGGTACAAGGATAAATTTTGTTGAGAGCAAACAATTAAGACCTTTTTCCTAATGCGAAAGGGAATGTCAGTTGATATGAGTTCAAAAAATAACTTTGTAATTGTAGAAATATTAAGTATTCAATGCAGCAATACAAAAAAGTATGACATTAGAAAGGCATAATCATCGTGATAGATTAATTGAATTACTCATGCAGATTGGAGAAACATTTCTATTATTCAAAGGTCATGCATAAGGTGGTCCATTTTATTATTTTGGGCTGAAAAAGACCTTACATGTGAACCATATTTCAAGGGTGAGTTCCCCACAAATCTATTGGGAGAATTTCCCTTCAAAGTATGATACTTGTCATTGTATTTGTCAATCCTCCAACTACTGCTACGATTGTGGCTATGAATTCTAATATATTTGCATACCTGACTTCTACTTGAAATCCATGCCCTCGATTGAAACCTTTTCTACGTACCCAATGTAGATAAACTTGATGAAGGGACCTCCTCCTTTAGAAAAATAGATCATTAAATTGACTTGGATTCCACCCAAATTAGTATCACTGCCAACGAGTCTTAATCATTACTGTCACCAACATGCCTAAACATAACTTCAACCTTTATCTCCTCATTTCCATATTTCCTCTTGAGTGTAATCATCTATATTCCTAGAAAATATTCAATCTCGAAGGGTATGGTGTTTGTGGGTTTGGCATCCGAGAGTATGGATACAATGAAAGTTTTGGGTACTATTGATCCATGTGCATGTGAGGGATTGTGCTGCAAATCACATTCAGAAGTGGTGACCTTGATGGTTGGTAAAGATAAGATCTCTTCCTTGATAACCTCATGGAGACGTTGGCCAAAAAACATCGATTCCTATGAGACACCATGGTTGTTGTATACACCAAAGAAATGGAAGGCACAATTCACATAGACCACTTGTTGAGGCTTTTGAGGTAACAATCGTATTATATGTAAAAAATGTTGAAGTTCATGGAGACTGTGGAGGAACGTCAGGATAGAGATGCCATGTAGATATGTAAACTATGGAGGCACATAGGCATGGAGAGATTAACCACACAAGTGGATGCTACCTCACGTAGATAAAGGAAACTTTCACACAACTCCTCGCACTTAGGGTTTGTAGGTTTGTGAGTGAAGAGGAGAAGTAATGCACATGAGCTCATGTCTAAGGTTTCTGGAATGAGAGGGAACACACTTAGTATAGGACCGATAGTCCAGATCGTAGAACTAGTAGAGAGAAGCAGATTTGTAGGAGAGAGTATGCTAGATAGGACATAATGGAGGACATGGAAAACTAACTCTGATACCACTATTGGAGCACTTTGAAAATAAATAACAAAGATAACCGTGAATGCCCAATTTTGATTAATATGATACACATATAAATACAATGTATATGTTTCTTGGTTTCTTATTCCAAGGGGTATGTTAGAATCCAAGATGATTGTTCATATTCACATATGGTGGATGTGAATAATAAATATAAAAATAAAACCTAACACTAAGTATTAGGTTTCCAACAACCTTATCACTCACCCCTTCTTTAATTGCCACTAAAGTTATACCCAACACTCTTGGTTGGTCATTCATTATGTATGATATTCCACCCATGCCTCTAGACCAACCAAAGAAAGGGTTGATTATTAGAAATTTGGTGAAAATATTAGTGAATCTTTGAACTTTCGGTAGCCCCTCTTTTAGATAGATTGGCAAATGCGCTACTGGATCTTAAAATTTGACAAAAGATAAAAAAAAATTGAGAGGTATATTTTAGTGCTAACATTGGCTCTGGTTGGGGATGGTACCCTCCCTATGAGGTACCAAGAACTTATAGACCTCGTGCCTTTATCCATTTTGATCTCTAAAACCTGTTTTGCTCTTTAACTGAAGCAAACCACACTAAATCCAAATTCCAATATGTAAACCAACTATCCTACAAACTAAAAATTACTTTATCCTAGTGTCTCCATTGGACAATGGAGTCTTATTCCTTAGCCTACTGTACACCAATGCTTAGAAAAATGAGCTTATTTATGTACATTTCCTATTCTAGTCAATTGAATAATTTTCTTAAGTGTAAGAAAATTTCCAATTCAACCAAGTAAGTAATTTAGTAATAGAAAGAACTTGATCTTTGTAGATGATCAAAAAATTATAGAAGAAACATAAAAGCTACCACAAAAAATTCCTTAGAAAAGCATACTCAAAGGACATATACTAATGATATGCAAAAGTCCATGACCTTTGGAAACTGTGAAGAATGAGACTCCATTAACACTGCTACTAAATCCTCAAAATCAAGAACAAGTACCTACTAATTCAAAAGATACAATTTCTTTTGCATGAGCTTTGTCTCATTAAAAAACAGGAAAAAAGGTCTTGAAAACTGTTGATTTCATGATAGTTGGGGGCAGCAAAATTTATTGAGACCGCTGCAATTTTTTGAATATGTTGACTTTGATCTTGATCATCTGCTTGAAAAATTTCAGGTTCAAAATGATAGCCCAAAAATTATTCTTCAAACTGTTGAAGTTGTCCTTGTAATGAAATATTTTGACAATAATTTGAAGCCATGAAATCCCAAAAGATATTATAAATATAAAAACTTGTTGATCTTCAATATCAACAGCAAGATGTTTTGGAGCAACAACTTCTTCTGAAACAAAAATATCATCACCCTTTGCCACATCATCATCATGATAATAACCAACCTCATGAAATCAACCTTGAGAATAGCAAAATCTGATTTATTATCTATAAAATTTGGAGAAAGACTGAAATATGAAAGGGATGTATCAACATGCTGAGAATTCAAATTTGATGTATGTTGTTCATAATCCTAGTCTTCTTCTGCATCCAAATCATCATCCCAAATATGATATTGGAGTTTGCCACACGCCCAAAGGTTGTTCTCAATCTCTTCAACATTATTAAACATCTCCCGCAAAGTCGTAGACCTCCTCTGTCTGAGATAATAAGATAAATCAGGATGATGGGATACTGTATAATATAGCCTGGCAGTAGCTTCAGGAGGCTTTATGTCTTTAGGCATACTGAGATAAAAATTATGAAACCTCCTATTAAACTCAGTGACAGTTTCATCACTCGAAATCTTCATGGCATAGAATTATGAAGTGTATTGCTCATGAGATTTGTTTTCACCCCAATACCTCAAGAAAGCATCATGAAAGTAAGTCCATAAACCTATTGAATTTGCCTCCAAGTGTCTAAACCATAGTCCATCATCTCCATGCAAAGGCTGAGAAAATATTCTCATAAACACATCTTCATGCATACTTTCAAATAGATCTGTAAACCTTTCAAAAGTATGCATGTGTTCCTCTGTTGTAACATAGTATTCTCCATTAAATCTGGGAGTATACTTGAAAAACATGGGAGGATAATCATGAAGGATGGATGGAAATTTTAGAGGCTTGTAATGTTCCCTAATCCTAGATTGAACTTCAGTGGGTTGTCTACAGGATGGAGTAATTACTACAAGAGGTGATACATTAGGTTTAGAATCAACATGTTTACAAGATTGATATTGTTATGGAGAAACTGGGATATGGACATCACTTTTCTTAGTAGGTTCAAATGAAGTAATCAGATCAACATCTATAATGCAAGAAGGAAAATTTTCTTTTCTCAAGGAGGGATATACAACGGTAGGATTATAATCATCCAAATATACAAAGCATAGGATAACTCGTTTCACATGTAACAAAAAAGATAAGAAAGAATTGATGAACAAGAATATAAGTTCTTTGAAAAAACTCATGACTTGATACCTGGTCTTTCCATTCTGCCATTTCATCTTTCTGTTAGCAGGGCTCATCCTCTAGTGGAATATTTTGATCATGGAGTCGTCAAGTGAATGATATGTGGTCAATGTTCTGCACCTAACTCTTGTTCACCATAAAAAATTAGAACTGTTAAGATATTTTAATACTCCATCCTTGTCCTATTTGCATTATTTACCATTTGCTAGCTCTTAATGATGTTATTTTCCCCGTAGTGGCGTGCATATGTCATCTAGGACCCATTAGCCACCTAATACACCCTACATTCATGATTTTAGGATCCTCATAAGAAGTTCCCTATATTTTAGGAGTCCACTCAGTGAAACAGTTCAGTCTAACTGAGTTACACATGAGTTGGTGACTCTAATTGGGGGTTTGAGCTCCGATCACCACTGGTTGTGGCCTCATGCGCTCTTTTCTGATTGATTTGCATGACAAAATCATGGATGCGCCCTCCTTCGTTAGTTAACTGACTGTATCACAATTCACTGAGATTTGGTTGAGTTTAACTGAGTTTGGGAGCTCTAGAGCACTGATAGAGGTGACAATTACTATGCTATATATACTGAGACTCGAATTCTCCTAGGTGAGTCGAATTCTCTCCATTGCAACATCATTGTTCATTATACTGATTATTGGATCATGTGACATTATTGTTGAGCCCAGAATTGGCCCTTTTTAGTCATCATTATTCATCTTTCCTGTCCCTGTCCTACACTATTTATCATGGCAATCAAACCTATTGTTTTTACCTTATCCCCCAAATTACCAAGGTATGGCTGATCATTGTTTTATTTTATTAATGCTTATGATTGTGATAATTAAAGCTGTGCATCTCTCAAATTGTGCTAACATGTTGCGATTTATGAAGGTAGTTGAGACAAATAGATTGCAGGAAGATCGGGGCTGAACAAGTCATAAAGAAAGGGATGTTCGTTCCTTGTAGAAGGTTCCTTGGGGCTCGAATCATCAATCAAGGCACAGTCGTGACAGGGCAGCTGTAACAGAATTTGCTATCTTAAGTATGTTGCTGCTTGAGTCTAGCTGTGAGCTGGAAGGACCGCCACTCTTGGGGCAATTAATAACTCTCTCATATTTGGATATTTCTGTTCTGCCACGCATTGTAATAGCTAGATTATTTAGGGCGCCTGAAGATCAGAGATCTTCATGGCTGCCCAATTATGGAATTAGATGTTACGATTTGTATGTATAAATAGGGTGAGTTGCCTCGACTCAGGGGTTGAATAGCAAACAATTAATTCATTTTGTATTAGCAGCCGGGCAAAACTATGTACTCATTCTTTTGTTAATATAAGGGGTTACTTCTGAGCTAAAGAGGGTGTTGTTCAACCAGCGTCTCTGTGTGAAGACTGGGCCCATCTTCCACAGAGATTGCTGAGTTAAAATAGGATTTTATCTTTCTTGTTGTGTGATGCTTTGTTCTTTCCTTTGTACGCAGCAACAATATTTATTGTGTGGGTTTCTCAGTAAAAGATTACATTTCTGTGAGATTGGTGAATGTGTAGAATAACAGTCGACTGAGTCAGGGTTGCTTTATGCATTTCAATTTCTGTTCACACTGCCGTGTTCATCTTACAGTTGAGACGTGATCCCAGGAGTTCTTACAATTTAGCTTTCCTGTTTTGTGTTGATTGATTTCCATTCTGCAATTCAATTTCTTAGAACAGTGCTTCAATCTTTTTCATTTGAAATTCTAGAGTAATGTTCAGTTTATGCTTTATGATTCCCAGATTGATTAGATCAGACAAGTGATTGTTTTAGAATGCGAATGAGATTTCCTTTTGCAATTGTTGATTAGATCTGATACCATTTCTTATTGATGCATAATAGAAAAGAATTGTAGTATAGCAGTTAGAAGGTAATTGGGATTGCATAGATTCTTGGGATGAACATGGATGATAGAAGATAAAAGTATTCACTTCTAATGGTTTTGTGTTTGAGCATATATTGTGCACTTATCCTTTGAAATAAAAAGACTTTCTCGGGTTGACAATAAATTTCATATGCTCTGTGTGTTTGGTAGTAAATTATCTGCATATAGAGTGCTTGACATTTTGGCGCCGTTGCCGGGGAAGGATAAAAATTAAACACTAGTCATTAGTTGCATCTAATAATCGCTTTTAGACAGTCTTTTTGTTTGTTTTTGAAATGATCTGCTTCGCATGAATACGAGGAGGGTAAAACGCGATCACCTCCCAACCCCCAAAACCCCACAAATTACTAACAGTGCAGGTGGTTCGGGTCGTGTTCGAGGTCCACCGCTGGGTAGAAGAACATTCATCGACGACCTTGTTGACAGAACTGATTTAGCTGTCAGAGCTCGTCAACGGGAGACTCCTATTAGAAGAGGCCCTGCTGATCCTAGAGCGCCAGCATCAGGATCCACAGTGGAAGATACAGGAGCAGCCGTGATTCCTGCATATACCCCTGCTAAAGAAGGAACGGCTGATTCAGCTGTTACAATTGAAAAGTATGCAGCTGTTATAACTGAAGAATATGCAGCTACTACACCTGAAGAATACGCAGCTGTTACAACTGAAGAATACGCAACTGTTACAACTGAAGAATACGCAGCTCTTACAACTGAGGTAAGGAACGCAGGAACGAATGAAGAAGAGGATACAGAAGAAAAGATGAATAACAGACATGAGAACGAAGAGGAAGAAGCAGTGGTACAATACCATCATGAAAATGATTCCCTGCCAGAAGAAACTATGGCTACATTGCAATTTCCAATACAACAGCTAGAAGGGACAAATCCTATGAAAAACATCTCACTGTCGGTGTTGCCTCGCTTCCATGGCAGGGCGGCAGAAGATCCAGACGAATTCCTTTTTGAATTCGATATCCTCTGTCGCAGCTATGATTATGTCACAGATTCCCAAAAGCTGAAGCTTTTTCCTGCCACCCTGAAGGACAATGCATTACGATGGTTCATGAGCCTTGGGGGAGGAACTGTTGCTAATTGGAATAAGATGAAGCAAGTGTTCCTGGAAAAATATCAAGAATATTGCAACACCAGAGACAAAAGAGAGGATTTATTCAAGATGGTACAGAAGGAGGATGAAAGTTTGGAGGATTTTGTAGAGAGGCTGCTGTATAATGTGCAGAGAGCTGGGCAGACGAACATGGGACTAGATGTGCTCAAGATAATCCTGCTTCGAGGGATCAGGGACGATTGTTTAGACATGTTAAATTTGCTAGGAAAGGGAGATATCTCTAAAGAACCTTTTGAGACAATTGTGGAATTATGTAAGAGATACTCCAGGGGATCTTCTAGGCATAACAAGCAGAATAAACGAGATAAGCTGGAACGTGATGTCTTCGACAGAACTCAGAAGTCATCCAATGGGGGAGCTACACGTGCGGAGATAGGCAATCTTCTTGAAAATTTTAAAACAGAAATGATGAGCTCTATCTCTTCAGAGATTGATGTCTTGAAGGCCAAGCAAAGACATGCAGTGGAGGATCTCACACTAGGTGTGTTCTGTCCCCGATGTAGAAAGACTCATCCACTGAAAGAATGCCCTCTTGACAAAATACAAGTGTGTCAGTTGTGCGAGCTGAACCATGATATGAAAGAATGTCCCACACTGCCCCAAGTGAAGGCTGTTCTGCAGGCATCAACTCCAGAAGTGGAATCAGCCTACTTCATTGCACAGAAGAAACCCTGGCAGCCTCGAAATCAAGGTATGTCTCCCGATTCATTTCCATTTTTGAATAATTTGAATAATTGGAATACTAGTATGCAAAATGTGAATACACAATTCCCTTCAAATTATGCTCAGTGGAATTCTCCTCAACCTGCGATGCAAGGTTATAACTCATGGAGTCCTTGGACACAGCCACCACATCAACCTACGACATGGTGTCCTGGATGGAGGAACTTCCATCCTGGGAACCAGTTTCCTCAACCACCTCCACCTCAACAGTTACCGTATTCTCCTCCATATCCTCAATTTCATCAATATCCTCAATACCCACCTCAGCAGTCGCAGCTGCAGCTGCAAAATAATCCTGTTCCTAATATACCAATACGGCCTCAGCTGCCTGCCCAACCTAACCCTAACCCAAATAATAAAACAGTCCATCAATTGGAGGCTCTCAATATGCCGGCCTACTCTCTCTCCCCTGTACCTTGTAATGATATTTGCTTACGGTCTGGGAAGATAATAGAACGTGTGATTTCAGAAAATATTCCACCGTCTGTGCATGACAAAGAAGAGAGTTCCCAGCATCCATTTGATCCGGTTCCCATCACTGAAGGTGCTGAGCATCCCTCAGATGGGACGGCTGAAACATTAAACGATAAATCAGATAATACGCAGCCTACCCAGCTGGTAAGGCAACCACCATACCCTGAGAGACTGATGCTGCCAAAAATAGGGGGGCAACCTCAGTTCAATCTCCTAGGAGAATTGAAAAACCTTTATGTTAAGATCCCCCTTTTGCAAGCCCTTCAAGACGTACCTATTTATGCTAGAACTGTTCGGGACCTGTGCACTAAAAGACCGGGAAGGAAGCCCAGAGATCCTCCCATTGTTCATGTCATAGGGAATTTATCTGCTTTAATGACCGGAAAAACCCCTATAACCAAGTATGATGACCCTGGCAATCCTACGGTCACTGTACACATAGGACAAACGCAGATACCCAACGTACTAGTAGATTTAGGAGCAGCGATCAATGTTATAACAATGGAGACTGTAAAGAAGCTCGGATTCACCAATATTAGACCGACCCCTACCATTTTAGAGCTGGTAGACAGATCCACCATCAGACCCGAAGGGATTTTGGACGACCTTGTCATTTCAGTAGACTCATGGGAATACCCTGCCGACTTTCTGGTATTACAACCAAAATCACAGCTGGGGGGACACCCATTGATCTTGGGGAGGCCTTGGTTGGCTACAGCTGATGCTTGCATCAACTGTCGATCGGGATCTATGACTATATCTGATGGTATGGAAACCAAAAACCTCACCCTGTATACTCCAGCACGGCCGAGTCTAGAAACTGAAACTTCCCTTTGGATAGAACAGGAAGAGGAGGAGGATGTTCAACCATTATTAACAATAGGGAAGGCACTAACCTTCAAAAACGAAATAGAAGACGATGCCATTAATAATTTCATTAGCGAACCTGCTTCAGTAGATAAAGAAGTTTATCAACTCCTGAACAGTACCCTTGGTAAGTAAGAACAAGAACAACTTACGAAGGAAGCGCTAGTCAATGACACAAACATAATCCCAGTTTTGAAAAACTCGAGAAGCATTCCTATTGAGGTAGAGCCTGGAAGAACTTTGAACATCAACCCTGGTCTCTCCTCAGAAGAACATATGCGCCTAACCAATCTCTTGAAGGAACGTAAGGGGGCATTCGCCTGGGAGTATACAGACATGAAGGGTATTCCTTCCAGTCTGTGCACTCATCATATTTATATTAAAAACGACTCCCGGCCTGTATGTCAACCCCAACGACGCATGAACCCCAATTTGAGGGATATAGTGAAGGAGGAAATCCAGAAACTTTTGGAAGCAGGATTTATCTATCCTATTTCAGATAGTGAGTGGGTTTCCCCACTTGTAATTGTGCCCAAGAAAAATGGTAAATGGAGAGTCTGTGTCGATTATAGGGAGCTGAACAAAGCTACACAAAAGGATCATTTTCCTTTGCCCTTTATTGACCAAGTACTTGATACCCTATCAGGGAAGAAGTTCTTCTCCTTCTTGGATGGGTTCAGTGGGTACAATCAAATTCAGATTGCTCCGGAGGATCAGGATAAGACCACCTTCACTTGCCCCTGGGGAACGTTTTCCTACAGGGTGCTTCCCTTTGGCTTGTGCAATGCACCTGCAACGTTCCAAAGAGCTGTGATTGGCATATTTTCTGAATTGGTTAATGATAGTATGGAAGTCTTTATGGATGATTTTACTCCCTATGGCAAGGATTTTGAGGAAGCACTGGAAAATTTAAAGAAAGTTTTAATTCGCTGTGAACAGGCTCGCCTCTCATTAAGCACTGAAAAATGCCATATGATGATGAGTGAGGGGGTGGTATTAGGACATTTCATCTCTACCGATGGTATTCAAGTGGATCCTTAAAAAATTAAGGTGATAAAAAATATACCAACTCCTTCAACTCAGAAAGAGGTGCGAAGTTTTCTGGGACATGCTGGATATTACAGGAGATTTATAGAAAGCTTCTCCAAACTTGCTTCTCCTTTGTTTTCATTGTTAATGAAGGACGCACAGTTTGTGTGGAGTACAACATGCCAGACAACATTTGATAAGCTTAAAGAGAAGCTGTCCACAACCCCTATTCTAAGGGGACCTAATTGGACCATACCTTTTCACATTTCTTCAGATGCTTCTGATACTGCCATTGGAGCAGTACTAGGACAGCAGGATGGTCAAGTACCTTATGCTATTTATTATGTTAGTAAAAACTTAGCCCCTGCTGAACTAAATTATACTGTTACTGAGAAAGAATTCCTTTCTATTGTTTATTCTATTAATAAGTTTCGGCATTACATTACTGGGTATCCTACATTTGTGCACACTGACCACTCTGCCATTAAGTATTTAATGAACAAACCTGTCACTAATGCCAGAGTAACCAGGTGGCTTTTATTATTACAGGAATTTGATATTACTATTATAGATAAACCTGGAAAAGAAAATGTTGTTGCTGATTTTTTATCACGATTTACTAACAGTGATGACAGTTCACCTGTTGAGGATGCTTTCCCGGATGAACATTTATTCGCACTCTCAGCTCATTCACCCTGGTATGCAGACGTTGCTAATTATTTGGTTGCAGGAAAGCTTCCGCCACATATGTCTAAACGAGAGAAAAGAAAAATTATTCAGCAAAGTCCAGGTATTGTTGGCTCAAGGGCCATCTCTTTTACACAGGACCTGATCTTGAGATTAGAAGATGTGTAAGGGAAGATGAGATCTTTCATATACTGAAGGCCTGTCATGATGAACCTTGCAGAGGACACTTTGCAGACAAAAGAACAGGGCATAAGGCATTGCGGATGGGCTATTATTGGCCGACACTGTTCAGAGATGCTAAAAGATATGTTCAGTCCTGTGACAGCTGCCAAAGGATGGGCCAACCTAATAAGACAGATCAGATGCCTTTACAGCCCCAAGTGGTACTGGAACCGTTTGATAGATGGGCATTGGACTTTGTTGGTCCTATCAACCCTCCTTCCAGACAGAAGGTTTACATTTTGGTGTGTACAGATTACATGACCAAGTGGGTAGAAGCTGTAGCTTTGGCTAAGGCTAATGACCAGGCGGTGATTGATTTTCTGTACAGTGAAGTTTTTACCCGCTTTGGGGTACCAAAGGAAGTAGTTACCGATGGGGGACCGCAATTCATCTCACACCAATTTGAATCCTTGCTCCGGAAGTATCATGTGCAGCACAGGATAGCTTCACCTTATCATCCCCAGGCCAATGGTCAGGTGGAAAGTACTAATAAAGTTATTGAAGCAATTCTTACTAAAACAGTTAAAAGCCATCGAAGGGATTGGGCTGACAGGCTTCCAGAAGCACTGTGGGCATATCGCACAACTTGGCGCAACACCACGGGGTTTTCTCCCTATGATCTGGTGTATGGAAAGAGTGCCATCTTTCCAATTGAATTTGAGATCAAGACCCTGAAAACAACCATTGAAATGAATCTGGATGTAACAGAAGCCCAGAAAAGAAGATTGAATCAATTAAATGAATTGGATGAGAAACGGTTAGCTGCAGTAGACCAGACTGTGCTGCTTCAGCAACAGAGATCTAACTGGCATGACCGATTCATCAAAAAGAAAATCTTCCGTGAAGGAGACTGGGCATTATTATACGACTCCAGATTCAAGAAGGATTTTAAAGGAAAATTACGCACAAGATGGCTGGGTCCATATTTGGTCGACAGGGTATTTGACAACGGCACTGTTCGCCTGGTGACCATTGATGAAAACCGTATACCATTACTTGCTAACGGCCACAGACTGCGACTGTATCGTAAGCCCATTTCGAAAGATGCATTCATTTCACAAATTGCTGCCGATCCAGACTATCAATTGGCACCAGAGGAGGAACTTTTCTCTACCTTTGCCAAACCTTAAACTGAAAATTGTATTTGTTGTACATAAATAATTTCTTGCTGTAGCGTATAATTGTTGTTTTTTTCTTTTTCTCTTTGCATTTGATCTCTTTGCTTGCTGTCGTCTTTTCAAAAATTTTCAGGGAAGCGCCAGGAGAATGACCAGTTTGGGCCCGTTAGACGAAAATCTCCCTGTGCCGTCCTTGCTTTAAAAAAAAAAAATAAAAAAAAATCCGGTAGCTGCAACATATTTTCCGGCAGCTGCGACATATTTTCCGGCAGCTGCAACATATTTTCTGGCAGCTGTATATCCTTTTCCGGCAACCACATTATCCTTTTCCCTAGCAGCCGCAAAATCCTTTTTCCCGCTTGCCGTCGATCTTTTCCGGCGGCTGCAACATCGGCGGCTGCAACGTCGGCGGCTGCAACGTCGGCGGCTGCAACATTGGCGGCTGCAACATCGTCGGCGGCTGCAACGTCGGCGGCTGCAACATTGGCAGCTGCAACCCTTGTTCCCGTGGCTGCCACCTCATCTTCCCCGCGGCTGCCACCTCATCTTCCCACGGTTGCCACCTCATTTACCAGCTATTGCCACTTCATTTCCCCGCGGCTGCCATCTCATTTCCCAGCAACTGCCACCTCATGTTCAGCAACCGTAGTATTTTTTTTTTTTTTTCCCGTCGGTCTTCAATCCAGCGGCTGCAACATTTCACCGTTATTGTTTCCCGTCGACCTTAAAATCTTTTCTCCCGTCAGCTATAAATCATCCCCGGCAGCCGCGACTTCAATCCAGCGGCTGCAACATCACGTCACAACACTGCAACAAATCTTCCCGACCAGCTGTAATCTTTCCCGCCACCGTAAAAATTTTAAATTTTTTTTCCCGGCTGCCGTGAATTCTTTTTCGGTGGCCGCAACTTCTTTCGCGGTGGCTGCAACATATTTTTTTTTGACGACTGCAACAACTTTTTCGTCGGCCGTGCTATCATTCTTTTTGGCAACTTGCAGTGGTAACTCCCGTGTTAACAGAAGAATTGTTTCAATATGCTAATCATGGTGTTGATTCACCTCAGTCGTGCCGGCGAATTCATCATTCCGACACCGAGGAAGCGACGGTTTGTGTTTCACCGGCGGAAGAACTTATTGCCTTATCCGAGTCATCATGATCACACATCCGACTGTGCACGAATTCGGCTCCGTGACGTCATCAACTGCATGCTCCACCATTTTCCGCAGCTTTTCGACGCACAGTTTTATGAGGTATGGCTTTCATTTATCACGTGATTAAGCATTGATATCATTTAAACGATATTGGTCGTACCTTCACTCGTACCACCATTATACCTGATTAAACCTTTCCCTCGTACGACGTAAACGCTAATAACTGCCACCTTCCCCAATTCGGCATGAAAATTTCAAACACTGTTCTATGCTCAACTTTCCAAATTTGGTCATTCTCTCAACATCTCCGCTCAGCGATTCGTGCATCCTCTGTGCTGCAACTTCCATTCCGGGATCCGGTAATTTGTGGAATAGCAGTTTCAGTTTGCAGCGAGGACCATGGGCATTCCAGTTTGCCATGAACCTTTCAATACCCGGGAACTCAGACGGAATCCGCAAGTTCTTGCCATTTTTCAAGCTGCTGGCTGGGTCGAGTTCTTTGAGCGATTGGATGGATTCGATCGGGACGCAGCCCTGCAATTTGCCTTGAATCTTACCAAAACTCACTCCACGGTGTGGGGCTGTGTATAGACGTCTCTGAGGTCATTATATCCGAGGTTACAGCCATCCCGATGGTGGGAAAACCTTGGTTTAACCGTCGAGTCCCTGCAACGGTTGCACGAGAACAATTTTTACTTCCACAGGAGCAAGTTGAAGCATCCAGGAGAGGGATTGCACTGAACTCACTGCCGCGGCCATGGGACCAGGTTGCGGTCTTCCTCAAGAAATACATTACCTGCGAAGGTAGATACCAAACTATGTATAACTCTGAACTTCCTTTGCTTTCTCATCTCCGCCATGGCATTTTGTTGAACATTCCATTTTATTTATTGCACGACTTGCGTCATATGGCAACATTTGTTCAGTCTGCGAAGCACCCACTGTCCTCTCTCACCCACCATGGCCTTATCAAGTTAATTATTGTAAGAACCCTTGCCCAACATAATATAACTTGGGAACAATTTATAACCCGACCACAGCAACCTGTTCCCTTGAGGGTCATCCCATTACAGCAATTGGTTTCACCACAACAGGAGGACCGGAGTTCCTCCAGTGAAGTTGGGGGGAGGGATGAAATGGGAGAAGAACAACAATCGAGGGCACAGGAAGGACCATCCGGGGTGGGTAAAACCATAGAGGAAGAACAACCAGGGGCACAGTCAGAGCCATTCGGGGTAGATGAATCCCCAGCACAAGCAGAACCAGTGGGGGATGACACTGCATTTGAAGAAGAGCAAGGGGAAGCACAAACAGAGCCATTAGGTGACAATGTAGGTGAAACCTTCGTGGAAAACCTAGATAACAGGACAACTCCGACAGCAGAAGGTGAAATTGGAGCAGCATCAAATGCTGCGACAATGGAACCTGAAGATGACGGAGCTAGGGCAATGGAAGAAGACATTGAGCTGGTTACAATTGAGTCTTCACCTGAGTGGGTAGGAGTAGGAGCTGTGATTGAAGAAGAACAACATGGGGGTCAAAGAAATATTCCTTTGACCTAAGTTTTGCCTCCCTATATCCCAGCTCCACAGGAGGGAACACCACATAAGGAAAAATCACAAAAGAAAACGCCACAGAAGAGAAAGAGAGCCACCAGTGAATTTGACCTAACAACACCTATCAGAAGGAAAACGAACTCGATCTACCATAGCAGTAGAGGCAGCTAGGAAAAGATGGGCAACCCCAGAGACACAGGTTGAGCTCCCAATCCTTACACCAATACCGATGGATGCTCCACAAAGGCCAGTGGAGGAAGAACCTGGAATTGAAGGACTTTTGTATGAGAATGCAATGCTGAAAGAGGACCTCCAAGCACTTAGAAGGGAGCTGGAAACTTGGAAGGAAACCTGCAGAAAGCAGGGTGAAAGAAAAATGTACACACTAATAGAGGCTGCAGACCAAGTGGAGGAATCAGTTTCTGCTGGAGCTGGAGAAAAGGATGAGCGAATACTTTGCCCCACCTGTGGAGAAATCTTTGAGGAAGCAGGCCATAAAATTCTACTTAGCACTTATTCAGCACAACAGCCTGTAGCCACAGTAGGGAAAGCAGTGGAAAAAGAAGGTGCTGTCACACAAGAACCAACACTTTTAAACATCCTTGCTGCAGCTGCCACTTCCCATGATGCAAAAATTGTGGAACAAGTAGAAGAAGAACATGGGATGGAGGACGCCCTGGAGATTAATAAGGAATGTATGGTAACCCCAGAATGTTTCCACGATACAGAGATTATAGAGCAGATGGGAGAAGAACTTGGAATGAAGGATGCGCTGGAGCTTATAAAGGAATATGATGAAACCCCAGAATGCTCCCAGGACACAGAAATTTTAGAAGAAGAGATACAAAGGCAGGACAGTGATAAATTGGAATAGGAAGTTGCAACACAAGAACCAGCAAACCTGAATATACTTGTCCAATCTGCCAAACAGATGGGGGAAGAACCTGGAACAGAGGAGATTCTGGAGTTTAATGATGAACTCTGGGTTGTAACCCCAGAGGACTCCCATGACACAGAACTCATAGGAGAGGAGTTGCAGCAAAAGAAGGATGAAGAGGTAAGCCAGGATGTTGCTACACAAGAACCAACACCCTTGGAAGCTGCAGCAAGAACTCTTGAATTGCAGTTGGAAGATAACTTGGGAGTGGATATCATTCCTGATATACAGTGGAGTGAAGAGGAACAGGTACATACACCATGATCAGGTGACACTGAAATCTTGGAGGAAGGGTTACACGATGAGAAGGAGATCCTATCTCAGCAGCAGAAGGACAAAGAAGACGCTGTTACACAAGAACCGGTGTCTCCAAAATCAATAAAGGTAGCTGCTGAAGAAGGTTTAAAGGATGTTGCTGTTACACAAGAACCAGCAACTCTCCTGTTAAAATTAGATGCGCTGGAAGACACTGTCCCACAAGAACCAGTGCTTCCACCTCCTAGAGATGTCATTGAGTTGGATTCAGATTGAGGATTTCTTTTCAACTCCCCCAGGCATAGCATAATGAGACTGCAGGAAGATTCCCACTACACCAAGTGCATTCCCAGATATCAACAAGTAGCAGTGGAAGGGAAACAGTGAGGTTGGAAGATGCTGGGTCACTCACAGAAGCCTTTCAAAAGATAGATAAGATGCCTGAGTTTCCTACATTCCTTCCTCTCTTCTGGATAGAGCTCAGTTCACGATTCAGATGCAGGTTGTTGCATGAGGACATGCAACAGGGTGTTTGGGGGGAGATGTTGAGCCCAGAATTGGCCCTTTTTAGTCATCATTATTCATCTTTCCTGTCCCTGTCCTACACTATTTATCATGGCAATCAAACCTATTGTTTTTACCTTATCCCCCAAATTACCAAGGTATGGATGATCATTGTTTTATTTTATTAATGCTTATGATTGTGATAATTAAAGCTGTGCATCTCTCAAATTGTGCTAACATGTTGCGATTTATGAAGGTAGTTGAGACAAATAGATTGCAGGAAGATCGGGGCTGAACAAGTCATAAAGAAAGGGATGTTCGTTCCTTGGGGCTCGAATCATCAATCAAGGCACAGTCGTGACAGGGCAGCTGTAACAGAATTTGCTATCTTAAGTATGTTGCTGCTCGAGTCTAGCTGTGAGCTGGAAGGACCGCCACTCTTGGGGCAATTAATAACTCTCTCATATTTGGATATTTCTGTTCTGCCACGCATTGTAACAGCTAGATTATTTAGGGCGCCTGAAGATCAGAGATCTTCATGGCTGCCCAATTATGGAATTAGATGTTACGATTTGTATGTATAAATAGGGTGAGTTGCCTCGACTCAGGGGTTGAACAACAAACAATTAATTCATTTTGTATTAGCAGCCGAGCAAAACTGTGTACTCATTCTTCTGTTAATATAAGGGGTTACTTCTGAGCTAAAGAGGGTGTTTTTCAACCAGCGTCTCTGTGTGAAGACTGGGCCCGTCTTCCACAGAGATTGCTGAGTTAAAATAGGATTTTATCTTTCTTGTTGTGTGATGCTTTGTTCTTTCCTTTGTACGCAGCAGCAATATTTATTGTGTGGGTTTCTCAGTAAAAGATTACATTTCTGTGAGATTGGTGAATGGTGTAGAATAACAGTCGACTGAGTCAGGGTTGCTTTATGCATTTCAATTTCTGTTCACACTGCCGTGTTCATCTTACAACTGAGACGCGATCCTAGGAGTTCTTACAATTTAGCTTTCCTGTTTTGTGTTGATTGATTTCCATTCTGCAATTCAATTTCTTAGAACAATGCTTCAATATTTTTCATTTGAAATTCTAGAGTAATGTTCAGTTTATGCTTTATGATTCCCAGATTGATTAGATCAGACAAGTGATTGTTTTAGAATGCGAATGAGATTTCCTTTTGCAATTGTTGATTAGATCTGATACCATTTCTTATTGATGCATAATAGAAAAGAATTGTAGTATAGCAGTTAGAAGGCAATTGGGATTGCATAGATTCTTGGGATGAACATGGATGATAGAAGATAAAAGTATTCACTTCTAATGGTTTTGTGTTTGAGCATATATTGTGCACTTATCCTTTGAAATAAAAAGACTTTCTCGGGTTGACAATAAATTTCATATGCTCTGTGTGTTTGGTAGTAAATTATCTGCATATAGAGTGCTTGACAATTATTCTATTCCTATTTGAGTTCTCATGCATGTTCAATTATCTGCTCTTTTTTACTGCAATTTTCACTATAACTCAATTTCTCTGCTCATTCTTTCTCTGTGAGGTATACTCAGCTCCATGATCTGCCGTGATTTAGAATTTCACATGGTATCAGAGCTTAGTGAGTGTAGGTTTGAATATATTCTTTTAGTAGTGCACCAGAAGCCTCTGGATTTACATAACAAATCCTAGTGCCATTGCATTGAATTCAATGAAGAAATACTTTGAGGTCTAGCCAGGTGTGAGGGATCCAGAAAAATGTGCCTATTGTCCTAAAGCAGTGCTCAATAGTAGTCTATCTCCAAAATTGAGAGTTTTTGGTAGGTTATTGAAATTTTTTTAGTGCAGCAGTACTAGAAGTACCACATTGTATTCACTCCAATAGTTCTAATGGAGAATTCGAATGCTCATCTCTCTCCCAGGATCCTAACACCCTTCAATTATATTGATTGGAGGGATGATATGCAGATGGTGTTGCGCAACAAGTCATTGTATGTTAAATTTTCAGAATTTACTTCAATCTGATCTAGGATCTTAACTGAGAGAACAACATGTACAACATATCTACAACATATCAATCATGGAGACAATAATGCAAGCACACAAGAGACACAAAGATTTACTTGGGGAAAACCATAAAGGTGAAAAACCCCAATAACTTCCTCAAAGATAGATAGAACAATGATACAACCCAAGCATAAGAGATAGACATCTCCTAGCAGCAGCTTCTCCTCCTCCACAAGTGCGCCACTCTCCAAAGAGTGTGTGTGTGAATAGAATGATCAAATAGAGTGCCTCCCACACTCTATTTATACATGACTTGACTTGCAATGATAGATATAGCAATGATACAACCAACCAAGAGAGATATCCATAACCTAGCAGCAAATACTCCTCCTCCATAAGTGCGCCACTCCTCCTTGAGTGCATGTGTCAGAAGTGAGTGAGTAAATAGAGTGCCTCCCGCACTCTATTTATACTTGACTTGACTTGCCTTTTTACCTAACTCATGTAGGCTCGAACTTAACCACATAACATAATGCTGAGTGGGCCGACCCCCAATAGGGTGGTCTAATAACCCTTTGACCTACATGGCCGACCCCCAATAGGGTGGTCTAATAACCCTTTGACCCACATGACTTATACAGGGCCGACCCCAAATAAGGTGGTCTAATAACCCATCAAGTATAAGTTACGACACTTACAATATAAATGACGACACTTCCTTATAGAGGAATAATACCATCTCTATAGGAATACAATATACATATATGTGAAATACATTTCGAAGTTACATATACATCAACATTGTATAGGGTAACAATGCGAAATGAGGTCGAACCTTGAGCAATTGTTAAGAAGGCCAAGTATCTGAATAGATTGGATGAATCATTTGGTTTGATGTGTATTCATATTTCCAGATATATACTCTTCCACCTCAATGGATTGAAGACTCCAAGAGAGGTTTGGTTGATGTTGTAGACCCTCTTCGGCAAACAATATGATACAAGGGACCATATTCTGGAGAATAAGTTGATTTCTCTTCAACCCAACAGTTTTGAAACCATCCAACAATTCTTTTCCAAATTCAAATCTTTGGTCATATAATGCAAGCGGTGTGGCATTGAGAAGAAGGATGAGCAGTTGGTGATATCCACTCTGAGCAAGCTTGGTCTTGAGTTCTCCATCTTTGTTTCTACCTTTCATTCAGGGAGATTGTTAATCCTTGGTAGGAAAATACCATCTCTAGATGCATTCATCAAATCTCTCATCCAAGAACAAGACAAACTGATTCAGATGGGCGATTTGCAAGCCACCAAAAATCAAGCTCTTATGGCTGGAGAGTCAAAAAGTGCGAATGCCAAAGGGAAGAAAAAGGGTAAAGAGATGAAGAAATTTGATACCAAGCATAATCCATAGTCTAATCCATCAGAAGGAGCCTCCAACTCCAAGAAGGATAAGCAAAAGGGATTTGAGAAATCCAAGTGTTCCTATTGCAAGAAAGGAAACCACCCAGAGAGATCTTGCATGAAGAATAAGATAGATCAAATGACCAAACTTCTTGAACATCACAACATTGCCCTCCCAGAAGGCGCAAGAGAGACTAATTCTGGAAGTGAGTCCAATGGTCATGAGATATTCCATGCCCTAAAGGTTGTATTTTCACAATCACAAGCCTTCCTCATAGATTCAGGAGCCTCCAACCACATGGTTTCCTCCAAAGAATTATTTTCTTCTCTAGATCTCAATGATGGTACAATTATTCACAAGGGAGATAATTCTCAAATATCTGCTAAAGGGAAGGGCATAATACATCTGGAGAATGGAAAGTTAAAAAATGTTCTATTTGTGCCTTCTTTGTTAACAAATTTGTTGTTTCTTTATCAGCTGACCCACACAGGTTCACCGAAGAAAGCTGTCTTTGGTCCTAACACAGTTGAGATTGTAGAGATCTCTACTGGGAAGATTATAACGAAATGGTTTACAAACCCTGGCTCAAAGGCATATGAATTCTCTCACTTTTTTCCATACTCTTTGCCTACTCCATTGGAATCTGATGAAGATTAGAGTGATATCTCTTCTAATGAAGATGAGGATCAAGATCCTGATGTTGAGAATAAAGTTCAAGGATATCCAGATCGAGATCCAACTCGTACTCCCAATCCATGGCCAAGGCCAATATGGGCTCACAAAGTCCTTGTAAGTACTGGGAACATAGTTGGGGATCCATCTGACCATAGAACCCACTAGATCTCAGTATCATGCAAACCTTGCACTATGTCATGCAGATCCACTTCTCTCAGAGAGGTGCTGCATGATGGTGGGGTTTGATCCACAATCCCTTGAAGAAACTTGCCATGGGGGATCTACAACCAAGTAAAAATCTCGGTTGGTTGACAAAGGGTACTCAAAGGTTCATGATTTGGACTACACTGATCCATTCACTCTAGTAGCAAGAAGGGTTATTGAAAGACTTGTTTTGGAAAATACAACTTCGACACAATGAGAGGTGCATCAGAGGAGCAGATCCAAATCCAAATCTAGACCCAACACCTGCATTTCTAACCTACATAGGAGCAGATTGCCTACAATTTTACAAAGGCTTTCACTCAGGAAAATTTTCCTTCTCTACTTAGTGTGAAGGTTATTTGAGCTCCCTACTGCTGTCCTATTTTTTAGGGGGGGTTTTCCCCACGAGGCTTTCCCGATTACCTTGTTTCATGGAGAATTATTTTATTTTCATCAATTATTTGATTGTATGGGTGAACTTTGGTCTTAGTAACCAGGGCCCAAGGTGCACAAGTTTGGATTAAGGGGGGGTGTTAGGATATTTTAATACTCCATCCTTGTTCTATTTGCATTATTTACCATTTGCTAGCACTTAGTGATGTTATTTCCCCCCTAGTGGTGTGCATATGTCATCTAGGACCCATTAGCCACCTAATGCGCCCTACTTTCATGATTTTAGGACCCTCACAAACAATTCCCTATATTTTAGGAGCCCACTCAGTAAATCAGTTCAGTCTAACTGAGTTACACATGAGTTGGTGACTCTAAATGGGAGTTCGAGATCCAATCACCACTGATTGTGGCCTCATGCGCCCTTTTATGATTGATTTGCATGACAAACTCATGGATGCGCCCTCCTTGGTTAGTTAACTAACTGTATCATCAGTTCACTGATATTTGGTTGATTTTAACTGAGTTTGGGAGCTCCAGAGCACTGATAGAGGTGACAATTACTATGCTAGATATATTGAGACTCGAATTCTCCTAGGTGATTCGAATTCTCTCCATTGTAACATCATTTTTCATTATACTGATTATTGGATCATGTGACATTATTCTATTCCTATCTGAGTTCTCATGCATGTTCAATTGCTTGCTCTTTTTTACTGCAATTTTCCTTGTAACTCAATTTCTTTGCTCATTCTTTCTCTGTGAGGTATACTCAGCTCCATGATCTGCTGTGATTTAGAATTTGAAAAGAACTAATATATATCTTACACCCAGGGAAAATAGCTTCGTGACTTCGCTCCTCAACAACAACAACAAAAGATGTTATCTCTGAAGTCTACAACATACTTCTATGGGACACGAGATAGGGCACCTCAGTTTATAAGATGATTAATGTTTGATAGGTAGGCAAAACAAGGTTTGAGGTCTGTGGTCAAATCAAGCATTCAAATAATTAACTAGTAACATTCCAATGTTTCAAAGGCACACTTCTTGTGGATTTATAAATATCACAAATCGAAAGAGGAATTAAGACAGAAATGTAAACATATAAGGTCACAAGCAGTAAACTTACACATTCAAAAGAAATAGTTTTTATAGAAAATACAATACTAATCTATTCCTAACTTTTGGGAAAATAATTCTATCATTGAGCTAGAAATAAATCAAATCATTCACAAGAGATCTGAAACTGTTGGATCTTTTAGAAACTAATTCTATCCATAAACCCAAAATATAAGAAATTTATGATTTGTTGCGACGAATTTGGAACTGTCGAATCGATCTTCCACCTGAAAATCTAGATTGATTTCTCGAGTATCCAAATTCCTCATCAACTACTAAGTGTTGTGCAAAATACTCTACCACCTATTGATTTTCTGCCTGGAATTGCTCAGTTGAAAAATCTCTAAACCCCAAAATAAGGTTATGAGGTAGTTTGTTGAAATCCAAAAAATTCAGGATACTACTCTCCCAAGTATTCATAGAGAACAACAACCAAGCGAACCGTCAGTTGCTCCTCTTGGTGATATCACAAATTTGTGATAGATAAGGCTCGACTCTCTGACTTAAATCATTCTCCACAACACCAAATCCATTCAAATATCATATTAGCATCATCACTGGTCTACTCTTGGAAATCATAAAATATTCCATCACCGAGCAATTCCTCCAGAGAGCATCAATATATGAATCTTTAATAATGTCTAATTGATGTTTCAAAAGAACTCTTCATTAAGAAATAAGGGAAAAGCAACCAAAGACTCTTCTTCTACGGATAGGTCATAACATGACCCTCATGTTCTCATATTGAAACGCCAAAAAATTAATATAAATTCACAAACCGAACTGAGATTACTTTAACATCTAAATACCTTTGACACTTGCATGATACTGTTTCATATTGAAGCCACATCTTTGATGAGCTCATGGTGATCTTGTGGATGTTTACCTCTCGACAGATGGATATACTTGCATTGATGCTCTAACCTTCATTGCTCCATGTGAATGAATTATTTGGCATTTGAATAATGCTCGGGCTTGATGTTTGAGCATTTTGATTTTGCATGCAGTGAGAGATATCCCACGTGCACTGGGAAATAAAACTTTAAAAAATTTATATATACAAGCAACTAAGTGCCTTACCGATGCGTTGAGCACAACTTTTTTTTTCACAAAGAAAATGACATACCATTTATATTAAAAATAGTAAAAAAGGATTACATAGTTCCAAACCGACAACTATCCAGAGAACATGAAGCGTGAAAACACAAAAACAACAATTCCCGGAAAACACAAGGCAGTCCTCACTGGACGAAATACAAAGGCACAACAAAAGAGTCCCCACAGGACAATAGAAATAGTCACCCACTCAACAGATACATATCAGAAAAAGAGCCACAAAAAACCATCCAAAAAGCAAAATACTGCCCCCCACATAGGCCACACAATGACCAGATAAGACCGGAAGGCCCCAGAGAGGCAGCATCACAGGTGCTAGAACCCTGCATGAAGACAGAATCAGGATCATAAAAAGATGTACCACAGTCATACACAAATAAAATCCATAGAGGAATGATCAACAAGAATTTCATCACTCCATTCCTCCACAAAAATGGTTCCCTTAGGGAAGGTAAGTGCCCGTTTGGAGAGTTCATCCGCAAGAACATTATATTCGCGAAAAATATGAGCAAAATAAATCTGCCCAAAACAGTTGATTAGCCTGCGTGCATCATGGAGCCAGTAATCAAGTTGGAGAACCTTTAGTGAATAGACACCCGAGCCCACTCAATGATCACTCGGGAGTCACCAATAATGCGAACAACTGGGATGTTCCGACCATCGGCAATAAACAGAACAAGCAATGAGCTCACTGTGCGTATTCAACCCCAAAACACAATTAAACCAGGATTTGATACAACGATTGGCATCAAGATGTATAAGAACCCCCACACCGCCAACCTGCAAGCCCCACTGAGAGGCCCCATCAAAATCCCCCCAAGGACATGACTCCCCAACCGGCAAAGCCAAACGAGGGGCTGACCGAATGGGCTTGGATGAGCCAACCATTTCCAAGAAGGATGCTAAAATGCCACTACCAAGGTAGTAATGCTGGGAAGACACCCCTTCAAATATTAGACGGTTGCGAGCTTTCCAAATGCCCCGAGCCATAGAAACAAGCAGAGTTAAATCCAATTGCCACCCAACAACAATCCAGCCAAATGGAATGAGAGAACAGACAATGAAAGAAAATATGAGTGACCGATTCTTCACCACAACCACACAGGGCACATCAGTTCGGACCACAACCTCCCCTTTTCAAAATATTGTCCCAGGTAAGGATCTGATTATCAAAAACCAGCCAAATAAAGCATTTAAACTTGAGAGGAATGTTAAGTGACCACAACAAATTGTACCAGCTATGACCAATAGGAGCATCGAATGAAATAAGGGACTCATGCTTGCTCAACCAAAAGTAAATAATTAAATACAAATTACATTATTCTACTGGTGGGTTTTCTAAACTATAAATATAACTATCCCAAAGATCAGTTTCATAAAATATTACTTTACATTGCTGAGGATCCAATAATTTCAAAGCAACCTCATGAGTAGGCAACTCTTTCCCTAGATTTATTAACCCTTTAGCTACTGCTTTGTGACTTTCTTCCAAAAAATAGGCATTCACAGTTGCTTGTCCTATATGATATTGAATATCTTCTACTGTAAGCATTTCTAATCCCTTGATGTATTCCAAATCTTTATTCAAGCTGTTCTTCAACTTTGCTAAACGTTGGTCTTTGGGTGGTAGTTTGTACATGTCTTTAACAATTGGGATGTGGAAATTTTCGTGCACTTGACAAATATTTTGATAGATTCCATCGCATTTTGAAATGGTCTTTGGTACTTCAATTTGTACCTTTCTAGAAGCTTTTCTGCAACTCTCTAGAAAAACTATATCTAGTTTCAATTCAACAGCTGTCTTATTTGGAAAATGATCGAGAAAACCTTGATTTTTTCCTTCTTATCCAATGAAGTTCTTCACCTTGTTAAATGTATCTATCAATTTCCGTTTTGTAATGGCAGCATTAGCAGATATTTCTTTCATTCTATCACTAACTCTTGTGAGTGATAAATCTGTTCTTGCACCTTGTGGTCATGTTCATAAAAAGGTGTCATAACTTGTTTATGATTCTAAGCAATTTTGATCTGCTCCGTCAATGATTCCTTTTCGTTCATTTATTCATTAACCTGGGATTGTAAAGATCCTTTTTCGATAATCAGGGATTCCACCTGCAGATTTAATTTATTTTCATTTTCCTCCAATTCATTGATTCAAGAACATAAATCATTTCATTCTCCTTCCCGATAATTACTAGTTGCACATTTAAATAATTTCTTTCATCATCAAGCTCTTGATAATCCAGTAATAATTTTTCCTTCTCGAACTCCAAGGTATCTCGCTTTCTCTTCATTTGAATCCCTTCGCTTCGATCTTGCACCAAGTTATCTTTTAATTTCAACATTTTTATTTTACCACATTCCAGATCATTCATCAACTTGTCCACATTATCTGCATTAGTTTCGGAAGCTATGATATTCACTGAAGCAGTGAATTTAGGGTCTTTGTTGGTGACTTATACTAGGGTATTCTCTTGTATAGTTACAATATCTGGCTGCGTACCCATATTTAACCTCTTTTCTGTTCTTCTTAGAATCATCTTCCTCATAGGATCGAAGACGATAATGTCCAACTTTGCTATAGAATGTTGTTTAGAAGGGGTGAATGGTGTGATCCCAAGCTCAACAAATGGGAGATGCCCCCTGTAAGTGGGACTTCTAAATTAGCAGGTGGATCTATGTCCATGTATTGTAAATTCTGATCTCCTTCTTGGATCTTCTTATCTTCCACAACTTTCTTGATCCTTGCTTCTTCTTCCTTTTGCTTCTCTAACTCAACTGCTTTCTCTGATTCCTCTTGTTCTTCCTTTCTTTGCTTTTCTAGCTCGACTGCTTTCTCTACTGTCTTTTCCTGCTCTTCTTTCCTCTGAGCTTCCTCCTCTTTCTATTTTTTTTCTTCCTCCCGTTTCCCTCTTTTCTGCCAAATATTTTATTCAAGTCTGCCATGTTGTTTTCTATTCTATATACTTCCTCGTCTTTCAGGAAGTGATCTATGTATTCAAAATTAATTTTGCATGACGCGCATTGCTTGGACGCCTTCTGCAACTTGTCATTCCTAATAAAAATATTTTCCCCGAAATGGAATGCCTCTAGGTCTTTTATGAAAATCTCTGATCCTGTTACCTTGGTAAATTTGTATGCCCCAATGGTGAAGGGAAGTGGAGGATAAGAAGATTTTTTATTTTTCGTTCAAAAAATGTCCAACCCTGTTAATGAAAATTTTCCTTACAACTTCTTTATGTACTATGTAATCTGTGACATATCTTGGCATCAGGGAAGGACTTTTAGTTCCTCCATACATCTGAATATAGTTGCCTTCTGGGGTGAAGTAGTAATCTCCATATTCACTAATTACCGCCATTGCATTATCTGACAAGCAATTTGGTTCTTCATTAAAGATCGGCTTATACAAAGGAATTATGAACTCCTCGCATAAAAGGTTGTAAAATATTGCATACTTGTGAGCCCACATTATCTGGTAGGAATTGTAGAGCGGGGTCTCATCCGAGACCCAATGACATCCCAACTTATTGAATGGGTTTCTTATCAAAATGCAGTCAATTAGATAGGAGGACATGAAAAACTCTGCTTTTTTCTGTGTCATGCCTCCTTGGGTGGCAGACACTACTGCTGCCATACTTTTTGAAATAATGTCCTCCCAATTAAAAACAGTACCATGAGAAGCAACATGGTACATAATTGGCACCCAAATGAGTTTATATATATTTGCATTCGCTCTTCCAAATATCCTGCTCAACGTCATTGCTATATTTATAAAAGGGGTTTTTAAATTTTGCGAATCATGTTCCCCGCTTTCTCTTTGCCTTAGCTATTTTCCTGGTATAAGAATATTCTTGGCATACTCTGAATGGTTTATGTTGACACCTTTTATCCAATCATCCTTCATCATAATTTTCGGGGCAAGTAACTTGTAAGCCGTGCTTATATGAGCGGGGTGAAATGAAGCAAATCCTTTCCCATTTTCTCCCTCCATGATCCTAGAGTTGACATCTATGTGAGGTAATATCCATCATATCACCTCCGAACAAGGGAATAACTCTTGACGAGTCACAACCTTATGAAGACTTGATTTCTTTATGTTTTGATAGACCATCATTTCTTCAATGGAGGCGTCGAGCACATTCTGGTATCAGATAAGGGTATCGCTCACCCCATTTATACCTGGGACTATTCCAATTATTGATCTAGTGTCCTCAAATAGGGCCTCCATCACACTTTCTGGTACAATTTCAATATTTGAGTAAGATTCTACCACTTTAGCTTTGCGTTTAGAAGCCCTCTTGTGCATTTCCGAATCCTGTGATTAAAATAATGTTAGTGTATAGATAGCATATCATATAGAACATTGTTATTTTTCCAACAGTTCATCAATAGTAACAAAACTCAAGCATAATGGCAATGAGTGTATAACATTACTATAATAGAAAACAACTCAAGCAACAAACTACAAATGTAATAACCTATCCAATATGCATTGTTTGTAAAGAAATATATAAGACATGTTTTACAATTATTATTTAACTAATGGACATACTAACTTAGATTCGATCCAACCAACACTTCTCATGGTGATGTTTTCCGGCCAAGATTTTAGCAAAACCATTCTAGGGTTCAAGATAGAGAGTTTTAGTTTCGACAACTTGTTGAGAGATACTCCTTCGACAAGGTTTATATGAAAATAAATTGCTACACCGTGGCATAGATTTTGTATTAAAACCAAACTCTGTGCGACAATACCACGCCGTTCTTGTAAAAGTATGCATTTGAAAGAACCCATAAGAATGTGCAAAAAACTCCGGAAACCCCAATCTGTTGTTCAAAAAATGCGGTTTCACAGTTTGCACGGTCACAGGCCGTGAGACGTTTTCCAAACCCTACCCGGCTATGATTAGCGCCAATGATAAGAACTGTCTATGGGTGGAAATGAGCTTCAAGCAACGACTACTGGGAATTATCCATTATCAAGTAATCCTCCCAGCAATCACTAGTATGAATGGCTGTCGTCTATGAACCCTATGTTTGTGAGTCACTAATTCACTCGGTCCCGTACCATACCATGCATGTCTAGAGCTATGTGGGTTTCCCTACGTAACTGGTAGGCACTGAGTGTATCCTTTTCCAAGCCCTACCCGCATCCGAAGGTGGTGTACTTAGGGTTTATACCATGTGTAATGAGGAACATATACAGGTTTTGGGATTACGCCCTACTTATTATTCAGAGGTCTTAACCAAGTTTCAGGGTTTGAAAACACACAAAATAGGGCGCGAAATGATGGTTAAATTCATTTCCATACCAACCTTTAAAACACCATTTCTACATACACAGGTGTGACAAACTCATTGGGTGCAAGAAAAAACCTACCTGGTGGTGTGCTAATGAGTTGGCGGTCCGCAATAGAAAAAATCCAAGTGTCTTCGGGATTTTCCTAGCAAAGATTCATTGTACTCTTGATCGAACGACGTTTGCAGGTGTGTGATATGTGAAACACAAACAAAATGTTCTCCCTTTTAAATCAACGGGCCAACCCTAGTGTTGAATGTGCATTTAATTTTTGATAGCGTATTAAAACAAACTTAAAAATATGTTAAAGTTCAAACTTTTCTCGGTGCCCCCTAATGTCAGTTTCGGATCAAAAATATTTTACTTACGAATCCATTTCGTGTCAAAATATCCCTTTCCGTCGGGCTATTTGGGGTCAGAATTAAGTTTGGTGATTGATTTCAAATTTGGGAGAAAAAGAAGTTTTGTCATTGGGCCCATTTCGGATTAAAATTGGATTTGGCACCATGTCATGTTGGATCAAAATTGATTTTGACACCGATTGATTTCACCTTAGTCAATTTCAAAGAAAAATAAGTTTTGTCACCGGGCTAGTTCAAAACAAAAATGAATTTGGTGTCGGGCTAATCATGAAAACAAAGCTTCCCGATACCGACTTCCTTTCATACAGACCCTCTTATTGCAATATTGGCGGAGAATCACAAATACAAGTGACCAAATATCGACGCAAAATATCATTGCGTACCAAACGTTTCGACTTAAAATCTTGTTTCGTTCTGACTGTTTCGGTGTGAAAACAAATTCTGCTCCAATATTCAAAAAACTTATCTCCTTCCCACTGTTTCGGTGTAAAATCGTATTTTGATCGAAGAAAAACTTGTTTGACTATTTCGACGAAGATTCAAATATTTGCTCCGAAACAAGAAACTCTGGAAAAAATATTCTAAGTCCAATATTTCTAAGAACAAAAGTGTTTGAAATCGAAAGGAAGATAAAAACCAATAAAACCTTAGTAAATCAAAACTAAAAGGAGGGGCCCTATAATTTTATGCAAAATTTGGGAATTAAGTTGCGGCTGCAACATGTATCCCAATGCACTTTACCTAAATTGTTCATATACTTGCTCCAACTCCCACTGCATGTGCAATATCCTGTCTTGCGCACACCATTACATACATCAAATTGCTAACTGCCAATGAGTATGGAACCTTGGAAATGTATTTTATCTGATCAAGTGTCTCGGGACATATCTCCTTAGTCAGTTTGAAATGGCTATCCAAAGGTGTACTAACTAGTCTTGCATACTGTATTCTAAATATTTCCACCACCATCTCTATGTACTCATCTCAAGACAATGTTAATTTAATATTTTTCTATTCTCTTGTTATTCTCATACCAAGAATTTTCTTTCTAGCACCCAAATCCTTCATCACAAATGAACTAGCTAATTTTATTTTGAGAACATTTATATCCTGCATGGTATAACCTACAAAAATCATGTCATTTACATACAATATAAATATAATATATCTTCGATTATTTAGTCCCTTAAAATTAACGTAGTGATCAATATCACATCTACTATAATATTGGTCCATAATAAACCTGTCAAATTTCAAATACCACTGCCTTAGAGATTTCTTTATGTCATACAAGCTCTTCTTCAACCGTATACTAATTCCTCCTTCTCTTTGACCTCAAATCCCTATGGGTGTTGCATATAAATCTATTCCTACGAATCCCCATGGAGAAAATTTGTCTTTACATCTAATTGTTCAAGATGCAAATCTTCTACTACTACTAGAATTAAAATAGTTCTAATTTAATTCAGTTTAACAATAGGAGAAAAACATTTCATCAAAATCTATACCTTTCTTCTATGCAAACCCGTTTACAACAAGTTTGGCCTTATACTTTTTTTTTCCTCCATCTTCTCCCTTCAAATTGTAAACCCATTTATCCTGCAATTCTCTTTTACCTGCATGAAACCAAAATAAGTCCAAAGTTTGGTTTCATACCAAGGAGTCCATCTCCTCTTTCATTCCTTGCTCCCATTTCTTTTTGGTTTCTACCTACATTGCTTATTCATAACTTTTTGGTTCACCAAAACCAGTCAACAATCGATAATGCAATGAAGGGGAGTATCATTCATATTGATGTTTCTCCAGGTTGCAGTATTGGGAAGACATTCATCCATGGGAAATGGCATGAGTCATATGGCTAGTTGTGATTGGCCCAAGCGGGGGTAGACAATATCCCATTATCCTGAGTCATATGGTGTGGGGAGATTGGCCCCAATGTGCTATCACATTGCCTACTCCATGATGGAGAGATATATTCTATATTAGAGTGATTTGAATTTTTATTTGATAGAGTATTTTATCCCCTTGTGGAATATACAATTCTAGTCTAATGTTGAACTTGACATAGACTCTAAGAAGTGTCCGCGACTTCTTTTTGTGGGTCAAATCAACACTAGAGATCTATGGGTGACTAAATGTGCATGTGAGAAGATGATCATCAACAAGGACAACTTTTCTATGATGAAGAAATAGCCAAGAAGACAAATCAACCATTGAAGAAGTCCTAGATAGAATTGAAGAAGCCCCGAGGAAGATTGGAGACAAGAAGACAAGTCAACCCTAAAGATAAAATGAAAAGTGGAAAAAAGTACAAGTTGGCCGCATAAGAAAAATCAGGGTGAATTTAAGTGTATAAATAATCATCTAACCTTTCATTTTCACAATCCAACTAACACAACTCTTTTCGGGTACACAGGGTACTCCAAGGGAACCGAGGCGTGTCAAGAGGCACGTTTTTCAAAACTGTCCCGATGATGTTTTTCCAGTACACAACTAGAACAAACACCATCCCTGCAAGATACCATCGGAAGACCTATCACCATATTGTATTTACATAGTTGTTGCAATGAGTGATAATTTAAGTGACCAAATCGCTCATGCCAAAGTTTGCTCAAGTTATCACTATGAGCAACAAAACTTGAAGGAAAAGGTGATGACCCAAAGTTGTTAAACTTGTACAACCTGGTAATATCATCAACAATTCCGGTAGCTAGGACCTGTGGAGGATCTTTAAAATCCTTGATTACAACTTGGTGAGGTGTATGTTGATGTATATGTAACTTCGGAATGTATTTCATCTATGTATTTCATATATATTTATTGTACCCTTATTAGAGATGTGTTATTCCTCTATAAGGAAGTGTCGTCATGTGGATTGACAAGTGTCGCAAGTGTGTGTACTTGCCGATGGGTTATTAGACCACCATGTGTGGGGTCGGCCCTGAAATATATATATTATATTGTGGATGTACCTAGCTAGACAAGTCGGCCCCATAAGGTCATTGGGCAAACAAGTTAGTATAAATAGAGATCAGGAGATCTCTATTTAGATCATTCGGAAAGTCATATCTCTCTCACTCAGAAGGTGGCACACTAGTGAGGAGGAGGATCATATGCTTTTAGGAGACTATCTCAAGTGTATTTTGGTTGTACTTTGGTTGAGCCATTGCTCTCTCTATCTCTGAGGAAGTTGTGGGGTTTTTCACCTTAGGGTTTTCCCCACGGAAACTCTGTGTCTCTTGTCTCTCATGCTTTTGATTCTTGTGATGCTTGTCATGCTTATTGTGATTGTTATGCATTGATATACTGTATATGTTATTCTCTCAGTGAAGATCCTAGAGTATTGTGAATTAATGCTCAAAATTTAACATGGTATCAGAGCTAACCTAAGAAGAAGACATTTTGCAGTGACGGAAACTTGAGTTTCTTGTTTATTGGGTTTCTCTCCACAGATTTTGGAAAAGCAGTATAGTAGACTGACTCTACTCATCAAGGAGAATCTATCTGTCCAATCAGAATTCAATTCTGAGCATTTTCAGATTTGGCCCTAAAAATTTGGGTTTCCACAAAAATACGAATTTATGAAATCTGAAGACATAGCTGGAAGCTCCTTGCAAAAATCGAAGTTTAGAGCTTTGGATTGAGATTTTTGGCTGGGTAGATCTCCGGGAAACTCAAACCCTAATTCAGGGCTCTCCCCAATGAACCCGAGAGGACAAAAAGGCAAATCTGAAGGGTAAAGCTTTGCCGATCTCAAATTCTGAATACACCAGGCTGATCAACTCATCAAGGTGCATCTTTCTATCCTTTCAGAAAATTGAAATTCACATTTTGAATTTTTAGGGTTTTTTCGACAAACCCTAATCCGGGACCAGATCCAGTTTTCAACATTTCAAGTGGTAAGACCTAAATCTTTTCTATTTCCATTTGAAGTACTCTTTAAGATGTCTCACCACACCAAGCTTGAGGATAAGCTTGAAGGGGCTGATAACTTCCGAGCTTGGAAGTATAGGATTGGGTTAATCCTGGAAGAGAATGAGTTGGACTCATATGTAAAAGAAGACATCCCTATCCCAGAGGATGAAGAGGCTAAAGTATTGCATAAGAAGAACTTGGTCAAGGCAAAGATAATCATTGTTGATTCTATCAAAGACCATCTCATACCCCATGTGTCTTCTCTAAAGACACCCAAGGAGATGTTTGACTCTTTGACCACGCTATTTGAAGGGAATAACATAAATCGGAAGATGACCCTGTGGAACCAATTGAAAGGAGTAAAGTTTCAGAATGGAGAAATCATTCAATCTTATTTTTCAAGGGTCTCCCAGATCAAGGAACAACTAGAAGCAGTGGATGAAATGGTGGAGAATGGTGAAGTGGTGATGACCACTATAAATGGCCTACCCAGGTCATGGGATTCCTTTATTCAAGGAATTTGTGCAAGGAAGAAGTTGATCTCCTTCAACAGATTGCGGGAAGAATGCTCTCAAGAAGAAGCTAGGCTTGTGGCCCGAGAAGAAAATATGGGAAATGAAGATCAGGCTCTCACAGCACATGCCAGGAAAAGCAAGTCCAAGAAGGAATCATCTCATAACAGGAGATTCTCACACCACCATTATCATAAAGATAAGAAAGATATCAGATGCTTCAATTGCAATGAGAAGGGACACTTTGCTTCAGATTGTCCCAAGAAGAAGAAAGACAACAACAACAACTTCAATAAGAAGAAGAAGAATAAAAAAAGAAGATATCATGCTCATGCTGCCGAAGATGATGAACCCCCAAAGAAGAAGGCTAGGGCAGAAAGTGATAGTGATGATGACTCATCAAGTGAGGAAGAATATGTTCTAATTTCTGCTCTCACAGGTACTATCTCCCATGGTTGTAATGATTGGTTTATTGACAGTGGGGCTTCCAAACACATGTCTGGGTTTAAGGAATCTTTTGTGAATCTATCTGAACATGAATCACCCCATAAGGTGAAACTTGGGGATGATTATCAATACCCAATCAAAGGAAGTGGTGAAGCCTCCTACAACCTAGATTCTGGAAAATATTTGAATATGAAAGAATTCCTTTATGTACCTGGGCTCAAGAAGAACTTACTCTCCATCTCTGCATTGGATGCAAAAGGTATGAGGGTTGCATTTGTGGATGGCCAAGTTCTAATGTGGCCAAAGGGAAATAACATAGATGATGCAGTAGTAATTGGAGAGCAAGAGGGAGGTTTGTATAAATTGAAGGGACAACCTGAACATGCCATGGTACATGAATCCATGGAGCCAAGTGAACTTTGGCATAGAAGACTTGCTCATATGCGCTATAGGGCACTTCCAATTGCAAGCAAGGCTATAGAGGGTCTTCCTGAAATCAAGACCAAACATGAAGGTGTTTGGAAAGGATGTGCAAAAGGTAAGAACATTAAGAAGGATTTCCCAAGCAGTGAAAGTAAGGCAAAAGACATCCTGGAAATCATCCACTTAGATGTATGTGGTCTTATGTCATCCAGTTCTCTGAGTGGGTATGTTTACTATGTCTCATTTATTGATGACTTCTCCAGGAAGACTTGGGTATACTTCTTGAAGAACAAAGATGAAGTGTTTGATAAATTCAAGGAATTCAAAACCTTGATGGAGAATCAAACTGACAAGAAGATCAAAACATTCAGATCCGACAATGGTGGAGAATTCACCTCAGGTGACTTCAAGAAACTTTGTAGTGATTCAGGGATTAAGAGGGAGTTGACTGCTCCTTATAATCCTCCATAGAATGGAGTTGCAGAAAGGAAGAACAGAACAATCATGGAAGCAGCAAGGGCAATGCTGCATGACCAGGATCTACTTATGCATCTATGGGCAGAAGCAGCTAGAACAGCTGTATATGTGCAGAACAGAACACCCCACAAGATATTGGACAACAAGACACCAGAAGAGGTCTTTTCTGGTAAGAAACCTGAAGTCAGCCATCTCAAAATATTTGGTTGTCCAGTATACACTCATGTCCCAAAGGAAAAGAGGACTAAACTAGATCCTTCAGGAAAGAAGGGTATCTTTGTGGGTTACAGTGAAAGCTCGAAGGATTACAGAATATACTTTCCAGGGTTCAAGAAGATTGATGTCAGCAGGGACGTAACATTTGATGAAAACTCAGCATTCATCAAATCAAGGAAGGCACCTATCGAATTTTATGAAGAACCTAAGGAAACTAGATTTCAAGACACTACGATGACTGAAGCAGTTCCAGAAGTTGTTCGTGGGTTTGAAGATCCGCAAGAACCTGTAGATCCACCCCGTGAGGATAACTCTCACAAGAGGAAACCTGCATGGGCTAGAGAGCTCATTCAAGATGCAGAAAGATTTGGCATTCCAGAAGAAGAACACAGAGCAAAGAAGAGAACCATATCACATACCAGCTATGTTGCTTTACTCTGTGACATTATGAACAAAGAGCCTTCCAGTTATGAAGAAGCAGCGGAAAAGAAAGAATGGAAGGATGCCATGGTTGAGGAATACCAATCAATAATGAAGAATGATTTTTGGGATGTTGTACCAAGACCTAAAGAGAAGTCTGTTGTGACTTCTAAATGGATCTACAAAATCAAGCATGCTGCAAATGGCAGTGTAGAGAAATAAAAAGCAAGATTTGTAGCTCGTGGCTTCTCTCAGAAAGAGGGAATAGATTATGAAGGAACTTTTGCACCTGTAGCCAGGTATACTTCCATCAGAACAGTACTTGCCCTGGTTGCAGTGATGAAATGGAAAATACACCAGATGGATGCCAATACTGCTTTCTTGAATGGTGTAGTTGAAGAGGAAGTATATGTGGAGAAGCCACTCGGTTTCGAAATACATGACAGGGAGTCATATGTGTGCAGATTGAAGAAAGCCTTGTATGGCTTGAAACAAGCTCCCAGAACTTGGTATGGTAGGATGGACAGTTTCCTATCTAGTTTGGGCTTTACCAAGAGTAAAGCGGATTCCAACCTTTATTACAAGGTTGAGGAAGGGAATCCTGTGATTCTACTCCTGTATGTGGATGACTTATTTGTAACAGGAGATGACAGATTGATTGCAGATACTAAGAGAAAGATTGCTGCCGAGTTCGATATGAAAGATTTGGGAATGATGCATTATTTGCTAGGTATGGAGGTGTGGCAGAATGCAGGTGGGATATTCCTTGGTTAAGGGAAGTACATAGTAGATATCCTGAAGAGATTCAGGATGATGGATTTCAAGGCCATGGCCACACCTATGGCATCAAATCTGAAGCTTCTATGTAATGCTTCATCTGAGCCATTGATGTCTCTATGTATCGTCAGATGATTGGGTCCTTGATGTAGCTGACGAACACGAGACCAGATATTTGCTTTGCGGTGAACACATTGAGTCAGTTCTTGACAGATTTGAGGAGTGTTCATCTGGTTGCTGTAAAGCATGTTCTGAGGTACCTGAAGGGTACAGTGGATTATGGGCTCAATCAAAAGTTTAACCTGCAGGGTTATGTTGATTCAGATTGGGATGACAGTGATGCAGATAGGAAGAGCACATCTGGGTGCTGCTTCAGTATGGGATCAGGTGTGATCTATTGGTTTAGCAGGAAGCAATCCTACGTAGCATTGAGTACAGTTGAGGCAGAGTATGTTGCATCCTGTTCAGCTAGTTGTGAGGTAGTATGGCTACGGAAGCTACTGTTTGAATTATTTGATCTCCCGTTGGATGCTATTGGTATCTTTTGTGATAACCAGAGTTGTGTGAAGCTGTTCGAGAACCCATTGTTTCATGACATGTCGAAACACATAGGGATCAAATATCACTATATTAGGGATATGGTGCAGAGAGGAGCTGTGAAGCTCCTGTATGTTGTGATGGACGAGCAGATTGCAGATGTGCTGACGAAGCCACTAACCAGGGTGAAGTTCGAGTACTTCAGAGAGAGGCTTGGTGTTCTTTGGATTGATGACACTTCGAGGAAGAAGTGATGGAGACATTTGCTAAAGCCATTCCAAGCATGTTGGAAGGAGGATCCTTCACATGGCTGTGGATGTAAGCACTGGATGATGAGCATCAGGATGATGTTCTGGTTCTGCTTTGTATGATCAGTTGGATCATTTATGTATATGTATGTATGCATCATGTTGGATGCTGGATATGATCAGTTGGATCATTTATATGTATGTACGCATCATGTTGGATGCTGGATATGATTAGTTGGATCATTTATATGTATGTACGCATCATGTTGGATGCTGGATATGATCGGTTGGATCATGTGTATGTATTTTGTATATGCATCATGTTGGATGCTTGGACCATGTATCTGTATATGTATCAGGTGGATACATTGTATGATCAGGTAGATCATGTATGTTGATATGTATCATGTATTTATATTTGTATCAGGTGGATACACTGTATGATCAGGTGGATCATGTATGATGATATGTATCAGGTAGATACTTGGTATGCATCAGGTAGATACATTGTATGATCAGGATGATCGTGAATGACGAGCTTCAGGATGTTGCTCCATATGACATGCAGCAGGATGTTGCAATGATGATGATCAGGATGATCATGTGTACATCAAGATGATGTATGGTGAGTATCAAGTTGATACTCTGTGGCCGTGGAACAGGTTGTGCAAATAAGCATGTAATTTGTGCCCTGGGAGATTTGTAGATAGTCTTTCGAGGTTTTGCCTACGGCATGTAATTTGTATCCTGGGATATCTGGCAAATGCTCTTTCGAGGTTTTGCTTGGGAGGACATATAATTTGTGCCCTGGGAGATCTGCAGATAGTCTTTCGAGATTTTGCCTATGGCATGTAATTTGTGCCCTAGGATATCTGGGAGATGCTCTTTCGAGGTTTTGTCCTATAGCATGTAATTTGTGCCCTAAGAGATCCGATAGATTGAGCCGTGTGCTCGTAATCAGTCCTGGGATGCTCTTTCAAGGTTTTTCCATGACCACATGTAATTTGTGCCCTGGGAGATCTGATAGGTTGCGCCTTGTGCTCGTAATCAATCCTGGGATGCTCTTTCGAGGTTTTGTGGTGATCACATGTAATTTGTGCCCTGGGAGATCCGATAGGTTGATCCTTGTGTTCGTAATCAGTCCTGGGATTCTCTTTCGAGGTTTTGTGGTGGGGTCACATGTAATAAGTCCTGGAGATCTGGACAGGATGAAAAAGGCCTTAGATGCTCTTTAGGGTTCTTGCTAGTCAAGAGACTCTTTTAAGGTTTTGTGACGCACGTAATAAGTCCTGAGATTTCCATAGTATGGCCAGTGATGATGAAGACCTGCAGGTGGTGGGGCTACATCCAGTATGAAAAAGGATTGGCTCTGTAGAACTTCCTATGACGAGTAGAGTCAGACATTGGTTGAGATAGCAGCAGCAGTGACGATGCATCGATGACGATGATCCTGAGAAGAAGACTTATCTAGCAGATCTGTGTCGAGAAATACCTTCCTAGTTGAGAGGGAGTGTTGATGTATATGTAACTTCGGAATGTATTTCATATATATTTATTGTACCCTTATTAGAGATGTGTTATTCCTCTATAAGGAAGTGTCGTCATGTGGATTGAAAAGTGTCGCAAGTGTGTGTACTTGCTGATGGGTCATTAGACCACCATGTGTGGGGTCGGCCCTGAAATATATATATTATATTGTGGATGTACCTAGCTAGACAAGTCGGCCCCATAAGGTCACTGGGAAAACAGGTTAGTATAAATAGAGATCAGGAGATCTCTATTTAGATCATTTTGAAAGTCATATCTCTCTCACTCAGAAAGTGGCGCACTAGTGAGGAGGAGGATCATCTGCTTTTAGGAGACTATCTCAAGTGTATTTTGGTTGTACTTTGGTTGAGCCATTGCTCTCTCTATCTCTAAGGAAGTTGTGGGGTTTTTCACCTTAGGGTTTTCCCCATGGAAACTCTGTGTCTCTTGTCTCTCATGCTTTTGATTCTTGTGATGCTTGTGATGCTTATTGTGATTGTTATGCATTGATATACTGTATATGTTATTCTCTCAGTGAAGATCCTAGAGTATTGTGAATTAATGCTCAAAATTTAATAGTGTAAACGTCAAAGTTTTACCTTCACCAAAATGAGTGATTTGATAGACTGATAACAAATTGCAGGAAATTCTTGGAACACATAGTACATCACTGAAATGACCATTATCTACTGGAACTGTTCTAGTTCCTACAACACTTAGAGATCTATCATCACCAACAAATATTTGTTTGGTGTTACATTCATGTATAGTAGAAAAGATGGCTTGATCCTTAGCCATATGATAAGATGCTCCAGAATCAATGAGCCATTCATTTGAAGTAGAAGAAGAAGATGCATTATAAGAATAACCAAAAGCACAAAGTGCATGTCCATGAGAGGTATATTCTGAAGGCGAATCTAGGCTGATGTGGTGCTTCTTCATTGCTGCTTCCAAGGCTGCCATTTTCTTGAAACACTTAGATTCATCATGATTATCTTTCCCACAATAGTTGCAATGACTCTCAGTATTCTTGCCTTTTGGATTGGATCCTTTGTCAATTTTTAAAGAAGGAGCTGACTGAGAGGGTTTGGGACCCTTGTTTGACTTATTATTGCGAAAATTTTGTTTCTTGGGAGGCTTGGACTTTTCTTTCTGTTGGGACAATAAGGCTTTCCCATATGTATCTGCATTGTTGATTATTCCAAGATGGATGAGCTTATATTTCTCTCTAATAAAGGAATCACAAAAGGATTCAAGACTAGGCTCTTGATAGCTATCTGAATTCGAGGATTCTTTCATGGAGTAAAATGTAGATACAAAAACAGAATATGCAGGTCCAAGTTTTGAAAGAATATGATAAATACATTGTTTGTCTCCCCTCTTAATCTTACATTCTGCACATAAGAGTTTAAGAGTTTTGTACTTAGATAAATAATCTTGAATGCATGAAAAATCACTTGGATTTAAAGAAATCAATTCATTTTCGAGTTGATGACCTTGAATTTCATTGTGTTTACCAAACACAGATTTCAACTTGTCCCAAACAACATTAGGTTCATCAATTCCAGATATGTGGAATCACAAATCAGTAGAGATTGACATCCCAATCAATCCACGAGCTTCGTGACATCTATTTTCCCATTTGATTTTCTTATCATCATCAGTGGGTTCTGTTTCTTTCCATGAGGTAATTCTGAAAAGTCCCTTACTTCGTAGAACATCCTCCATACGAGATTTCCATGAGAAATAGTTGGAAATGGTAAGTAGAACATCACAAGGGGCGGCCATATTTGTAAATTAATGACTGTAAAATCAGAAACCAATAGTCTGGATGCGAATAGCTCGAAAAAAATAGGCGGTTTAAAAAAAAACGGCACTGAAAACTGACTTCGGATGATGAAGTTATGCCTGAACAAAGAAAATGCTGAAGATGTCCCCAATAATGACGTGGCACATAGAGAATGACCAGTTAAGAAAAAAAAATGACCCCCCTCTTCCCAAGATGAATCTTTAACAATCACTTTACAAGAAAGTTGCTTTAAGTGAATCACTTTTATAAAATAAGTGATTTCACTTTTACAATGATGTTACTTTTAAATAGTGCAATAATAAAAAAGAACTTAAGTGACTCACTTTTTATTTATTTTTTATTATTTAAGTGAGATGCACTTTTACGATAAAGTAACTTGAAAATAGAAATTGCATGCACTTTTTCTTTTAAAAGTAACTTTCTAAGACTTGAACTCAAGACCTATTAAGGAATAAAACAACTTTGAACCAAGTGAGCTAGATTAAAAGGTATGTAAAATATGAGAATGAGGAAGGTTTTTTTTTTTTTAACTCTTCTTGCTCGGTTTTCGTGCTTGCCTTTTTTCCTGCAAATCACACCATAAACCAAAACAATTTTTTTTTTTCCACACTTGTGGGTTTAAATTTCATTAGCTTGCCCGGAAAGTCTACGTTTTCTCTCTGTTTCTGATTTGCCGAGATCGCACAAGGTGCACGGCAAAGAGAATACGCAGTCGAGAAAAACCCTTTCCCTTTTTTGTTTCTGATTCGTCGAGATCGCACAAGGTGCACGGCAAAGAGAATACGCAGACAGGGAAAGAAACAATCCGAAACAAAAAAAAATCTAATAGTAAAAACTGATAAAATATGAGATATTTTTCTTCTTCTTTTAAACCAGAAAATAAAAAAATGCGTCACTGTAACATTATACCTTCAGATCTAATGAAATACGCATTTCTGAAGCAACCGGGAACCATTTTCGATCAAACAAAAACTATTTCCCAATGGAAATGACACTCCGGACGCAATGGAACACCTCCCACAACCCATAAATGCACATAAATACCAGAACCGGAAACCCTTTCAAGTTTCGGCAACAACAGTTCAAGATCTAGATCATAACCGAAAGCGGCTTTTCATAAAAGATTTGATACCATGTTCGGGTACACAGGGTACTCCAAAAAGACCGAACACCTAGAGAAACCACTTCACACAAACATATCACAGATCGATACACCGATATTTTTGACGTGGTTTAAACCCTAGTAAGGGAAACACTCCACGACCCCGGCCAAATAGCTTCTACGGGACAATTTATTATGCAAAGAAAGAAATTTACAAATGAGCTTCTCATAATCGATCAACTTTGCAATGACCCTCCATGCTCTTTAAATAGAGATCATGGACCAATCGGGTGTTAAGCCACGGGTCAAGGGTAGGTATGATCTAAGAGAAGTTGAGCCGTCGGATCACTCTATGTCGGGAACATATCGTGACCGTCGGATTAAGTATTTACAAATGCATACTAAATAAACACACTTTTCCTAACGGATATATTACACAAGTTGATCTTAAGTAACTCCTAAGTGTGTAAATATCCTAACAAACTCAACAACTCTTCCAGCTAATGCGCACTTGTCAAGAAGGCCTAGAAAAAGGGACAAGGAGAAAATTTTTGGGTTCTTATCTCTCCCTAGAGGTTCGCTAGGGTTTCCTCATGGAGGGTTCATCTTGTTAGGGTTTCCTCATGAAAGGAGGTTTGCTACATTGCTAGGGTTTCTCTTCAAGAATGGTGACTTGAACTATTCGACTGATTTCTTCTGAGAAAAGTTGGTTGGGTTTTCTCCCAAGTTTGGGTTTCCCAGGGGAAATTCGTGTGGCTATTGTGCATGGTTGCGTTTCTATGATCTTTTGTTTCCACCGCAATTAGAAGTTGAAATTTTCAATGTGTAATTATTCAATGAAAACTGTGGGATGAAATAAATGTTTGAAATCATTAGGAAATAATTGTCAAGATCTTAAAATTGTATTTCTACTGCTATATGAGGAAATTCAACAGTTTAGGGGGTCGACTTAACTTAGTATATATTCTAACATCACTTACAAAAGTTTGAGGTACATGTTGTTGTTGTTGTCCTACATATTGATTTTCTGACACCTTTGGAATTTCATTTTCTTTTATTTCATCCAACATTGCGTATTATGTGTTTACTTTTTCTTGTTTCTTTCACTCCAACTAATATTTGTACATGAAATTTTCATTGAATACCACATCTATACTCCTAATTTTTTTATTTTTATTTTCATAATCCCATAAGTGATAACCAAATTCATTAAATTTGTACCCAAAAAAGTACACTCCTTAGATTTTACCTGAAGCTTTATTCAATTTTCTTTATCAATATGGACAAATTATTCACAAACTAAAGTATTTAGAAATGAGTATTTTAGATTTTTACATGTCCATGCCTCCTCTAGAATGTTTCCATCCAATGAGCTTGAAGGTCCTCTATTTATTATAAGAATTTGAGTATACAGTAGTATCCACAACATCTGCCCAAAACAGTAAGGGAAATCCTGCATGTAATCTCATAATCCTTACACAATCCATGATTGTCTTGTTCATCCTTTCCGACACACTATTTTCTTGTTCATATTATTTGAGACACTTCAACTCATTTCCTATATCATTCTCAACCGAAGCTTTCAATTTCTTAAAAGTATTAAAGACATTAAATTTTTTTCGAATGCATTAAACCCAAGTTTTCCTAGTCGTATCATCAATAAAAGTAACATAATAATGAGATCCACCAAGAGATGATACATGATCTGGTCCCCATACTTCTGTATGCACAAGCTCTAACTTTTCACTCTTCTTTTTCTTCCCAACTATGAGAAATCTGATTCTCTTCTATTTTCCATAAATAGAGTGCTGAGAAAATCCAAATCAACCTACTTCACATTTGGAAACAAATTCCTTGAGTGGAGAATTTGCATCACCTTCTCACTCATGTGCCCAAGCCTATGATGCCACAAAGTCATATGTGCTCCTGTATAAGTTAAGGAAACAAACGCGTCAACATTATCGGTACATAAATACAATGTACATACCTTCTCTCATTTTTCTATTATCAATGATCCTTAAGTGATCTTGCATGAATGTTATATAAATGTAGATGTATATCCTTGACTCCCCAATCAACCTATTGAAATTAGATTTATTCTCAAACCAAGAATGTTCCTTACCTCTTTCAACAACCATTGGTTTCCATTTTGTAATTTTAACTCTATCACACCCTTTCCAACAATTTTACATGCTTCATCATCACCCAAATAAACATATCCAAAATAACCTTGAACAAAGTCTTGAAAATATTTCCGGTAGGGTGTGCTGTTGCTTGGGATTTCTCCCAAGCTAGTGCTAATGAGAACCTGCTAACTTGTAGCAGCAGTCTCAATCTAAAAGTAAAAACAAATGTAAATAACAGTAAATCTGATCTAACATGTTCAAGGAAATAAAAACTAGATTTAAGAACAATAAACAATGAGATCCATAAGAGAAACAACAAATAAAAAAATTGAAAATTTTCTTTTGATGGGAAAGCAATGGCTTGCAAAATAATACCTCAATGGTGAGGATTGTTGAGTTGGGGCAGCTGCAATGTTGAGATGCTCCAATTTTCCAATGGTCTCTCTTCTCCAAGATGCTGCAATGGTTGGGCAAAAGCTCAAAATGATGGGTAAAGCTCAAGATGGATTTTGGCAGCGTGAGGATAGGATGAATATGGAGTGAATAGTGAGGAGCCCCTATCACCTTTTTATAGTTTTTTGGTGATGGGAAATACAACCATGGTTTGACGAAACCAATGGTATTGCTAAAATGGTTAAGGTCTCTTTTTCCCTTTTTGAATATTATTTTCTTTTAATTGATTTTTGGGAATTTTGGACCCTTTTTTAGGGTTTTTTGAGGAAAAATACATATTTTGAGGGGAAAAAGGTGTATTATGGCCTTTTTGGTGACCTTTTAAAGGTTTTAGAGGCAAAAATGGTAGGAAAAATGGAAAAAGGGTCATGTGCATAGGGAAATGAGCTAGTGATCACTTTTTGGGTGTTAACATGTGGCATCAAATGAATCCCCTAAGTATAACACCCAAGAATCAATAGTATTATCTAATGAAAGGATTAAATCATCTTGTAGCACATCACTTGATACATTTGCTTCCTGATAATTCTCACGTCGTCCATATCCTTGTTTTCCATTTAGAGAAAAAAAATATTTCTTCAGGTGTCCTCTATTCCCACAATGCTAGCACTCTAGCATCCCTCTTGATTTGGATCTTCCCTTCTTATACTCCCCATAATTCTTGGGCCCTTTCCTCTCTCCCTTTGTCTTCTCATGTTCTCCATAGTCAAATCACTACCTAATGTATCACCTATGCTTCTCTATTGCATTTCTTCACTAAGGATAACACCGATAACATCACCAGACTTTAAAGTGCTTGAACCATACATAGAATTTATCACAGGCATGACCAAGCCATTCCACATTTCTAACAATGAACACAAAATAAAAATACCCTAACATCATTGTCAAAGTTTACTCCCACATAATTTAACTAACTTGTGACCATGTTAAACTCATTTAAATGATCGACAAAAGACCCACCTTCTAACATATTCATATTAAATCAACACTTCATAAGAAATATTGAAGGTAAGAGTTTTTAATATAGTTAATCCAATTCCTTCATCATACCCTCCATTGTCTTTTCTTTTGAAATGTTGAAAGCCACCGATGTTTGCAAGCCAAGTTGTATTGTTCCTAGTTCCTTTTTGTCAAAAACCTCCCATTCTTCATCCTTCATAGTTAGTGACTTCTTTTCTTTTCCTCCTAGCTGTAGGAAAATATCATTCTAATATAGATAGTCCTCCATCTACATCTTCCATAGTTTTGGTAGGAAAATATCCTTCTAATGTAGATAGTCCTCCATATGCATCTTCCATAGCTAATAGTTCTGGCCGTTAAAATTCTCGACCCTAAAATTGGCTTCTTCCACCATTACTCCCACTCAAACCAGAACCCTCATTTCATGTGAGTTTATCAACCAAATATACCTTCGAATTTGATACCACTTGTTAGGTAAGGGTCATGGAGCAATAAAAAATAAAATGAAGGTGGAAATAAGGCACACATAAGCACAATACAAGAGATATATATATATATGCATTTCACTCGACATGGGATACATCCATGAAGAAATAGTCAGTCCTTCTTTTATTACATCCAACAAAATGAAGGACAAGACCTACAACAAATGTGTTGCAACCTTCTCTTCACTCTCTCAAAGTATCTTGTCTCACACTACATAGCTGTAATACAATGACCTTATAAAAAGAGGGTTGACTTCTAGGGAAAAAAATCACCAACATAAATTCTACTATCAAATCTGCGGTCTAATACTGAACTATCTAGATTGACTATGAAATTACAATATTTTATGAGGCATTTTTCCAAATATTTATCTTCAAGGGAACTGCCTCCGAACCCCAATTGCGGGGGCTCCAAAAAAGTGTCACATCCTCTCCTAAACCCCCTGACGAAATTAATGGGGGGAATCCACCCCACACCCAACCCCCCATCAAGAATTCAGATCCAAACACAATCGAAACAAGACCTATGAATCAAGAAGATAATCAGGCCCCGCAACCAACAATTTCATATTGAGAGGATTTATCTCCATTAACGAAAAAGGTATCTAGTAAGATGCAACATCATTGTAGGTAAGAAGCACAAAAATTCATATTTTGGTTTCTTTGAACTGAACAAGCTATCATCTCGGCAAACATATGGAAAACCATGACGTAACATAATCACCTTCTCCCCAAACCCATAATCACCTTGTATAACTTAGAATAAACATTAATATTTTGGTTTCTTTGAAATGAACAAGCTATTATCTTAGTGAAGAGATGAAAAACCATGCTATACCATATTTTTTTCATACCATTCTTATGTAGAAATTTTCTCAATTTGCTCATGTTTCCTCCAAAGCCTCTTGGTTGAAACCTTGGACATTGCTCTAAACATCAACATTATAGTCATTACTTAGTTGGAATAAAATTCAAGAAATTCCCCATGATGATGAAAATTGGAGAGGTAATGAGAGTTAATGAGAGGGTCTCACCTTGGACTGAGTGAACCTAAGAGATGTTTCCTTCCATTGACCTATTTTAGGTAAAATTCAAGGGAACTATGCGTTTTTTATGGAATATTCACCAATACTGAGGGGGGGTGAATTACTATTGAGCACGTTTGACCATTTTTAACCTTAAGCACATCATGTAACTTTAAGAATTAACTATGCCATTCATCACCACATAAAACCATCACATAAAATCATACATAGTGCACAAGATATTTTTACGTGGAAACCCAAACAAGAGAAAACCACAAAAGATGTTCTTTTATAATTCATTCATTACAATATCAGGCTTTGACCTGAGAGGGATACCCATCCCCGATGAAAGATCCAGCTTTCATAAAATACATATATCAACCTATTTATAGTAAGCTCCAACTTATTGATTTAGTGAAGGCTCCAACCTTCACTATAAGAACCAACTTGCAAAACAAACTCCAACCTGCTATAGGAAGCTCGAAATGACTGATTTGGGAAAGAACCAACTTGCTGATATGATCCAACCTATCTATGGGATGAGGACACCAATCCTATTGAGCACCAACTCAATTTCCCCTACACCACCCTGCCAACCTAGTTCTCCAACACCAACTCCCTAAGATCACAGGTACCAACCTTCCCTAGCACCACCTTACCACCCTGATATGAAGTATCAACATGTCACTATCACTGTCGTCACACTGTCACTATCTTCACATTGTCACTATCATTGTCTCTGTCAATATAACTATCACTGTCACTATCACTACCACTGTCACTGTCACTATCAACATGTCAACATGTACATGCTCTACAAACCTGTAATCAAACCTCTTATCACACCAGGAGTCTTTCCCTGACCGTGAAGGGAATGAGCCTGGTAACTTAACTATTCTTGTAATGGTTCACTCAATAATGAGTGTGGGGTTGGATCAAGATGAATATATAACTAACTGGACTGTGTATTCAAGGTTGTCTATGGATATCAAACACTACTAGGCCTTCGAGAGATGCAATCAGACAGGTTGTGTATCAAGTAGAACAGAAACTAATCACCTAAACCAGATCATACATATATAAAACAATAAGTATGATGGGTTTATAAACTAGTAAAACAACTTATGATCCTTTTCCAAATACTCAGATAGTGAGATGACAGTCACTTATGGATTATATAAGCACAGACAAAGAATTTCATTCAACTCATAAGCATAAATAGATAAGAGAGAAGAAATCTGATCACATCAATGAAAGAAGCTGCAAGTTTAATATATTAAGAAAAGGTCTCTGTTTACAGTAGCAGCATAGTAGAACTCAAAATCCAACCCTTGTTCTACATGAGTCACAGGATTTATAGCCTTTACAAAAATGCTCAATATCCTGAAGAATTGGATCGAATCTGCTAAAAATAGAAAATCAAAACCGTTTTCAATAAACTAGGAAAAATCCTCTTTAATTTCGCAAAAATGCTGAAAAATGGGGCTCAAAGATGGATTCGATTCTCCCAATATGTGACACCTGTAGGAAAAATGAGAGAGGTTATTGTTCTCTGATGTGTTAGGCACAAAAACCTCCGAGTGGTTTGCAAAATAATTCTCCAGTCGCTAACAATCATCATTTTAAAATGTTGACTCTGCACAGTAAAAACGCCATTAATTTGGCCAAAAGAGGTGATTGTATATTGATTTGTTGTGAGCAAAAACCTCTCTCAGATCATTGATATTCATTTTCATTTACCCGAGATCTGCATTTCAAAAACAGATGTCAAACAGGAAAATCCTGAGATCTGAAAATTAGGGCTCATAGATGGATTTTATTCTCTCAATATGCAACACCTGTAGGAAAACGGAGAGAGGTTATTGTTCTCTGACATGTTAGGAACAAAAACCTCCGAGCGTTTTGAAAAATGATTCTCCAGTCGCTCAGAATCATCATTTGAAAATGATGACCTTTCATAGTAAAAACGCCAATTTTTTTTCCAGTAAATATCCTCGCCTCCAACTTGATAGTTTTCATGTTTTTGACAGCTGTAGCAAACCTCCAAAGGCTGATGGATCAGGTCGAAACTGCCACCTGGAGGAAAGATCATTCTTTTTCCAAAAATAGACAAGAAACTTCATCTTCTCCACCTTGTTGGCACCTTTAAATCTGGAATAGAACCTTGATCATGATGCCTTTAATTATTATATAACATTATAAACCACCCTTGAGGTGTTTGGATCAGTAAAAATCAGATCTGTGCAAAAATGGTAACATTTTGTCCAGTTTTTTAGCTTTTGGTGGCTAGGAAAGCCAAAGTCTGAATCTGTAAGCTACTGAAAGCTCTGCTTTTGGTGGCTAATGAACAATTGCCTTGTCCGCCTAAGCCACCGAAACTGTTCCATGATACCTGACATGTGCCTTTCCTTTCGGTAGCTGAAGAGTTTTCTCTTCAATTCTGTAAGCTGCCGAAAGCTAGGTTTTCGGTAGCTAATGAACCATCGCCAGGTCCACCTAAGCTACCGAAACCTGAATTTTCTTTTTAAGAAAAAATGATATCCAATGTTGTTGCAAACGTTATTACATACCTCAAATGTTTATAAAAATGAAGAATTTAAAGACTTCCTATCACTACATAAAATAGATTTTACAAATTTTATTGGGGAGATAACATTTGGCTCCTACTCGGGGATGGAATCCTCCCTGTGAGGTTCCAAGAACCCAGTAGCTCCAGTCGCCTTTACCATTGGGCTACGGAGTCATCTGGCTTGTGTAGCTAATCCTCTGCAAACCTGTAGCCTTTACCATTGGGCTATGGAGTCATTTGACTTGTGAAAACGATCTCTGAACATCTTCAAAAGATACCATCCTCAAAACCTACCTTTATTCTCATAAGCTGACTGATATTTCTACTGCAAATTGGAAGAAAAGAAATGCTCAGACATCGAGCTTATTCCCTACACTACTCTACTCTAACCTTTTTTGCATTCGAGTTAGGTAAATGCTGACTTCCATAACAGCCATCCAAACAACTTTAAAACTGAAGAAATCTCATCTTAATCACTGATTAGTAGCTGATGTTTGAAATGCAACAGCAGTGATAAGAACTCATTCAGGAAACCATACTTACCCACAAACAATGACAAGCTAAGGAAATCTGAATTCTTCAGGTTCTCTGAAAAGTATAAGTCCATGAATGCTGACACTGGATCTTTGAAACTGAAATCAGAAACTTGCTGATCTTCGAGAAACTGTTGCACTTCAATGACTACTTCTTTGCCAGAAAATTGATGACCTTCTTGCTCTCTTATGATCAAATCTTGATCGTCAATCGTTAAAGTTTCTTTTTGAGAATAGTGCTCATGAGAGGATAATAAAACAAGGTTTACATCATATGCTTAAAGATCAGTTGAAAACCTATAATTTCCTATACAATCATCAGTTATCATAGGCTCATACTAGTTTTCAATTTGATCATAAAATTCAGACTCATACCTGTCCCAGGAGTACTCTGCACACAATGAAGAATCTGATTTTGAATCTGAAGTGAGCTCATGTATTTGTTGTTGTTCCAACTCTGTTTCATACTCAGTGCTTTCTTGATCTGAACCTAAAATGTAGTGACATTCTTTTTGCTGCTGTTCCAAATATGCTTTAGACTTGTTACTTTCATAATCTGCCTGTTCAAAATATGAGCCATACTCACACTTCATTTGCTTTTGTGTATGCAGGCCTTCAAAGCCAATCTGCTCTCGGATCTTTATGGAAGCATGGATGTTCTCCTCCACCTCTTGAGCATCTTCAAACAAGCTCCTTAGAGATGAAGACCTTCTTTCTAGCAGAAGAAGGGCAAGTTTTGAATGCAGTCCTATCACATAATATATCATGGCAGCTGTCTCTGTGGGCCTGATCTGCGATGGCATGCCATGATAGATGCTGCAAAATCTCCGATTGAAAGTAGACAAAGTTTCATTCTATTCTCTCTTCAAAGCATGGAAATCAACAAGGTAAGAATCTAGTGATTTATGTTCGCCCCAATGTTTCATAAAAACATTAGTCAATTCTATCCAAGAGCCAATGGAGTCAGCTTTTAAACTTTTGAACCATATAGCAGCATCTTTGATCAATGATTTAGAGAAAAATCTCATGATTACATCCTCATGAACAATCTAAAAATGGTCAATAAAATCTTCAAAAGATTCCAAGTGCCTTTCAGTTGAAGCTTGATTCTCTCCAGAAAACCAAGGGAGATATTCATAACAGTCAAGAGGATAAGGATGAAGATGAGAGGGCAGTTTTAATGGCTTAAACATCTTCATCTTGATTTTGATTTGAAAGGCCGTGGGCTGATCATGATGGATAGCAATTTGCTGACAAGGTTCAAAGGTGATGGCAACAAGTGTTGAGCTCTGCATTGGTTTTGAATCAGTTTTGATTTATTCAAGGTTACACAGATGCTCAAATTTAGAAGGAATTTGAATGCAGAACTCTTCTTTAGGAATAGGCTGAGGTAAAGATATGGAATTAATATCAACCACACAAGGAGGCTGCAAACCTTCCTCTTTCAAAGATGGGTATATGAAGGTAGGTTGATGATCATCGGAATAAACAAAACAGAAGAAAATCCTCTTTATATGTGAAGGGAAAAGCATGAAAGAGCTGATAAAGAACAAAAAAAGTTCATGAAGAAGACTAATGAACTGATACCTGGATTTAAAATTTAGTCTCTTCATCTTCTGTCAACCGGTCCTCCCAGTGGAGTCTTTAATCGTGGAGTTTCCAGGCAGATGATACAGTCAATTCTTTGTCCTCCCTTTGTCTGCCATCAAAATTCGGATCTATGTCGTTCTACCAGGGAAAATAGCTTCAATCTCCTCTCCCTGGCAGCGGCGCCAATTTGTTATCACTCCAAGAATCTTTCCCTGACTGTGAAGGGAATGAGCCTGGTAACTTAACTATTATTGTAATGGTTCACTCAATAATGAGTGTGGGGTTGGATCAAGATTAATATCTAACTAACTGGACTGTGTATTCAAGGCTATCTATGGATATCAAACACTACCAAGCCTTCGAGAGATGCAATCAGACAGGTTGTGTATCAAGTAGAACATAAATTAATCACCTAAACCAGATCATACATATATAAAACAATAAGTATGATGGGTCTAGAAACTAGTAAAACAACTTATGATCCTTTGCCAAATAATCAGATAGTGAGATGACAATCACTTATGGATTATATAAGCACAGACAGAGAATTTTATTCAACTCATAAGCATAAATAGATAAGAGAGAAGAAATATGATCACATCAATGAAAGAAGCTGCAAGTTTAATATATTAAGAAAAGGTCTCTGTTTACAGTAGCAGCATAGTAGAACTCAAAATCCAACCCTTGTTCTACATGATTCACAGGCTTTATAGCCTTTACAAAAACGTTCAATATCCTGAAGAACTGGATCGAATCTGCTAAAAATAGAAAATCAAAACCGTTTTCAATAAACTAGGAAAAATCCTCTTTAATTTGGCAAAATTGCTGAAAACTGGGGCTCAAAGATGGATTTGATTCTCCCAATATGTGACACTTGTAGGAAAAATGAGAGAGGTTATTTTTCCCTGACGTGTTAGGCACAAAAACGTCTGAGCGTTTTGAAAAATAATTCTCCAGTCGCTCAGAATCATCATTTTAAAATGATGACTCTGCATAGTAAAAACACCAATAATTTGGCCAAACTGCTGAAAAATGGGGCTCAGAGATGGGTTCAGTTATCCAAATATATGACACCTGTGTATAAACCGAAAGCGTTTATTGTATATTAATTTGTTGTGAGCAAAAACCTCTCTCATATCATTGATATTTGTTTTCATTTGCCCAATATCTGCATTTCAAAAACAGATGTCAAAAAGGAAAATCTTGAGATCCGAAAATTAGGGCTCAGAGATGGATTTTATTCTCTCAATATGCAACACCTGTAGGAAAACGGAGAGAGGTTATTGTTATCTGACATGTTAGGAAGAAAAAACTCTGAGTGTTTTGAAAAATGATTCTCCAGTCGCTCAGAACCATCATTTGAAAAGGATGACCTTTCACATTAAAAACAACAATTTTTTCAGTAAATATCCTCACCTCCAACTTGATAGTTTTCATGTTTTCGACAGCTGTAGCAAACCTACAAAGGCTGATGGATCCGGTCGAAACTGCCACCTGGAGGACAGATCATTCTTTTTCCAAAAATAGACAAGAAGCTTCATCTTCTCCACCTTGTTGACACCTTTAAATCTGGAACATAACCTTGATCATGATGCCTTTAATTATTATATAACATTATAAACCACCGTTGAGGTGTTTGGATCAGTAAAAATCAGATATGTGCAAAAATGGTAACATTCTGTCCAGTTTTTTAGCTTTCGGTGGCTAAGAAAGCCAAAGTCTGAATCTGTAAGCTACCGAAAGCTTTGCTTTCGGTGGCTAATGAACAATTTCCTTGTCCGCCTAAGCCACCGAAACTGTTCCACGATACCTGACATGTGCCTTTCCTTTCGGTAGATGAAGAGTTTTGTCTTCCATTCTGTAAGTTGCTGGAAGCTGGGTTTTCGGTAGCTAATGAACCATCGCTAGGTCCGCCTAAGCTACCGAAACCTGAATTTTCTTTTGAAGAAAAAATGATATCCAATTTTGTTGCAAACGTTATTGCATACCTCAAATGTTTATAAAAATGAATAATTTAAAGACTTCCTATCACTACATAAAATAAATTTGACAAATTTTATTGGAGAGATAACAAGACTCATCATGAAGAAGACCAAAACATATTTGCAAAATATAAACTTCAAATTTGAAGCAAAATATCTCTTCAAATATGCAATAATACCTTCAAGGATAGGACCGAAAAATGCCTCTCAAGTTTATAAACAAACCCTAGAAACAATCATCCATAGATTTCATTTATTTGCTTCTTCAAACCCTTAACATCATTATCATCTTCAAACCCTAGGTCATTCCAAGATATGAACCCTAGATCATGCCAATAACATCACCATAATCCACTCCAATAACATCACAAAAATCTATGGCAATAACATCATCATAATCTATGCCAATAACACCATAATTTATGGCAATAACATCACCATAATTTATGCTAGTAACATCACCATAATCTACTGTTTTAATCTATTCAGAAACCCTTACTTCCAAAGGGAATATATGCAAAACTATAGTGAAACAAGATTTGAAACTTTTATCACATGTTCATCAATATCTCTAAATCATCTCATCCCTAGGCAACCATATGAAGCTTCCTAGAATAGAAGTTATAATGAAAATGCCAAAATGACCTATTTAAGGCTGATTTCAGGAGCATTCAAAAACCCTAACTTCTTGAGGTCATATATCTACAAATATATCGAATCAACATCTAAAGCTTTTACCATATTTTTTCCAATATCTCTACATCATCTCATCCAAAGGGCACTTTTGAAGGTTTCTAGAACAAAAATTATAGTGAAAATTCCAAATTGACCGTTTTAAAGATGATTCAAAAACCCTAACTTCCCGAGGTCATATATCCTAAAATATAGCGAACCAGAATTTGAATTTTTTACCATAGCTAATCAATCATATTAAATCCATCCCATAAAAATTTCCCAGTTTGAAACATCCTTGAAAAAAAAAAAGTGAAAATGCCAAGATGACTTGAAACAGATTTCACAACCCCCTCCACTTCATCTTCCCTTGGAAATTTTCTCTTCTAGGATAAAATTCTCTCCTCTTCATTGGTCTGGTCAAGTTTTTATCATCATAATTACAAATTAGGCTCCTATTAATATTTATAGAAGTCCAAGGTTAGTTTTTAGTTCACTTTAGGTTAGGTCGTCCTAAAACTTAACATTAATTTTGTCTTCCACATTTTAGGGGCTTCTTCAATGGGTCAATGGGCTTCTTCAATGGGTCAATGACCACCTCATGAATTCATCAAGAGGATTTGACTTGTCTTCTTGACCACTTCATGTCTTCATCAAAGGAATTTGGGGATTCTTTCTTTTTCTAGGAGACTACAAGATTCCAAATCCACATGGGGTTACTTGACCCTTCAAACCTTTTCCTTTCTTCTCAAGTGGGAACATACCTTGTCATTAATTTATTCAAGACTAGACAAACTTGATCATTGTCAAGTGTCATGATATGTTGCTTCATCACTATATCAAGGTGTCCTCCTACACTCTCAAGGTGTTCCCAATACATAATTTCTTCATATTTCTTAGGGTTTCTTTCCTCCACAAGTGGGAAAGTGGGGTGTACATAAATATCTTCACTTGGCTTTAGGGGCTTCTTCTCACTTATTATATTCATGGTCTTTTGGACACATCAACATCACTTTAGGGGATTCTTTATTGGCTTCTTTAAACACTTCTTCAAGACATTTCATATGGACATATTCTCATTGTCTTAGGGGTTTCTTCAATGGATTTAGGGGCTTGCTCCATTTGTGTACAACAAAAAGAGGGCATGTAGAAACAACCACATGTTATCTCATCCCGTGAGGGACATGCTTAACAAATACAACATAAGGGGAATAATTTGGAATTATATGCACTTATGTCAAGGCTCCTTCAAAGCTCTTCAAGGTTTCAAACAATATCCCTTTATCACTACCATATCATCATCATCACCATCATTGCCACATCATCATTACCATTTCCACATCTTCATTACCATTGTCACATCATCATCATCATTGCCACATTGACATCAATGAAAACATCACTCAACAATATTATAAGCTCATGACACAAATATCTTGACCCCGTTGACATCAATGGAAACTTTACTTAACAATATCCCCCTTTGTCATTGATGGAAACAACTTCAACTCTCTCTACCCCTTGAAATTAATGACAAAGGGTTGAAGTAACTTTGTTCACCTGCTCCCCCTGGGATTATGCTACTTGGGCTTGTCAATATGATTCTTTTTTGTGACTTAGTTTTGCTAAAAATTCTCTTTCCTTGCAAAGGACAACTTTACTTAACTGTGAATGCCTTTCGAGAATAAATTTCCTTGCTAACAATGCTCCTCCTTTGATTATGCTGACTCCCCCTTAGATTGGGCCATTTCTTGAAGCTGTCTGAAGTATCTCCCCTTGTGTTCTTGTATGATTTACGAAGCCACTGCCTTTTGATCTGTACAATCCTCAAGCTGTTGTCATTTCTTTGGTATGCCTTTCCTGCTACTTATATTCCCCCTCAACATCATCCATGATATTGTGGGCCTTCATGCCAAATTGTTTAGAACAATGTATACTGTTGTTATGTTGCAAGATCATCACTCGTAATATTGAATCCTGATACCTTCCTTTTCTCTTGTTGATTTGTCAGTAATACTCAACTCTGCAACTATTGTGGGTATGTCCTCTGAGAATTATCCATTGACCCGTTCTTCCTATTTTTCCCTCGCATCTTCAACATTTAACACCAATTCATTTTTATCTTCAATCTTGGGATTGCTTATGCTTTCATTCAACATGCTACAAATATTCAAGATAAGAGGTTTTCTTTGGTTTCCTTCTTTGAACCTTGAACCTTCATCATCAGCATAGAGGACCAATCCACAAGCTTCTTCCCTCTGTAGACTTCTTCTTCTAGACCTTGTTGGAATTCTTCCCTTGATTGATTAGGACATTATCTTTCTCATTTCTTCTGAAGTTGTTTTTGCATAACCTTGGAATGTTCCCATAGTTGTGACATGCATAACATTCAAAACTATTCAAAGCCATGTAGATACATATATTCCTTACTTCAATATTCCTTCCATAAGCTATGCAATTCATAGCATTATGTCCAAAATTATTACATGAAAAACAATAACCATAAAACAAACTTTGGTACCTGGGAGAAAATGGTATTCTTTGTGATGTAGTCCTTCTAAATTCATGTTTTTGCTGATTATAATCTTCTCCTTTGTTGTTTCTGTTAGGATAATTAATACTCGATTTTGTCCTACCTATCATTATTTGTTTCCTGGTAGTTGATGATGTCATTTGCAACTAGTGGTGTGCAGATGTCATATAGGATGCATCAGCCACCTAATGCGCCTTGCATGCATAATTTTAGGACCACTTGAGTCAGTTCCCTATATTTTAGGATCCAACTTAGTGTTCCAGTTCAGTCCACCTGAGTTAGCTGACTCTTGTGGGGGGTTTATGCTCCAATTTCCACTGATTGTGGCCTTATGCGCCCTTTTCTGAGTTATTTGCATGAAAAACTCACTAATGCACCCTCCTTGGTCAATTAACTGACCGCGTCTTTAGTTAATTGAGTTTTGGTTCAGTTGAGTTGAGTTTGGGTCTTCCAGAGCACTCCAGTGGTGACAATTCCTATGCTAGACAGACTAAGACTCGAATTTTCCTAGGTGATAATAATTTTCTCCATTGTAACATCATTGTTGACTATACTGATTATTGGATCATGTGACATTATTATATTCCTATCTGAGTTCTCATGCATGATTAATTGTCTGCTCATTTTTACTGCAATTTTCACTGTAATTCATCTTTTATGCTCATTCTTTCTCTGTGAGGTATACTAGGCTCCATGATCTGCCGTGATTTAGATTTTCACATGGTATTAGAGCTCAGTGAGCATCGGTTGAGAAAATCCTTTTAGTAGTTCACCCGAAGCCTCTGGATGTCCACAACAAATCCTTGTGCCATTGCATTGAATTCATTGGAGAAATCCTTTGAGGTATAGCCAGGTGTGAAGGATCCAGAAAAAATGTGACTATTGTCCTAAAGCAGTGCTCAGTAGTAGTCTATCTCCAAAATTGAGAGTTGTTTTCAGGATATTGAAATTTTTTTAGTGTAGTAGTAGCAGTAGTTCAGTTTGTGTTCGCTCCAGCAATTCATATGGAGAATTTAGATGCTCTTCTCTCTCCCATGATCCTGACATCCTTCAATTATCTTGATTGGAGGGATGATATCCATATGGTGTTGCACAACAAGTCACTGTACATGCTAACAAAGCGAAATGAGGTTGAACCTCAAGTAGTTGTTGAGAAGGCCAAGTATCCGAATAGATTGGATGAAGCATTTGGTTTCATGTGTATTCATATTTCTAGAGATCTACTGTTCCACCTCGATGGATTGAAGACTCCAAAATAGGTTTGGTTGAAGTTGGATAGCCTCTTTGACAAACAAGATGAGCTAAGGGGCCATATTATGGAGAATGAGTTTATTGCTCTTCAACCTAGCAGTTGCTCTTCAACCAAAAATTCTTTTCCAAATTCAAATATTTGGTCATGCAATGCAATCATTGTGGCATTGAGAAGAAGGATGAGTAGTTGGTGCTATCCATTATGAGCAATCTTGGTCCTGATTTCCCCATCTTTGTTTCTACCTTTCATTCAGGGAGATTGTCAATCCTTGGTTGGAAAATGACATCCTTATATGTATTCACTGAATCTCTCATCCAAGAACAAGACAAATGGATTCGAATGTGCGTCTTGAAGGCATCCAAAAATCAAGATCTTATGGTTGGAGAGTCAAAAAGTGCGAATGAAAAAGGGAAAAGACAATAAGTAATTTGAACCAAAGAAAAATGTCAAGTCTAGTCCATCGGAAGGATCCTCCAGCTCCAAGAAGGACAAGCAAAATAAATTTGATAAATCCAAGTGTACATACTGCAAGAAGGGTAACCATCCTGAGAGTTATTGTATGAAGAAGACCATAGAACAAATGGAAAAAATCCTTGAACAACATAACATTTCCCTCCCTGAAGGTGCAAGGAAGACTGATCGAGGTGGCAAGTCAGAAGATCATGAGAGATGCCATGCATTGAATGATGGATTGTCACAATCCTAAGCCTTTCTTATTGATTATGGATCCTCCAACCACATGGTTGCCTCTAGAGAGCGATTTTATTCATTAGATCTCACCGATGGCCCTAACATACACATGGGATATGACTCTCAAATATTTGCTAAAGGGAAGGGCACAATATAGCTTTAGCATGGGAAGTTGAACAGTGTGCTACATGTGCCTTCTCTAGCACCTAATTTGTTGTCTGTTAATCAGATGACACAAACAGGTTCACCAAAGAAAGTAGTATTTGGACCTGACACAGTTGAGGTTGCAGAGATATCATCTAGGAAGCTGATAGACAAAGGATTTTCAAACCATGCCTCCAAGGCATATGATTTCTCCTACTTCTTGCCATACTCACATCAAAGTGCTTTCTTGACTCATGCAAATGACACAAGAAGACTCTGGCATGAAATATTCAGACACCTAAACTTCAAATACCTACAATAGTCGCACACAGAATATATGGTAGAAGGTTTTCCAGACATAAAGTTCTCTCAAGGAATCCACAAAGGTTGCTTGGGAGGAAAAAACCCAGAGCGAAAGTATGAAGTTGGGAAGAAAAAGAGGGCTTCCCCCATACTTGATATGATTCATAGTGATGTTTCAAGAGCTATTCCCACTGCTTCAATGAATGGATTCAGATACCTTCTGACCTTCATTGATGACTACTCTAGGTTCTGTTGGATCTACTTTCTCAAACATAAATATGAGGTATTCGAAATCTTCAAAGTTTTCAAAGCATTAGTTGAGAACACTACTGGAAGAAATATCAAGGCAATCGGATTAGATAATGGAGGGGATTACATCAAGAAGGAGTTGCAGCAACTATGTCCTTCCGAAGTTATTCAAATGCAACATTCTGTCCCATACACACCACAACAAAATGGTGTAGCAGAGAGGAAGAATAGGTCATTGAAAGAGATGGCTACCTGCTTGCTTGAAGCAAGAGATCTCCCATCAAATATCTGGGCAAAAGAAGTGAACTGTGCCACATACATTCATAATAGGGTACCCCACATATCTGTTGATGGGGTCACTCCATTCGAAGCATTGAAGGGACACAAACCTGATGTCTCTCACCTGAGGGTTTTTGGATCCAAGGCATGGGCCATAATCCCCTTCGACAAGAGGAAATCACTTCAACCTCAAAGTAGTGAATGCATTCTTCTTGGATATGCAGAAGATGCAAAAACTTACAAACTAATGGAGATTGCAACCAATAGATGCTTGATTGAAATAAGTGTTCAATTCAATGAGGATCCGTTGCATGATCTAAAACTAGTTGAAGAATAAGGTATAACTGATTTACCTATTCCAGTTTCTCCTAATGATGTTTCTACAGGTGATCCACATTCAGATTCTGAAGAAGAATATCAATATAATTCAGATATAGATATTGAGTATGAATATCTAGCAGATCCAGATCCAGATCCATCACCCTGATTTACCTTTTCCATTTGCTCCTAATGATGTTTCTACAGGTGATCCACATTCATATTATGAAGAAGAATATCAATATGATTCAGATCTAGATATTGAATATGAAGATCTAGCAGATACAGATCCAGATCCAACACCTACTCCCAATCCAAATCCTAAATAAAATATTATTGAGGCAGCTAGGGACATTGATGGAGATCCATCTGACTACACAAGAACACGATCTCAATACCAAGATGCAAACATTGCACTTTTCCATACAGATCCACTTCTCCCGTAGAGGTGCTTCATGATGGTGGGGTCTAATCCACAGTATTACAGAGAGGCTTACCATGATCCAAGATTTCAAGCAACCATGGATGAAGAATATGAGTCAGTACATAACAATGAGACATGGGATCTTGCCTCTCCTCCCCCAGGGAGGAAACTATTCCAGTGTAAATGGTCTACAAAACAAAGCTTGCATCTGATGGATCTACAACCAAGTACAAGGCTCAGTTGGTTGCAAAGGGGTACTCACAAGTTCAAGGTTTGGAATACAATAATACATTCACTCTTGTAGCAAGAATGGATTCAGTAAGGGTTGTTTTGGACATTGTAGCTTCGAATGCATGGGAGGTACATTATATGGATGTAAACTGTGCCTTCTTGCATGGTGACTTAAAAGAAGAGATCTACATGAAACTGCTTGAGGAGTACACTGATGATCCTTCCTTGGTATGCAGACTAAGGAGATCACTCTATGGGCTCAAGCAAGCCCCAAGGGCATGGTATGCAAATATGGATTCCTTCTTACTGTCACAAAAGTTTGAAAGATGCAAATATGATTGCAATGTTTACACGCAACAGAAGGGAGGATGTATACTATTGATTTTTTTGTATGTGGATGACTTGCTCATCATCGGTGGATTTGCTACTGGGTTGAAGCACATCAAGTATTCCTTGAGCAAAGCATTCGCTATGACAGATCTATGACTGTTAAAACAATTCATTGGTCTTGAAGTAACTCAAAATGCTTCAGGGATCATGATCTCACAGTCAAGGTATGCATATGATTTACTGACAAATTTCCATATGGCTGATTGCAAAGCCACATATTTTCCCTTCCTATCTGGCACTAGATTGGAAACAGGTGGTTATACTCCCTTGGTTGATAGCACTCTTTATAGACAACTGATTGGTACCTTGTTGTATTTAACACATTTGAGACCAGATCTATCATATGTTGTTGGTGCTGTGGCTAGGTACATGCATGAGCCACATGAGCTACATTGGAAAGCAACTAAGAGGATATTGCACTATGTGCAAGGTATGAGAGAGTTTGGTATTCATTATTCTGCTAGTGCTCAACTAGATCTCGTTGGTTTTACTGACTCATACTGGGATGGAGACAATACTGATAGGAAATCTACTTCAGGGTACGTATTCATGTTGGGATTAGGACCAATATATTGGCCAATCAAGAAGCATCACTCGCACTTTCTTCAGAAGAGGCAGAGTACAGAGGGGTTATGAATGCAACTATCCAGGCATTTTGGTTGCATGGGATCTTGACAGAATTTGGAATTCACACTTATCCTTCAATAGACCTTTTTTTGATAATCAAAGTGCCATCAGGATCTCCAATGACTCATTTCAAAAGAAAAGGACCAAACATATTGAGTTTCACATGCACTACATCAGGGAGCTAGTGCACAACATGACCATCTCACTGCATTATTGTCCTACAGAGGATATGATTGCATACATATTCACTAATTTTTTGACTCAGAAGAGATTTGTTTATATCAGATCTCTACTTGGTGTGAAAGTTGTTTGAGCTCCCACTGTCCTATTTTTGAGGGGGTTTTTTTCCCATTTACTTGGTTCATGGACAGTTATTTTATTTTTCAGAATTTATTTGATTGTATGGGTGACCTTTGGTCTTAGTAAACAGGGCCCAGGATGCACAAGTTTGGATTAAGGGGGGTTTTAGGATAATTAATACTCCATCCTTGTCCTACCTACCATTATTTTTTTTTCCTAGTAGTTGATGATGTCATTTCCCCCCTAGTGGTGTGTAGATGTCATCTAGGATCCATCATCCACCTAATGCACCCTGCATGTATCATTTTAGGACCACTTGAGTTAGTTCCCTATATTTTAGGAGCTAACTCAGTGTTCCAGTTTAGTCCACATGAGTTAGCTGACTCTTGTGGGGGGTTTATGCTCCGATTTCCACTTATTGTGGCCTCATGCGCCTTTTTCTGAGTGAGTTTCATGAAAAACTCACTAATTCGCCTTCCTTGGTCAGTTGACTGATAGTGTCTTTAGTTAAGTGAGTTTTGGTTCAATTGAGTTAAATTTGGGTCTTCCAGAGCACTCCAGTGGTGATAATTCCTATGCTAGACAGATTGAGACTCGAATTCTCCTAGGTGATTCGAATTCTCTCCATTGTAACATCATTTTTGACTATACTGATTATTGGATCATGTGACATTATTCTGTTCCTATCTAAGTTCTTATGCATGATTAATTGTCTGCTCATTTTTATTGCAATTTTCACTGTAATTCATCTTTTCTGCTCATTATTCTCTGTGAGGTATACTTAGCTCCATGATCTGTTGTGATTTAGAATTTCATAGTTTCCTTCACCATGATTGAAGCTTCTCAATACATTTGCATAGATTCTAGGCTTTTCTTGAGATTTTTTCTCTGGTAGATTGGAGCTTTCACCTTCTTCAATGTTTTTCTAATTGCTGTCATAATCGATACTAGTTTTATCAAGTGGGGACCTTTTATGGATCATCATTTCATTTATGAATTTTATGCTCTTTTCAAATTTTGAGTTTATATTCATCTTATCCAACTCTTGTTTTAGAGAAACAATTTATAACTTGCTTTGTTGGCACATTTCTTCTTTCTTCTTGAGTTGGTCATTCAGGACTTCTTCACTTTCCTTTATCTCTTCCACTTGAACCCTTAAACAAGTAATAGTCTTATTATCCTTTTCATTAATTTCTTCTTTCTTTTGAAAAAACTCTTTCTTTTCTTGAATTTATCTTGCTAGATCTTCTTCAATATTCTTGTCCTCTTCTATTTGACTTTTGAAACCAACAATGGTTTTTTTAGCTTCTTCAATATTGTTTACCATTTGTCCTTTCGAATTCTGATCATCCTCATGATATTTTTGCAGATGGCCTTTTGGTATCTAGTTCTCCTTGTTGAGTTCCGAGAGTTCGACTTCATTCTCCATCTTTTCCAAATTTAACTTCTCCAATTCTTTCTTTAAGGAACTAATTTCATCTTCTTGTTCTTTACAAGTATTTTCCTTTTCTTTATATGTTTCCTCCTTCCCTTTTAGTTGATTTTATAATGTTTATTCAATCTTCTTAGCCTCTTCAATTTGTGCTTTTAAACCAATGACAATCTTTTCAGTATCACTTAGCTTCTCTTCTAGCAATGTATTCTTTTATTGATACCTCTGTAGTTATTCCATTAGCACGTTGTTCTTCTTTATTTCTTTCCTCAAATCATCTGGAGAACCAATTAGTTCCCCTTCAAGGTCTACTTCATCACTCTCTTTTTTTTTTGAGGCATTGCTTTTGCTCCCAATGACTTCACCATTTGCTTCAAATTGTTCTTCATTTTTTGTATCTAACCTTTAATTTTTATTGTCTCCATGTTTGTCAAAACTACTTTTATTTGCATAGAAACATCTAATGTCACAAGGGTTTGATTTATCACAACAAGAATACTTACTTGTTACCTTTTCTTCATTTCATTCATTAGTAGCATGTTCATTTGGGCCGTCTTCAATATTCTTTGATGTTGCTTCTTCCTTTGGTGTATCTTCCTTTTTATATTATGCCCATTCCTGCATTGCTTCCTTTGTGTAGTTTTATTGTAGTTTGTCCCAAATATATTTAGCTAATGTGCATTGTCCTATTTTGACTTTCACAAGATCAGATAGTCCATTCAAGATGGTATCCATTGCCGCTACATTGTTCTTTCTTAACTCCTTCTTGGATATAGTTTTTGGTGGTATTTTTTGGGAGATGTAACCATTCAAAACATATTAACATATACCACAACCTTATGCCTATAAATATAATCTCATCATTATGCTCCAACACTCATAATTTGAACCATCAAACAGTGGATCTCCATTGGGAGAGAATATATTTTCATAGTCATCCATGTGTGCTCCATATATATTCCTTCCAGTTGTGAGACTATTCTAAAGGAGCTGACTCTGATACCAATTGATGGATTATTCACCAATACTGAAGGTGGGGGGGGTGAATTAGTATTGAGCATGTTTTACCGTTTTTAACCTTAAGCACATCATGTAACATTAACCATTAACAATTCCATTCATCATCACATAAAATCATACATAGTGCACAAGATATTTTTACGTGGAAACCCAAATGGGAGAAAACCACAAAATATGTTCTTTTATAATTCATTCATTACAATATCAAGATCTGACCTAAGAGGGACACCCATCCCTGATGCAAGCTCCAACTTGTACAAACTATAGATATCAACTTGTTTATAGAAAGCTCCAAC